>JAVIWB010003308.1:0-45989 GCA_031893035.1 Dermolepida albohirtum
AATATGACTATGATCACAGAACACACTATTTTACTTTATATTTAATCTTATTTAGTTAATTTGAAATCAATTGAAAGAATAATTTTTAATTTAGCAAAGTAACTTTAAATGGTATTCGAAAAGCGATCGCCAAGATGACACCAGAAAATTGGAAAACTGGCATTGGATATACGATTGAAAAAGAGAATGTCAATATTCGTCAGAAATTTATAATTTAAATGAAAGTGATGGAGGCAGTACTGACCTTGAGGGCGTCCAAAGTCTGAGTGTTTTCTTAAGCGTGACATTTTTTTAATGTGTAATTTCAAATATTTTATGCTGGGTACTTCATTAATATTGGATTATTTTTAACATTAGCGATTAATAAGTGTAAATGCAGTTAGAATAAATGGGTAATTGTAGGCAAACGCTTCATTTGAATTTTCTGTGCAAAGCAAGATCAAAAATCTAAATAAATATATAAGAATAACAAAATGTTGTAGTATATTTTTATAAATATTTAAGACAAAGTTTACATTAGAATACAATTTCTTATTATAAGAAGAATTAAGTTTATCAACCAAAAGTAATCTGTTGTAAAAAAATATAGTTTTATCAAGAGTAAATACTATTTGCAATATTAGAATATATGAAATTTTTTCACAGGTACTTGGCAAATAAAATCTGGAAAGCATTAGCTTTGGAAGTATAATAGTAATAAAATAATGCCCATAACAAATACAAATGTAAGTAAATAATGTGCATAACAAGTAACTGACACAAAGTTTTAAGTACATTACGTACACTAATGTCTAACTAGTAAAATTTCTGAATCAAATGATATTCTTTACTTTTAAGTTATGCAAAGCTATCATTTTATTACTATTATTATAATAAGAATTTAATAAACAAATACATTTTTGTTTCACCCGCCCAATATAGAACGAACCGATGTAAATAATTTGTATATAAAAAGAATAGTAATTTATATAAAATAGAGACTTGCGGAACGCAAGAAATACGAAAGATAAACATGTGACCCACTGCTCCTAATTTAACAGAAATTAGCTATAAAGTAGTAATATCATTTTTAAAATTAACAAAAAACAAAAATAAAGCATTTTATAGATCGTGCCTAATTTTCATTAAAGAAAGGTTAGTTAACGTTGAAATAGCAATATATAAATCAGTTTTTCCATTTTTATCATCTAATATTTGACTAATAAATGTTGTCGACTAATCTTATTTGAATTAAACTTCATCTATTGGCTTGGCAACTAAGTACTTTCGGTTTTGTTGTATAAAATAAAACACTTTTTTTTTAAACAAAGAATAGTTTTTAATCAATTATATATTTTCCATTTTGCTCAATGACCTTTTGCCATCTTTCTTTCAGCTGCATGATTCCGCGCTCATAAAATTTCTGGTCCTTATCAGCAAAAAACTGAACCAGGTGCGAGTGAAAGTCATCGTCATTTGTGAAAGTTTTACCATTCAAAGAATTCTGCAAACTTCGAAATAAATGGTAATCAGATGGTGCTAGATCAGGGCTGTATGGGGGATGTGGCATCACTTCCCAGTCAAGCTCCAATAATTTCCCACGACTTGCCAAAGATGTGTGAGGCCTTGCATTATCTTGGTGGAAAACTACACCTTTCCGATTTGACAATTCTGGCCGTTTTTCTTTGATTGCTTCATCCAGTTTTATTAATTGTTGACAGTAAACATCAGAATTGATCGTTTGGTTCCTTGGAAGCAGCTCAAAAAACACAACACCTTTGTAATCCCACCAAACTGACAGCATGATCTTTTTTGGATGCAATTCAGCTTTCGATGTGGTTTGAGCTGGTTTATCGTGTTTGCTTCATGATCGTTTTCGAACTATGTTACTGTGCAGGACCCATTTTTCATCACCAGTGATGATTCTTTTTTAAAGGGTCGGTTTCATTTCGTCTAAGGTGCATATCGCAAAAGTTAATTATTTGTGTTAAATGAATTTCTTTCAATTCGTGAGGTACCCAAATATCAAGCTTCTTAACTAGCCCAAGACATTTTAAATGTTTTTCAATTGTTGTGTGCGATATATGTATATAGCCTCTCCGCAACCTCTCGAACAGTTATATGACGATCCTCTTCAATTATGACTTTGATTTGGACATCATCAACTTAAGTAGGCTGACCAGAACGTTGCTCATCTTTGAGGGAAAAATCTCCAGAACGGAATTTTTTATACCAATTCTGACACGTGCGCTCTGTTAAGCAATTGGCACCATAAACTTCACATATCTTTTTGTGAGCCGCAGCAGCTTTCTTTCCTTGCCCGGAAATAAAATAGTAAAATATGTCGAAAATGTTCGTTTCTGCACTCCATTTAAAATTAACCCACAACTAATAGCTTTAATAAAAATCACGCACTACTTGCTTCTGAAGTTACGTCAATGTGACTAGTATCACGCGACAAACGGTAAAGAACAACACTAACATACATACGTTATACAAAAAATAAAGCCACGCTCTCTATCAGTAAAAACCGAAAGTACTTAGTTGCCAACCCAATAAAAATAACAAGATAAGTCTGTTTCAAAACTGAGTACAACAGAAAAATATATAGAATAGCTATATTTGTTGCACATATAAAAATAGTAATTTGTTGAATAAATGGAAATGAACTACTTAAATTTAGGTATTTTAGTATAAAACATGTAAAATGAGCGATCGGAAATTTATGTATTTTAGTACATCTTTCCGTTTGCAGTATAAGACGAATGGGAACAGTACGAGTTTCTTTTTAAAAAATTTATGATGAATATCGGATGTTTTTTAAGAAACGAAGTCAAAGTAGTACTTGGGAATTTTAAATCGCATTTAAATTACTTTAAGTTATTTAAAATCGTCAATCAATACCTTTCATTTTATATGTTTTATGATGATGTGGAAATAACTCAGCCACAGCATATTGTCAACAGCTTTACGAATCACCTTTCCAAAAGATTTCGTATGAGTACGTCTACTTCATCGATGTGCTACGGAAGATGAGATGGTATCGAGTGCATTGAAGATTAAATCATGATTGTATTTCTGGTTTCATAGTGCGGGATTGCGCCTCTGATTTTGCATATTCTTTGACAGTGTTGATCAAACACGTGTGTTTGAAACTGGTGATCGAACTAATATAGTTAATTACAAACCACTGAACATCACGACATTTTTCAACACATTTTATACAAAGCTGTTCACAACAATCTTGAACAATATCTTTCGATCTATCAGCATGAGTTTGTATCGGAGAGGTTGAGCTAATATCAATTGCTGTCCTTCGCAATGGATCAACGTAGACTGATGTAATCTAGACGGATTTTGTGAAGGCTCCATCGACCATGAAGTACTTTTGACTAAATTGGGTTCAGCTAATGTCGACTGTCTTCACATCTAGCAAAAAGGAGTGGCCCTCGGGCGTTTCACAAGGTTACTCCACAGGTTATTCTCAAAGAATGAACTGATTTCATAATGTAATATTTGTGTACTCATGATTCATTGATCATTTGAAAGAGGCGGCTTTTATTTCGAATGTCTACAATACGGCCGCTGTAGGTGAGTTGGTCCTAAAACATTGCTTACTTGTTCATTTACACTTGAAATGGTAAGAAAATAAAATCAGTTGTTGCGGTGTAGTATGCTTTTCAAAGGCGATTTGATAATACATCGTTGTTTCGACAGTTTCAGATGAACAGGTGTCTCTACCTGTTCATCTGTCATCCGTGCTACGCTTGAGAGAAATTCGATACAATCCAGATCAATTCATTTTTCAACAAGATGGAGTTCCACTCGTGAGCATCTGATCAAGTTTTCTTGAGTGAAGTTGCTCCAGCAATGGATTGTGAAGGAAGTTCAAGACATTCCTCTTTGTGTTTGTCTTGCAAGGTTCCCAAGATCAAGTTCACTCAAACATGGAATACCAACAACGATCAACTCTGGTGGATCGTAAATGCTACTACATGCCTTGGAGAAATTCTTCTCATTGCTTTGATGTTCTTCTCGTAGGTGGTGGTCACATTGAAAACCTGTGACCTGAAATTAAACTTTATTACGAATACAACATTTGTGACTTTCTTGGAATTTTGTATTATTTTTCTTTTATAAAATCGGTTAATTCTTTTACAAGTACTCTGTATGTTTCGAAGGTCGCTCTTATGACCACATGTAATTCGAAAGGAAAGTTAGTTACAAAGTTCATGGTACGACATAAGTTTTAACTATACCAAACACTCGATTCTTCTCTATTCAACACAGTAGTGAAGTTACAACTGGTAGCTACATAAATTGTAAAACAAATGTTGTCAGCTAACACAGAATGAATTTTTTTAAATAATTTTGTCCAAATATTCATTATAGAAGTGAGTTTCTTTTTTCATTTTTTGTATAGAAATCTCGAAAACTACAACAGATAGATTGGTTATATGGGGAAAAAAGTGTAATATTACGAACTAGATATTTACACAAAAACAAATTTGCTCAATTAGAAATCTCGAAAACTACAACGTATCTTTAACATCGTATTTACTATTGAATTTAGAGAAAAGTTGAAAAGGAAAAATTCTAAGGGAATTATACCCTTGATCGTAATAATCTGTATGATAAATCATGTTATTCTGTTGTCCAATTCCTCGAAAGGGTACTCTGAAAATATAAACATAAATCATGTCAATTTATATAAAAGTCGCTTTGGACGAAATGTGACAATCAAATTATAAGTTTCATCTGCATTGGCAATCCTATATCTCAGTGACATATCTCAGTAAAAAGTTTAGTGCAAAAATTTGAGTCTACATATTCGTTGTGTGATGTTGTCGTGCCAGTGAGACAACGGGTTGGTGGAAGTGTCGAAAATATCGCTGTATATAAAAGTCCGTAGCAAATGATCCAAATCAGTCAATTCCACGGCTATATTCTCAAGAGTTGGGCATCGCCCAGACCACTTTATGGCGAATTTTGCGCAAGGATCTTGGTTTACACCCATACAAGATCAAGCTGATCAAGAATTGAAGCCGTGAGTGTAACATAAAAATAAATTGAACGAAATATTCAATCTAATTGACGAATTGTCTACATTTAATCAAAAATATAAATAATTACCGTGAATTGGTAATTCATGTGTTCAACACAATAATAAAGGGTTTTCCAATCGGGACTTGAAAAACGCTTAATTCAATTTGTGCAAAATCATTTTCAGTGACGAAGGTCATTTTTGTCAATTTATTCAATAAGCAAAATATTCGTTATTGGTAAAGTACAATCGAACAACGTCTGCAAATTCATGAAAAATTCATCCACAAAAATAACTGTTTGGTGCGGTTTGCATGCCGGCGGCGTTTAAGAGCGTTAACTCCGATTTTCGTCGACGATAATGATCGTCACGTTACTGTGAATGCAGTAAAAAGTTTATTGCAAAAATGATTACCGATTATTCGTTGTGTGATGTGGAAGATATGGACTTGAACAACATGTGGTTTCAGCAGGACGGTGCCACAAGCCACACAGCACACGTTACAATCGATTTATTGAAGAGTAAGTTTGATGAAATGATCTCAAGAAATCAGTCAATTCCACGGCGTTCGTGCGATTTAACGCCGCTAGACTTTTTTATGGGAATTTTACGTAAGGATCTTGGTTTATGCCAACAAGCCGACAACGTTGGAAGAGCTCAGAGCCAACATTGAACGCGAAATAGCAGCCGTTTCGGCTCTGGAATTGTGTAGCCGAGATCAATTTCATCGAAAATCATTTTCAGTGACGAAGCTCGACCGCTCAAACGTGCCCGCAATAAGCAAAATATGAACGAAGTCGAGTGAAAATCCATTCATAAATGTTTTGATTGTACTTCAACCCGATAGTAAAGTTTTTGAAATATCTCAAATGATCTGCATTTTATTTTGAAAAAAGTTATCAAGTCCTTATTGGAAAACCCTTTAGAAGAAGAATATGTTATCGGACCTTTGATAACATATTCTTGCCTCTTTTGAGTTCTTGGAAAATACGACCATTAAGAAAAGTCCATAAGCGAAAGTGGGATGCCCCCACTTTACATTAAAACAAGTTTTAGTTTTAGACTAGGAAATATTGATTTATGTGTGGGTTTCTGGTGAACGCCAATGTGTGTTTGGTTCTGGCGCAAGTAGTATGGGGTCTTCAGTGCGAGCTTTATCGCGAATCCAGATGTGACATTGTGATTAATAATCTGGCGATGATGATAACTTAGTTGTCGAAATACATATGCAGAGCACGAATATTGGTGCAGTAAGGATTTTTTGCTTTCTTCAATTTCGAAGATTATTTTCAATAATAGTAAAAATGCAACACTGGTGAGATACGAAACTGAAATAAATTAAAGAAGAACATTGCTACGTTTTACTGTTTACGAAATTAGTTTCATAATGTAATTGTCACACTTCGTTGCTCATCTTTTCTTATAAATTATTGCATATATCTGACTGATACTTTCATAAAGATTCTAGAAATAGTTCAAATATTTTATCGACACGATAAAATTTTTGCAAAATTTGGAAATTTTTTTGGATACTAATTTTCCATATTTAAATATATGTACATATACTTGACTAAAGCAAAATACAGAAACATATCTTATGTACTACTTGATGGATTTAAATTGGTTTTTATATGCTTTGATGCAACTTAAAACTTCTTAGTCACATCCAATTATGTTTCGAAATGAATTATCTTGTAAATGTTAAATTTGCTAACAATGTAAGAAATAACAAGTATATAAAGTACGATCAAATGAAAAATATTTATGAGAGGCGTTCGAGTACAAATTCCCTTTCGAATTGGAGATTTACTTTCGAATATCCCTATATACATAGAGTGTAATAGAGAAAATTTTGCCGTTCTTTTTGGTATTATAGTGCCAAATTATTTGCAGTCTTGAACCAATTTTTCATTTATTGAAGAATTTAAAAAACTATTACAAGACTTAGTAATTTGTATTTAAACTGAACTTTTATCAGGGGTGTAATTTTCAAATTACTAAAACTCAATTGCTTGTAGTACTTTGTCCCCCTTCCAGGCTAAGTATTTTGAAATCTATTTTGCTTGATAATTAATGCCATCTAAGTGGTGAATTTTAGAAGGTTTTTCAACCATTTAATATTGTTCTTAATAATATTGATACTGGGTGAGCAATCTCAAGTGAAGTGTGGTGGTATCATAAAGGTCCCTAGTTTAATTTCAAATGTTGGCTAAATAATTTTATAGTTGAATTTGATGGAGCCTGTGGTTGATTAACTTGATCACTAAGGTTGATATATGTATAACCCTTTTCCACATTAACTTTTGTAAATTCTGTATACGCATTTCGACAACCAAGTTCTTTTATCAGCAGATAATTGCAAAGTGTAATTTTCGAAAATCAAATTACTCAAAACCAACACTGAGTGTACATCTTGGTTTTGAGCGGTGTGGATCGCGTACGGAGTTTGATTTTCGTACAGTTGTTTTTCGCCGTGTTTTACCAGGTGCGATACTTTGCAATTATCTGCTGATGATGACAACTTGGTTGTCGAAATGCGTATACAGAATTTACAAAAGTTAATGTGGAAAGGGGTTATATATCAACCTTAGTGATCAAAATAATTTTCTAGCGAATTATTTTTACACATGACATTTAATGAAATTTACAAATGTACTTACAATAGCCAGAAAATTAGTCAAAATGGACAAAACTAAATGAACCAAAAATTTTAAACAGCGTATTTTTCAATTCTTATGGACAACTTACGAAAACTAAAAAAGATGAAACTAGGCACTTTTATGATAGCACCACACTTCACTTGAGCTTGCTCACCCAGTACAAGGCATTTGTCATTTGTCTAGTTATTGTCAGTTTGATTATATGCAGAACTATTGTTTTTATTTGAGGTTTCCAGTACGTAAATATTTCGGGTTTAGAAATTCTGATTTGATTTGAACGCATCACGAATTAATTATCCAAAAGATTTCCAATTTTGATCTATTTATTTTTTAAATTGAACCTTTTCCGTTATAAGTTATAAAGTAGAGCGGTCAGTATTTATCGGCGACCCGATATTTTAAGTGCGTAATAGCGTATCTACCAACATACTACTGTGGACAAAAAATTGTAAGACTTTTTAATTTAAATTTCGCGCGAAAACCCATTCGTCGAAATATTTTTTTTCTAGGTTGGTATGACTGTCAGTGACATATGTGCTAAATGTCACATCAAAATAATCACTAGTGTTTAGTATACGCTTGTCTTTCTGAAGTACAAAAAGTGCATTCAATGTGAAATTATTCAACAAAGAAGTTCCATTAAATTTTGTGTACGGAATCAAATTTTTGGTGCCGAAACGTTCAGAATGTTGCAAAAAGCCTTCGGTGACAATTGTTTGTCGCGAGCAAGTATTTTTGATTGGTACAAATTATTCAAAGAGGGTCGAGAACGCGTTGATGACGAACCACGTCCAGGACGGCCATCAACATCAACTGATGATCAACACGTCAATAGAATCAAGGAATTGGTGCTTGAGAATCGACGATTAACAGTCAGAGACCTTACTGGCATCGTTGGAATATCGGAAGGATCAGTGAAAACCATTTTGAAAGATCCTTGGGGCCTAAGAAAAGTGAAAGCACGATTTGTTCCAAAATCACTCAATTTTTTCGAAAAACAGCGTCGCGTTGACGTCTGTGAAACAATGCTTTCCGACTATCAAGACAAAATGAAAGGCATCATAATTGGAGATGAGACTTGGATCTACGCTTATGACACGGAAACAGACGATCAATCGGCCGAATATCCTATCAAAGGTGAGCCGAAGCCCAAAAAAACACGTCAAAGCAAGTCAAAAATCAAGGTTATGTTGACAGTTTTCTTCGATTATCGAGGTGTGGTGCACTCCGAATCCCTTCCGACCGGCCATACTGTCAACGAAGAATACTATTTGAGTGTTATGCGTCGTTTGCGCAATGCTTTTCTTAAAAAGAGGCCAGAATTATGGGCCGACAACTCTTGGTTTTTGCACCACGATAACGCACCGTCGCATACTGTATTAATTCTTCGCGAGTTTTTCGCCAAATTTTCAACCAATATCGTGCCACAACCACCGTATTCCCTGATTTAGCTCCGTGTGACTTCTGGCTATTCAGCAAACTCAAACGACCGCTCCGGGGAAACCGTTTTGAGTCAATTGAAGACATTAAGCGTGAATCGCTACGCGCATTGAAGGCTATTCCTGAAATTGACTTTAACAACTGTTTCGAGAATTGGAAGAAACGTTGGCACAAGTGTATTGGGGCCAGGGGAGATTACTTTGAGGGGGACGAAATAGATTTGGAAGAATAAATTAAGAATTTAAAAATTATGAACAAAGTCTTACTATTTTTTGCCCACAGTAGTATAACAGAACAAAGCGATCGGTCTTGTAAATATTCAGTATGTAGCTATTATGAATCACAAAATGCGACCGCTCTAATAAGTCACTATACGTAAATAACTACTATACAAACCATTTCTCTTTTTTGAGGCACGTCTTCTATAATATTGATAGCATGCCAAGATAATTAAGACAAGGACTGCAAAAGCGACCAGAGCACAAACTGATAGTATTAACTTATGATTCTTGAAGAATTTTACTTTTCCTGTACCCTTGGACTCGACGCACATATTTAATTCCAAGTCAAAATATATATCTGGACAATCTGTTAAATATACGAACATCTATATATAAAAATTTAAATTAAAAAAAATCATTTTAGCATATTTTTATTATTTTTAATTTTAAAATTAAAAATATACCGGGTATTCCAGATTCAATGTTACAAGCGATATCTGTTTTATTTGTAAAAGTGCGCGGCCGAGCAAGGTGTCGTTTGAAATGATTCGCACTACCTGGGGGTTATTCTTTTTAAAATACTTTAATGAATCTCTGGGGAACCATCCTAAGTTTTTTTCCCTCATTTTTGTTTGTTTGTGGTTGATATATGAAGGGAGACCAAATGTTGTTGAAATTTGGATCACATGCGTGAACGAGACATTACACTTCTACAAAAACGTAGTATATCGTTTGTAACTTTGAATCTGAAACATTTGGTATATCTAAATAAGTTAATATAAGTTTGGTATAGTATAAATTATGTAGGCGCAAGCATTTATACACGGAGAAGTTTCTTATGCGATCTATCAAATCTAAATGCAAAATGTTACATGGGATATCTTTTAAGTTTCGCATAGTGGGACATAGAGGGCGCCACTAATCAAATGCCAGCACTAAAAGACAACCCAGGTATTTTTTTTATTTCGTACTGTTTAACCAATTTGGTTCTTTCGCAAACTGTCCTTGTTTTCATGCACTATTCGATTAATCATACTTACATCCCTGACACAACGGACTGTTCCAACCAGGTTGACATGCGCAGTATCCATCAGTTGGCCGACAATTTGGACATTTACACGGGCTGCTACATTTAAAACCATATAAACCTGCAGGACAAGGTATTTCGCACTTGTTTCCGTACCATCCAGGGCGGCACTCACATGCACCTGAATTCACAAACATTTTCTAAGTAGATATATATATATATATATATATATATATATATATATATATCTATAAAGGGTTTTCCAATAGGGAGTTGACAACTTTTAATTCAATTTGTGAACGCACCCTTTCACTAATCATCGAACTGTCACTGTCAATTTATTCAGTAAACTTAACATTTTCATCATGGTAAAGTACACGAACGAACAACGTCTGCAAATTATAAAAATTTACTACAGAAATTCGGAGTCGGTGACCGCTACTTTAAGAGCGTTAACCCCGATTTTCGGTCGTAATTCTCGCCCTAGTAGACGGGCAGTAACAAGTTTAGTGCAAAAATTTGAGTCTACATATTCGTTGTGTGATGTTGCCGTGCCAGTGAGACAACGGGTTGGTCCAAGTGTCGAAAATATCGCTGCCGTTGAAACGTCAAGTTTTAGTGAAAGGGTGCGTTCACAAATTGAATTAAAAGTTGTCAAGTCCCTATTGGAAAACCCTTTACAATTAAGGGTACGCCTGTGGCACGTAGTTCAATTTCTCTTCTTTAGTTATTGCTAAGGTTCATATCTGATGTACTTACCTGTAAATCTGTTACACAAGAAGTGACTTTCGCACGTACAATTTTTACAATCTGTTCCGTATGTACCTTCTGGACACGGTTCTGTACATTGCGAGCCAGTAAAACCAGCAGCACAAATAGGTCCGCGTATATGATGGCATTCGTAATGTCCTGAAAAATAAATTATGCAGTATTTCGTCATTATTGGAAGTAACGGAATGTGCAATTTCAAAATTTATATTTTATGCATAATCTGTCATGTGCGTATGTGTTTATGGAAGTACAAGAGCTAAATATGGCGTCAATGGAGATTTTGATCTTTCATGTCAAAGTGGCGCTATCTGTCGCAAAAATGTTTTACAACTAGACTGCGGAAATTTAAATGGCTCTTCGTTGGAGGTGCACTGAGAAGGTAGAAGTTTCGTCGGTGTATGTATGTGTGTAATGCAGTGTGCGTCTTTGTTTAGAGGTGTTCACTTGTATTACGGAATTTTGTACGTTGTATGCGGTTACGTAGGTCAAAAAACGACCACTATCTGCCACAGTAAATAAGGTTGTGTATTTCCGAATTTAATGTACTGGTTTCCCGGGCAATTGTTCAACCTTGGTAAGTGATGTTACTTAAAACTAAATTGTAGTTTACCTGCGTCGGTACATAAAGCACAAATGTCACTGCATCCATCTCCATAATAGCCATCGTTACATTTCTTTTGACAATGTGTGCCTTCCCAACCCGGCGAACATATGCAATTCCCATAACTGTCGCAATTTCCATATTTGCAAGTGCATAATTTGTTACAAGTTTCACCTAAAGCGAAAAGTAGAAAGAGCAATGTATTAGATTAAATTTGCAAAATGAAATAGAGAAATAAACAATAAATAATCAATTTTCCTTGTGGTTATACGTTGAAACACCGCACGCTCTCGTATTGACAAAATCTATAAAAACTAAAAAATTTTAATCAATACGTGAATTACGAGGGCCTTCCATAATGTACTAAAATTGAATTTGTTATGATCTTGTATGATGAGCTACGAAATGCTAAAAAGAGAAAATATTGTGGGAGTAGGCTTCTGTCATTTTGCAATATGACAATTATCATAAATTATTTATTTGACTTTGAAAATGCTTGAGAATTTGTGGCATTGTTATCGTACCTCCAAAAATCGCGATAGAATAAACGAAATAGCAAAGATATGCGGTTAAATTTTGCGTGAGCGTGAGGAAATTTGCAGCGGAAACTTTTCCATGACTAAGACGACAAAAAGTAGTAAGTCATATTTTTATACCTGTCCATTCCTCATTACAATTACATATTCCGGAGATAGGATCACAGCCATTATGGCGACCGTCAACACATTCGCAGCTATTATTGCACTCTTGACCGAAAGTCATGTATGGGCAAGGTTCTCGGCATTCAGCTCCTTTCCATCCTGGTTTGCAGTCGCATGCTCCGGTATCACGAATACACCTTAAAATAAAAAAATGCTATGTACACTGTTTTCCAAAGAAAATGTGCAATTAATTAATTTCTGTGATTTTAATTAACTATGGTTGCTGAAAATATTAATTTTCATTAATTTCCCATCGTCAAGAACTTAATTATATGTTTGTATATAATTATTAACATCAAGATAATCTAACTTCAGGTTTTAGGTTAAATATTACATCTGCTTCCACAATGCCATTTATGGTATGTTAAAGGACTCGAAGTTATACTGCCTGGTGACCTAATTGGCAAGCAGACGTCTAGAAAACGGCAGATGGGGGTTCGAGTCCTTCGCCAGCGCAGAAATTTTTAATTTAAATTTTCTACGTCAAATTGTCGTTGATTCAGAACAAATACTATGGCATGTGTCGCTGCGGTTTGCCTTTAATATAAACTTCGAGATTGTGGGTATCTGGTTGATACGATTATCTTTGTTTATGAAAATGTGAACTTTTTTATATAATGCCTTGCTTTTAATGAAGTCTTCGAGCTAGTACTGATATGCATTTCATGTCATAATTATTAAAGTAATTTACACTTTTTTGCTTTTAACAATTAGAGGGCGGCTGTGGTCGGCTTTTTATTATCAATTGTATACGATATAGAATACTGCCATTTTATGCATAAAATTAAGGTTTAGTAATATCTAACTACATTTGAAAAGCAAATGTTTCCATTTATTTAGTTCAATATTGTTCTGATGTGCATTTTCACTGGTAGTCTCAAACTTCCTTATCTATTGAGTTGGCAACTAAGTACTTTCGGTTTTTACTGATAGAGAGCGTTGCTTTATTTTTTGTATAACGTATGTTAGTGCTGTACTTTACCGTTTATCGCATGATACTAGTCACATTGACGTAACTTCACAAGCAAGTAGTGCGTGATTTTTGTTAAAGCTATTCGTTGTGGGTTAATTTTAAATGGAGTGCAGAAACGAACATTTTCGACATATTTTACTATTTTATTTCCGTAAAGGAAAGAAAGCTGCTGCGGCTCACCAAAAGATATGTGAAGTTTATGGTGCTAATTGCTTAACAGAACGCACGTGTCAGAATTGGTATAGAAAATTCCGTTCTTGAGATTTTTCCCTCAAAGATGAGCAACGTTCTGGTCGGCCTACTGAAGTTGATGATGACCAAATCAAAGTCATAATTGAAGAGGATCGTCATATAACTGTTCGAGAGGTTGCGGAGAGGCTACACGTATCGCACACAACAATTGAAAAACATTTAAAATGTCTTGGGCTAGTTAAGAAGCTCGATATTTGGGTACCTCACGAATTGAAAGAAATTCATTTAACACAAAGAATCAACTTTTTCGATATGCACCTTAGACGAAATGAAACCGACCCTTTCTTAAAAAGAATCATCACTGGTGATGAAAAATGGGTCCTGTACAGTAACATAGTTCGAAAACGATCATGGAGCAAACACGATAAACCAGCTCAAACCACATCGAAATCTGAATTGCATCTAAAAAAGATCATGCTGTCAGTTTGGTGGGATTACAAAGGTGTTGTGTTTTTTGAGCTGCTTCCAAGGAACCAAACGATCAATTCTGATGTTTACTGTCAACAATTAATAAAACTGGATGAAGCTTGGCTGGGAAGTGATGCCACATCTCCCATACAGCCCTGGTCTAGCACCATCCGATTACCATTTATTTCGAAGTTTGCAGAATTCTATGAATGGTAAAACTTTCACAAATGACGATGACCTTCTTTAATATTATTTAATGTATAAAAACTCGCACCTGGTTCAGTTTTTTGCTGATAAGGCATGCAGCTGAAAGAAAGATGGCAAAAGGTCATTAAGCAAAATGGAAAATATATAATTGATTAAAAACTATTCTTTGTTTTAAAAAAAGTGTTTTATTTTATACTACAAAACCGAAAGTACTTAGTTGCCAACCCAATACAAACAATATGAACTACATAAAAAAATTCTTTATTTCTTTATTCTTTAATATTATTTAATGTATAAAAAGCTATACGTTTTACTTAGCAATAAAGTTTTAAAAAAATATATAAAACTGCTTAACTAAACCAAAATTTTATTGTCAGCGGAAAGTTTAAAAGCATTGCATGCATTCTAGGTCAGTTGGTTTGAAAGTGCAGTTTAACAAAACGGATAATAAAACAAAATATTTCGTACATACATTTTAGTTGTCTCCATTTCACATGAACATTTTTGATCACAGTCCTTTCCGTAGAAGCCAGTCGGGCATAGTTTTTCCGTGCAAGATTCCCCAGTCCATTCTTTATTACACCAACAACTGCCTTCATAATATTCTCCGTTAACGCAGTTGTATTTACACTGCAAAAGGAAGCTACGCTTTTAATAGTGTAGGGCGGCATTTATAAATTATTTGCGAGGTCTATACGGAAGCAGTAAGAATAAGCAAAATCCATGAATAGCATTTCTCACTTCGCATATATTCTGTGTTTTGTCATAATTCAGAAACTGCCATCTCAAATTATGTCTCATGTCAAGGGAACTACAAAAGTTTTGCAATAAAGCTCTTATTTTTATAATCTTTCAAAATATTTTCCAACACACTCACTCATTACACACGTCCACGTTTCCCATAAAATAGGGGCACACCACATCCCACACCTTAAGAAGATTCTCATTGCTGAAAGCTTTCTTCCTTTAACGTGGGATCTTGAATGTTCCTGTTGAGAGTGAGTCTTTTTACTTTCAGCAAGATAATTCAAGATCCGACGTTATTTGAATGTTAAGTTCCACCCTTTGAACTGTCGAAGACTCTTCGAAGTACCACCCCTACCAGTTCCGACACTGAAAGGGGGGGTTCCTTGATTTTTCTTGAGGTATCGGATCTCTGTTCCTGGGTTTGCTCTGATTATCGCATACAGAGTACGTATCTCCACCAGCTACTGACACCTAGATGAGAAGTGTTTCTTAGTTGGTATTAAGGTGGCGTATCCCTGTCCCATATTTCTCACATACAAAGTGTCCAAATGTCCGTCCTTAATGCGTGTTGCCCTGCGAAAAATGCCGTGACCACCAGACAGAGTCTACCACGTCCGAATAACAACTGGTGGATTGACTTGCTGCGTAAGGCTTTGCCTTTGATTATCTTCGAAGTCACTTCGGTCGCATGTTCAAATCGATAGTTCGTAAATTCCCACACTTTTTCATATTGAAATAATTTTGTTAACGAACCGTATATTATTAATTAATTATTAAATTATTTAGCCGAGTTTCTTTCCACATAATTATTTTTTAACCTATTGGTTTATGCTGTTATAACATCGAGTTCCATCATTATTGATACTATTTATTGTATTGGGTTGGCAACTAAGTACTTTCGGTTTTGTAGTATAAAATAAAACACTTTTTTTAAACAAAGAATAGTTTATAATCAATTATATATTTTCCATTTTGCTCAATGACCTTTTGCCATCTTTCTTTCACCTGCATGATTCCGCGCTCATAAAATTTCTGGTCCTTATCAGCAAAAAACTGAACCAGGTGCGAGTCAAGGTCATCGTCATTTGTGAAGGTTTTACCATTCAAAGAATTCTGCAAACTTCGAAATAAATGGTGATCGGATGGTGCTAGATCAGAGCTGTATGGGGGATGTGGCATCACTTCCCAGCCAAGCTCCAATAGTTTCCCACGAGTTGCCAAAGATGTGTGAGGCCTTGCATTATCTTGGTGGAAAACTACACCTTCCCAATTTGACAATTCTGGCCGTTTTTCTTTGATTGCTTCATCCAGTTTTATTAATTGTTGACAGTGAGCATCAGAATTGATCGTTTGGTTCCTTGGAAGCAGCTCAAAAAACACAACACCTTTGTAATCCCACCAAATTGACAGCATGATCTTTTTTGGATGCAATTCAGCTTTCGATGTGGTTTGAGCTGGTTTATCGTGTTTGCTCCATGATCGTTTTCGAACTATGTTACTGTACAGGATCCATTTTTCATCACCAGTGATGATTCTTTTTAAGAAAGGGTCGGTTTCATTTCGTCTAAGGTACATATCGCAAAAGTTGATTCTTTGTGTTAAATGAATTTCTTTCAATTCGTGAGGTACCCAAATATCAAGCTTCTTAACTAGCCCAAGACATTTTAAATGTTTTTCAATTGCTGTGTGCGATACATTTGGCCTCTCCGCAACCTCACGAACAGTTATATGACGATCCTCTTCAATTATGACTTTGATTTGGTCATCATCAACTTCAGTAGGCCGACCAGAACATTGCTCATCTTTGAGGGAAAAATCTCCAGAACGGAATTTTTTATACCAATTCTGACACATGCGCTCTGTTAAGCAATTAGTACCATAAAGTTCACATATCTTTTTGTGAGTCGCAGCAGCTTTCTTTCCTTTAGGGAAATAAAATAGTAAAATATGTCGAAAATGTTCGTTTCTGCACTCCATTTAAAATTAACCCACAACTAATAGCTTTAATAAAAATCACGCACTACTTGCTTCTGAAGTTACGTCAATGTGACTAGTATCACGCGACAAACGGTAAAGTACAACACTAACATACATACGTTATACAAAAAATAAAGCAACGCTCTCTATCAGTAAAAACCGAAAGTACTTAGTTGCCAACCCAATATAATTCATTTTATAGAAAATCTCGAAATTATTATTTGGCAATTGACTTCGTTTCGTACGTAATATGCACTATTGTTTAATTTACCGATTAATATTGTAATATTCTCTGCTATATATTATATAATTTGTGAAACACCAAGTCGATTTTAATTTGATAACATTTTCATTTACTGTTTATTATCCTATTTAAATTTCAATATTGTCTTGTAAATTCATTTTTTCAACTTGTACGTGTATCAAATTGTTCAACACTAGCTCCTCACATAAACACTAAGCACTTTAAAAAATTCAGACACACACGAAAACACTTACGTAAATAATAGAAAATATTTCTGAATATAAAATAGAAGCAGGAAGTAAGTATTATCATTTATAAAGTTGGTCGCTTCGATCTAATCCACTAAAGGCGATTATTTTCCGCAACAAAAATAATATCAGCCGTGCGTTTCGCCACAATACATGCAAAGCTGTCAATTGCCGTATGTAGAAAAAAGTACCGACTTCTGATACACCGCCCTCTATTATTCGTAAACTGAAGCACTGTCGAACACTTAGTTGAGTTATTAATTGACAAACTTGCAAGTGACAAATGCCATGTAGTTAAACATAAGTCTAGGATCAAGTAATAATTGAAATTGTAATTTTATTGAAATATCCTAGACTAGGCGATATCCAAAGTCTCAGATTTAGAGCGTGATAAAGCACGTTACATGCTGAATATGTTGCCGCGGGCCACATTCGATTGCGCCATATTGCAAAACTTTTGTAATGCTCTTTATAATAAGATTGGGGCATATGTATTGACATATTACAACCTTCAATAGTTTATTGGTTAAATTACACTCATGAATTTTCTGCAAAATAGGAAGAGCTTTTTTAACTGCATGTTTTGGAAAGAAAATATATTCTTTATAAAAAATTTTGCGTTGTTCAAATATGAGGAAATAGTTTTGTATATTTGAGCATTATAAAACAGGTGTCCATTCTTCAACGAAGATAATCCTCTAAGAATGTCTGCCTACAAAAATGTAGGTAGACATTCTTTAGTATACCTCTTAGCATTTTCTTTTCTAATTAACATTACCTCGCCGTTTATGGGATTACAAATATAGTTTTCATCGCAATTACAAAGTTGCGTACAATTATCTCCCCAAAAATCTGGTTCGCAGGGTCTTTCACAACGTTGACCTGTATATCCTGGCAAGCACATGCATTGCTTGCTCGTGAAATTGCAAACTCCATCGTTAAGGCAGAATAAGTCATCTGGACATGGCACTGAACAACTAGAAGTAAACGAGAATATACAGTTTTATGAAACAGAATACAAACACTAAACGTGTTAAAGTAAAGCGAGTAATATTTATGTGCTTCATATTATTAGATATAAATACATACACTACCGGTTATATTTATGTGCCCACCCCAATTTTATGTGTTTCCTGAAATACGGATTATCTTTCGAAAAATCTGTATTATAATTATTCAACAATATTATTAGTGGAAGTAATTCCATATGAATTTCTACGAAAATCTTAAATTTTTTATGATATATCGTAAAGGTGTCATAAATTGGAAAAATACCATAAATATTATATAGGCTAATCCCCACAGTATTAACAGTTTTACCTGCATTTCCGAAAGGTATTACCAATATCGTGTTATTGTACTAACTAATTACAATATTAGGATGTGTTTTTCAAAAAGGGAAATAAATTTTATGTCAGTCATCGTTCATCTTTTGTTGCGAAAACAGTGAAATAGATAGTTATTGTGAATATTTTAATGCAATGCCGAAGACGAAGGAATTATCTGTTGAAGTGCGTGCTATGATAATTGCTTATCATCGTACGGGTAAAAGTAATCGCGAAATTGCAAAAGAATTACGATTAAATCGCAGAACCGTTGATTATAACGTTAAAAAATTTGAAGAAAGTGGTACATTTTCCAACAAAAGAAGATCTGGACGACGCAAAGCGACGACATCTGCAGATGACCGGCATCTAATACGGATAAGTAGACGCGATAGACGAAAAACAGCACCAGAAATTGTTGCTGAAATGAATAGAGCGCGTGCTAAACCAATTAGTGTGTCCACGGTACAGAGAAGGTTAAGGCAAGCGAGTTTATACGGAAGAATTGCTCTGCGAAAACCACTACTACGAAAGCAAAACAAGATAAAACGATTAAATTGGGCTAAAGAACATAAGAATTGGACGATTGATCAGTCGAATAATGTGTTGTGGACAAGCGAATCGAAGTTTGAACTTTTCGGTAGTAAAAGGCGAATATTCGTAAGAAGATCCGCAGCAGAAAGAGTACTGCCAGAATGTATTGCGCCTACCGTAAAACATGGAGGAGGTTCAGTAATGATTTGGGGGAGTTTTGGTGGAAGATCTCGTGATCTCGTCAAAATTGAGGGAATCCTAAGAAAAGAAGGCTACGAGGAAATTTTAGAAAATAACGCTGTTCCTTCAGGACTAAGGATTCTTGGCGAAAACTTTGTATTTCAACAGGACAACGATCCGAAACACACTTCTAGATTGTGTGGCGATTACTTGCGTCAACTAGAAGAGCAAGGGCAAATCTCTATAATGGTATGGCCAGCTCAAAGTCCTGATCTGAACCCAATAGAGCTTCTTTGGGAAGAATTGGACCGGAAGGTTCGAGAACGTGCTCTATCATCCACCACTGTACTGTGGGAACAACTTCAAGAAGCCCAGGCACAAATTACAGAAGATACACTGCAAAAATTAATTGAAAGGATGCCGCGGTTATGTGCCGCAATTATCAAAAATAAAGGTGGGCACATTGATGAGAGCAAAATTTAATAATAATTAATGATAAAGTTTTTATATAAGAAAAATGTAACTATTTTATGCTTATTTTACACTATTGTATCGGTACAATAAATAAATTTTCAGTACACATTTGATAGTTTAATAATTTTGGCTAAAACTAAGGGTGGGCAAATAAGTATGACCGGTAGTGTATGTTGTTTAGGGTTTATATAGTAGTGTTTTAATGACTATCAACCTTACTAAAAGCTCAATTTCTAACAATAGTGTAAAAATGTTAATTAAGTTGGTTAAAGCAAAAAATAATAAATAAATGAAGTACTCACTTGAACCCACTCCATCCCTCATGACAAGAACAGTAACCTGTTATGTGATCGCAGTATCCGTTTTCGCATGTGCAATTATTTTGACAGTCTTGGCCGTATCTATTCACTGAACACTTTTGATCGCAGTTGGCACCTTCGTATCCAATTGAGCATATTTGGTTTTCGCATAAAGGTCCTGTGTAATTTTGAGCGCACGAACAGACATTGGGTTCGATACATAAACCGTTTTTACAAGGTGGATCGCATATCGGTAAACATACGTCGTCTTTTAATTGATAAGAAGGACAACATCGTTCTTCAGGTACTTTATTGTAAATCGTTTCGAATTGTTTTGGTCCGATTTCTATCAACTGTTTCATTCTAGAAAATTTACGTCGTTAAATGAACAAGTGATATCGAAACGATCGTAAGTAATTTGGATACACAGTTCACTTAAAAACCTTAAAAGTGCAATAAAATT
Source organism: Dermolepida albohirtum (assembly GCA_031893035.1). NCBI lineage: Eukaryota > Metazoa > Arthropoda > Insecta > Coleoptera > Scarabaeidae > Dermolepida > Dermolepida albohirtum. Next base: position 20,776 of record JAVIWB010003308.1, read on the forward strand.
CCGATAGGTTTTTTTTAGTAAGTAGCAGTTAGTGTTCTTTGTGTTTAACAAAGTGACCGACAGGTAGCCGAGTGATTCTAAACGCAAAAGACGGTGACAGCGTCAGTAAAAAAGATGCCACGCTGTCAACGTGCACCGCTTCAGAACAGCGATTTGTTGTGCCTTTTTGTTTGAGTAGTGAAGGTGTCAAATCAGTCGAAATTTATTGCAGAATGACAGCGCAGTTTGGTGATTCGTGTTTGACACTGTAGCAAGCAAAATAGGGACAGGCGTAGTGACGGAGTGGAAAACATGCGTATAATTCTAGAGGAAATAGTTTAGTTATGGTTCAACGCAGAATATTACCCACGTTGTACTGAATTTCAATAAAGTGTCTGGAAGATGGGTACTATGTTAGTTGACTACAGAATCGAAAGCCGGTCGCGTCGATGCCTGTGAAAAATATTGCGTCGTTCCCACGTTGATGGTGGTGCATTTCTGGAAAAATTGTTACAGATGTGATCTGGGTTCATTATAACCAACCAGAAATGAAAAGGTCAAGCGAGAAACGGCGCCATAGTTCTTCCCCGAAACCAGAACTTGTAGTTATGGCCAACATTTTAAAATTAAATGGCTACACAGAAAAAGCGTTGGCACAAGCAAGGAATCGGATAACATGGATCAAAGAACAGCTATAAAAACCATGAACACAAATATGTCGATTCTAACAAACACAAAGCTTGACAACGAGAAGCAAACACAACAAAAAACGTTAAAAAATTAACGTTGACGAAAAAATATGGCCCTATGACGCCGCCGGCATGCAAACAGTTTTTTTTTGTGGATGAAGTGGTGTTTCATGAAGCACATGTGGATTTTCACCCAACCAATAACGCATATTTTGCTTATTGACGAACCCATTGAGCCAAAAATGAGCTTCGTCACTGAAAATGATTTTGCGATGAAATTGATCATTTTGGCGCATCTTTTCCAGAGCCCAATCGGAGAACGTACATCGCTTCAAACGGTTCATCGGCTTCAATTCTTGAGTCAGCTTGATCTTGTATGGGTGTAAACCAAGATCCTTACGCAAAATTCGCCATGAAGTGGTCTGGGCGATGCCCAACTCTTGAGAACGCCGTGGAATTGACTGATTTGGATCATTTGCTACGGACGTTTCAACGGCAGCGATATTTTCGACACTTCGACCAACCCGTTGTCTCACTGGCACGGCAACATCACACAACGAATATGTAGACTCAAATTTTTGCACTAAACTTGTTACTGCCTGTTCGAATTTCTGTAGTAAATTTTTATAATTTGTAACTTTAGCATGATGAAAATGTTAAGTTTACTGAATAAATTGACAGTGACAGTTCGATGATTAGTGAAAGGGTGCGTTCACAAATTGAATTAAAAGTCGTTAAGTCCCTATTGGAAAACCCTTTATAATAGACACAAGCAGACCTCTCAAGGTTAAAATCAATAAACACCAAAACATGGTTCGATATGGGGAAACAAATATATCGCGTCTGGCTCAACATACTTGAGAGGAAGGACATAGGTTTGCATGGAACGAAACTACAATCCTGGCAAAAGAAGAACATTGCATTAAATGAAGGCTGATAGAAACTGCATGCACGGCCACAACAATAAATACCATAAGTACAAAAAGTCTTGATATTAAAGATGTCTGGTTTCCTGTGATTCGAGAAAATATCAGTCGTAACCACAATAATAGAGACAGAATAAAAAGATTTGAGAATTTCAAGAGACAGAATAAACAGAGACTTGAGAATTTCAAACCGTATACAAATGTATATTTCGTGTCAATAAAACTACATATGCACAAAAAGGATGATTAGAACGCATACACTTGTAACATATAAATATTTGAAATATTGAGGCAGGGTTCAAAACTCACGCGCATCAAAAATTCTCAAACACATCACAGGATTTTTAGGGGAGAGACGCAACAGACCGACTAATTTCTTTTAATATACACACACTGTTGTTATATACATATATACTTAATACTCTATTCATTAGTGATGAATTTGGCATGAAACAACAGCGGTGGGGTCTCGGGTACACCTATCAGGCAGGATTACATATATTCCGAAGTAGCACAGTAGAGTAGAGAGGGTAGTTAGTAGGTAGTAGTGTGAGTAATTGCCAAACATTATTCGGTAGGATTCCACCACCACCAACTTATTAAATTCCACAAACGAAGGAAACAGCTCAAACAAAGAACTTGAATTTTTATAATCCATCGTGTTTGAAAATGGTATCTATGATGTTTATTATTTATTACAATATACGATTTATGTCAATTTTAAGGTTGTATTTGTTATACCCTACAGCTCAAATGTGCTATAAGATTATTTGATTTTGATTGTACGTAATCTTTTGTTTATAAAGTACCACAACCAAATAACGAACTGTATCATCATTTGTAAATTGCTTTGTTTCACCTACCTTACGCTTATATAACAAATACTGTCTACAGATCCTTTCAAACTAAAGCCAATATTGAAACTTATCAATAATACAAACATAAAGAAGTAACGCTCCATGATTTTGTGGTCTTTACATCCTGTAAGAGACATAACTTTATATCACAAATGTATAGGTATAGTTAAGATCACCGATTCAAATACAAAAATTGCTTATACATTTTCAAAGAAGTTTGATGTGTACAAGGTAGATTAGGTGGAGGTAAATTGGGCGCGACGAAATTAATACTAATAATCTGATGAAGAAATTGGGTCTCAATCCTAGGTACATTGGCGCGAATACAAAATATTTTTAAAAACTAAATGTTTAGTTGGCGTATTTGACTATATTTTCTTCGTTTTTAACACAATCACGTTAAAAATCAACTTTCCTTCATACAATTTACATGCTTAGGACTGTCAATGTAACATTGGCGTGCTTAGAAGTTGATCATTTTTCTAAAGACAATTTTTTTGTCAATCCACTAGATTTTATCATTTGTTAAGAAAATGATAAGATGTAGAATTTGACACTGCAGGACATCATTCCGGAACAAGTGGAGGAGGAAATCTATATCCAACGCTAATAACAAAGTCGGAAAATTAAAAATCTCCTTGCCAAACAAGAAAGAAATATCTTCGTAAATTAAGACGCTGTTCATAATTACCCCACTTACGATTTCTACCCCAGATTTTCTTTCATGGTGGAGAAATTAAAAATCTTTAATTACGATCCAAAGTACACACCATTTTCTCCCGTTACTGTTTTAGGAGTTCAGACAGAACTAGCTCTAACTAATACGTCTGCCATTTTTAAAACACCGAACAATGGCTATTGTACAAAATAGTAAAAGTGATTCCATTAAAAAAAAGTAGTAAACTAATTATTAACTAAACATAATCTAAAGCCAAAAATTCTAGCCTCGCAATTACTAAAGCAGATAAAGAATGATAGTTATTACAGAAAAACGAGATTCTATGGATGAAGTACAACAATTGAAAGAAAATTATGTAAAACTGAAAAAGGATCCCACGAAACTGTTTCACTCACGAATAAAATCCACTCTGACAGGCATTGCTTATTTTGTACCTCCTTATTGACTTTCACGTGATCAGTCACAGCGCGCGCGAAATTCAAACACCCAGCAGGTGACAAACAGTGCTAAACTGATATTGAATAGGTAAAAAACAGCATTTGACCGACAAAGAATGGCTTTTAACTGAGAAAGAATAGCAACAGATTTTGTCAGTTCATTATTGATTCAGAATAGTTCAGTGTCAGTTCAGATCTGTTCTGTTTACTAATTATAGTATAACTAAGAGAATACTGGACCAAAAATCCATAAGAAATATTATAAGGGTCTGCCGCGAGATTTTATCCCCTCCATTGCTTCTTTCACGTGATCTCGTTACAGTACGCGCGAAATTCAAACGCTCCGAGGTAACAAACAGATCTGAACTGATATTGAATAAATAAAGAACGGCATATTGTCGTCAAAGAATGGCTTTCAATTGAGAAAGAATAGTTCAGTGTTATTTGATCAATAAGGTTGATATATAACCCCTTTCCACAATTAACTATTTGTAAATTCTGTATACGCATTTCGACAACCAAGTTGTCATCATCAGCAGATAATTTCAAAGTGTCGCACCTGGTAAAACACGGCGAAAAAATTGTGCAAGATGTGCAAGAGTGCACATCTTGGTTTTCAACGGTGCGGATCGCGTACGGAGTTTATTGTTTCGTACAATTTTTTCGCCGTGTTTTACCAGGTGCGACACTTTGAAATTATCTGCTGATGATGACAACTTGGTTGTCGAAATGCGTATACAGAATTTACAAATAGTTAATTGTGGAAAGGGGTTATATATCAACCTTATTGATCAAGTCAATCAACCACAGGCTCCATCAAATTCAACTAGTTCAGTGTTACTTCAAAGCGTTTTTACCAATGGAAAGTTGTTCTTTACCAGTCAAAATTCCTTCTTTGTCAGTTAAAAACCGCTTTTTGCCTGTTCAATATTAGTTTAAAACTATTTGTTGGCTGTTAACGTGGTCACGTGAAGAGGGTAGTGGAGAAGATAAAATCTCGCAGGGATTCCTATGTTATTTCATAAGGGGTTTTTGGTTCCGTTCACTCTTAGCTATACTGCTGGTAATCGATTCAATCCAGGGCGAATTTTCATTCTTTCTTTCTTTTTATTTATCTTTAATAATCTGAATTTAAAAAAAGCCTATATTAAATAAATAAATAACATATAAATAATCACTTGGTATAATAAAATACAAACAATACAATTTTTCAAAAGTAAAAACTACCAAGTAGTGCCTAATTATTAGTGAAGGAATGAATACTTACAAATACGTGCCACTGCATGAAAGCTACAGGAAACCAGCGAACTGAATGTATCAAGAGTATTTCGTATTTACGACAATAAAAGTTTAAATATATTGGGTATTCCCAGTTTCATTCCTTTATCTGCGATAAGCTTGGACAAAGACACGAAAATATTGAAATATAAGGTGTCACTGATAAAGGCTTCTATAAACACTAGTAGAGCTGAAAATTCGAAAACATTAAATAAATTACCTCGAATTGGATTTCTTTTCCTTATTTTACATATTTCACAAGGAATGATATATATATATATATACATATCTTTATTAAGTATACACGTATATCCTTATTTGAAGTTAAAAAATTGTTAATATAATCTAAATCACAATGGTTGTTTTGATTGGTAACTGATAAGAGACACAAAAGAATATCCTGGCATATGAAGTTTTATTTATTTTCAGGCAAATGAAACGTTTTAGTTGTATTAATTAAAGTAAATAAGTTCAAAACCATATTTTTAATACTATTAATAATAATTTTAATTATTAAAGACGCAAATTGTCATCCAGACTGTTATCTAGATGCCTACGTTGAAGTACAATAAATTATTTTCTCAAAAATCTATATATTGCACACCTTTAGATGTAATGTCTGTTGTCTCGTGTTCAAGTGTTAACAAGTAACAATTTAATAACATGAAAATTGCTAATAAACAAAGTTGTAATGTAAAAAACTGACCTTCAGTGACTAAAGTTCTGAACAAACATTCAAACTTCCGACATATTGAATACGTAACTGAAAAGATTAGATGATATGCGTTATCTTATGTGAATGTTTAAGCATGCATTAAATATCTATTTAAGCCAGAATTAAAAATCAATGTTTGAACTATTACACTCTATGCTATTTGATATTTCAACTCTGGAATACGTGGAATGTTAAACAATTTATATAATATATTATATATACATATATAGTTTATATAATTTAGTCAAAAGAGAGGTGAGGAAAATAAAACTGTTGTGAAAATTATGTACAAAGTGTTATTTAGTAATATAGTACAATTTATCAATATTTTGTCGCTCCGCCTTTGGCCTTAATGACAGCTCGCACTCGTCGAGGCATACTTGCTACTAAATTGTAACACTCTGCCGGTGGTATTGCAGCCCATATTTCGCGAATTTTTGTTGATAATTCTGCTTTTGACAGGCATTTATGTTCCGTGATCTCAGTTCTTAAGATACGCCACAAATTTTCAATGGGCGACAAATCGGGACTTTGTGGCGGCCAATCCAATACCTCCACTGTGTTTTTCTCGAACCAACGCATTACAGCTCCCGATTTGTGGCAGGGCGCATTATCTTGCTGAAAAATGTATTGTGGAATATCCTGGTCGAACAGTTTTAGCACAGACGGTTCTAATACTCCCTCCAACATGGCTAAATAGCGTTGGCTATTCATCCGCCCATCGCACAGGTACACTTCTCCAACACCGTATGCAGACATACAACCCCAAACCATGATACTACCACCTCCAAATTTTACTGTGGGAATGATACATTGTGGTTCATAAGCTTCCCCTTGCCTACGCCGAACGAATAGCATCCCAGGTAGTCCCCAAAGCTGCCAGGCAAAAGAAGAAAGTTAGCACTTAGACAGGATTAATTTTGTTTAATGTTACATGTAGACTGAATTGCATACAACGATAAGAATATTAGTCATGAAGATGTACTTACATACCTCGATATTCGATTCATCAGACCAAAGAATCTTCGACCACTTCTCGATTGTCCAATTTTCATGTTGTTTGGCCCATAAATACCGCTTCTTTTTATGAGCGTCAGTTAAAAGCGGTTTACGTCGCGCTTTACACCCTCGTAAACCAGCACGCTGGAGACGCCTTCTCACTGTTTGCGCAGAAACTGTTACGCGATAACGCTGTTTCAGCTCACTGGCGAGCTGTTTCGACGATTTTTTCCTATCACTGAGAGCCAGTCTTTGTAAAATTCTGTCTTTTCTAATCGAGGTACAGGGTTTTCTGCCACTTTTTGGTCTGTTAACAAACGACCCACTCTCCTGATAGCGACTAATGGTTGTACGGACTGCACATCGCGAACATTTTTTTTTGCAATTGCAGCTATTGATAACTTCTGGGAATGCAGTAGCACTATTTGGGCGCGTTCCCCTACCAACAACTCGAGTGTTTTAGGCATTTTTCTTCAACAAATAACTGACACAACGTGAAAAAATAGGATAATCTAATTGATCTCTACCACAAACTCACAAACGCACGTTGCTCACACACTGCTAGAATGACACTAAATTTCTAAAATCCACAATTTCCCCTTTCCACCTATTCTTTTCAATAGGGGATTAACTGGGGTATTCAAAAACGCATTTCTGTAAATACCATTAACTATTTTGACGGTTAATTTCCGTCAGACTTGGATAATACCGAGAATAAGGGTTTTTACCTGGGGTGTCTAATACCTCTGAGCATGGTTGTATATATATATATATATATATATATATATATATATATTGTATATATATATATTTATTGGAAAGAAACAATATTTAAAATCATCCGTATATTCTACAAAGAAACATTTAAAATTCATATTACATTTCAGGAGCTAACACTTTATAAATACATAAATTTTTATCGGGTCTCCAGACAAACACGCGAGGAAATGCCAGTAAATAGGTCCACAAGACGTTGTTTAAAATAATTTTCACCAACACACTTATTTTGAAAAAGATTTTTATTTATTAACATATACATATTTTCCATCGTTTCATTTGCATATACATATGTACATTTCTTAAAAATGCTTGGACGGATACATCAGCCACATGTTCACGTTCATAGTGCGGTATAATCTTCCACATTCTTACCATGTAACGATATCAATGAACGATTGTTACCTGCTAAAGGGGTTGTTAATTAGATCGCAATCTAATGTTATCTTTGAAAAATACTGATTACTCTATTATAAGTATCAGCTCTCATTAGTTTGTGACTTGTAGACAGTAACAAAATATTTAATGTTTACCGATTATCAAGTTTATACGTAGATAAAATTATTATCTCAGATACGATGAATAATGTATTTCAAATACAAATTATTGTACTCTCCCAGAAAGTCAAATGCACATATTTCTTATATACGTGGGTTGTCTTCTAAGTTTTTTTTATGTAAATGGAATAAAACAGTAGATAGTTTTTAAAAATTTCATTGCTTTTCCAAGTATTTTCCACGAAAATTAATCCACTTTTGCACGCACGCGGTCGAGCCAACTCTGGAAGCAGTTGTTCCACTCGTTTGTTGATTCAGTCAAAAATGCGTTTTTGAAGGTATCGACTGCTCCTTCCGACGACTGGAACCTTCGGCCACGCAGTTCGTCCTTGGTTTTTGGAAAAGTAAAGAAATCGGTGGGACTTAGGTCCGGACTCTTTGGAGGATAGTACAACAATTCGACATTTTGTTACGTTAAAAATTCAATTGTCTTGCGTGTTGTGTGCGAACTTCTATTATCTTGGTGGAGGATGATTCGTCGTTCGGGGTTTTTCGAAGCTTAGCGATGACTTGCGGCAAGCAAATGGTTGTATACCAATCGGCAGTAATAGTTCTTTGATCTTGTAGAGAAATTGTTGCTACATGACCTGCTTTCGAGACAAATGTCGCGACTATCTTTTTGGAGATACTTCGAGAACGGATGACTTTTGTCATATACATATGTACCTAGTCCTGCCATAAATACTGATATAAAGGTTTTTAAATACAAAAAGAAAACTGCAAGTTGGATTTAAATTATTTTTTGATAGTTTATTTTGGCAATAGTAAGCTACAAAATACAATGCAAATTACTCAAAATGGCCGCCATTTGCCTTAATACAACGCCGAAGTCTGCAGGGCCACTCATCAATCGCTGTACGGACGATATCCATGGGAAAATTGTCGACTGCTTCTGTTAACGCTTGCTTCAATGATTCCAGGTTGCGTTGGGGTCTTCTACAGACCATGCCCTCTAATATTGACCACAGTTTGTAGTCGAGCGGATTTAGGTCTGGGCTTGCTGACGGTCAATAGTCAGTACTAATAAACTCAGGTACATGATTTTCAAGCCATTGCTGAGTTGTTTTGGCCTTGTGAGAGGGCGCAGAGTCTTGTTGGAATATCCATGGTTGGTTTTGGAACATGGTGTAGTTCAGGGGCTCCACTACATTGCTTAAAATGTCTCGTTGATAGTTTTTGGCCGCTGTTTTAACACCTTTTTCACAAAAATGTAAGGAAGTGACACCGTCATAGGATACTCCCTACCAAACCATCACTGAAGCAGGAAAATGACCTCGCTGAATCCTTGGCACCACTTCACTGGCTTCCTTGGAGGACCGTGAATACATCCTATAATTCTGCTTGTTAAAAGTTTCTTCCACGGTAAAAATTTTTTATCAGAAAACAGAATTTCTTTGTAACGCTCTTTGCCATACAACGATATCAGGTGTCTGCATTTCTTCTTCCTATTCTTTTTTAATTCAACGTTAAGGCGCTGTCCTGTTTGTCGTTTGAAAGCTCTAAGTCCTAGGTCTTGTTTAATGATACGGCTCATGGTTCTCGGAGCAATACCCATTTCACGAGCCATGATTTTCTGTTTGCGGACAGGATGTAGATTGATGCGGGACCTCACAGCATTGATGGCCTGTGGTATACGAAGTATGCGAGGCCTGCCAGATCTTTTACGGTCGATTACATTTCCAGTATCAATGAATAACTTACTAGTACGATACACAAACACAGGCGTAATATTTAACGGTTTCAATAAATCAAAAGTACGGGCTCTTTCTATTCCACACTTCTGAAGTGCAATAACCGCAATACGGCTCTCTTTATCCGACCATTCCATAATGACGACTCACGTTATAGTGAAATTGTTCGGCACTTTTGTAAAGTGTTTTGTAAAATGTCAGAACTGCCAACATAAAATTTTTGTGTTTTCAAGTTATCATCTGCAAAAAGGTGCGTTTGCACTTGTATCAATACTTATGGCAGGACTAGGTATATATAAACCCTAAAACCATAAATTGTAGTAAGAATGTGTTCGTACATTAATGAGTGGGTTTTGAACGATCTTTTCCAGTTCACAGTGCATAGATCGTCTAAAAACTAATGGTTACTCTGCCAAAATGCTTGCATAAAATTCTCTTTATCCCTCTATAGAGGAGTCCAAAAATACAGGAAGATTTCTCGTCTGTTCTCCACGGAAGTTCAGTTCAGTATTTAGTGAAGTACCTTACGCAGTCCGCGCTAAATTTCACGGGCAGGAATAAAAGACTTACAGAAGAAAATCTTCTACAAGGTTCGATAAAACAACTCGAAATTGTTCGATTCCCATGCAGACAGAGAACAATCACGTACACCTGCAAATCATCGACCGATGCATGTGTATGATGCATGCGGCATACATAAAGGCATATAAAAAACTCCCAAACGACTTAAATAAAAGACGCTATTGAATCTAGTAAGAAGTTAACATAAAATGCACGATGTTACGTGTCGTGTTTGGAAAAAATCAAACAATTTAATGATTTTTCCAAATTTCTAGTTTCATACGAGGGAGCGTTTTTATATTCGCGGAATGAGCGGGTTGTAGAGGGGTGAGTAGGCGCATTGGGGGCGTGGCCTGTGCAGCGACTCATGATTAGTATAAATACGAAGTTTCATTGTTATCAGACAGTTAGTCTTTGAGCTATCGTCAACCAAGTAACATAATCAGGAGTGAAAAGTGAAATATGGAAAAAATCGAATATCGTGCCGTTATAAAGTTCCTTACCAGGCAAGGAAAATCAGTCGCGACCATAATGAATGAGATGTCATTGGTTTACGGCGACTCTTGTCCAGGAAAAACCATGGTGTACAAGTGGCATAGTTTATTTAAACAAGGAAGGGAATCCCTTGAAGACGACCCGAGGCCGGGCAGGAGCATTGAGGTGACCACGCCAGCACTTATCCGAAAAGTTGAACAAATTCTACTCGAAGATGCTCGACTAAAGAAGAAACAACTCGCAGAAATGGTTGGAGTATCCGATACAACAATTTTTAAAATCCTACATGATCATCTCGGCATGTCTAAGGTCAGCGCAAGTAGAGTGTTCGCGTGCATTTTTGGACCTCTGTAATGAAGACAAGGATGGTGTATTGAGTGGAATTGTTACTGGAGACGAAACTTGGGTTCATCATTATGAACCTGAGTCCAAACAAGACTCCATGCAGTGGCATAAAATGGGCACAGCACCTCCCAAGAAATTTAAAGTGTCACAATCAGCTGGGAAACTCATGGCAACGGTATTTTGGGACTCGAAAGGAATATTGTTGATTGATTATAAAGATAAAGGTGTTTCTATAACCGGAGAATATTACGCTTCAATATTAGAGCGACTAAAAGAAGCCATTAAAGAGAAAAGACGGGGAAAATTGACAAAAGGTGTTCTGCTTTTGCACGACAACGCGACCGTCCACAAGAGCCGCGTTGCGTTAGCTGCCCTGCATAAAGTGGGCTTCGAAATTGTGAATCACCCACCCTACAGCCCAGACCTGGCCCCGAGTGATTATTACCTCTTTCCGAAAATGAAAAAAGAGCTGCGGGGTAAAAAATTTACTGCCGATGATGAAGTCAAGGAGGCAGTTTCGGCGTATTTTGCAGATAAAGAGAAATCATTTTTTTATGAGGGTATAAATAAATTAATTGAAAGATGTGAAAAATGTATCCGTCTTACAGGTGAATATATTGAAAAAGAAAAATAATTTGGTTTTTTTATTTCCACCCCTTGTCCCCCATTCCGCGAATATAAAAACGCTCCCGCGTACGTGTAAATTTTTCAATTCTTCGACCCGGCGAAGATTTTACTTCCCTTTATTTTCTTAAAAGTCTTCGATGCTAATAAGCATACAATTTTATAATTTTATTTATTGTATAACAGCGGTACTAAATATAATTACAGATATAATGGAAATCATCATCGGTCGTGACTTGTCAGTTGTACAAACGCAGAGCTAAAAGTCTGGTAGAGATTAAATCAGAAATAATTATGCAGAAGAAAATATTTTATATCCTAACGTAATTTTTTGTTAACTATATCATTACATTTACACAAAAACATATATTTATGAATACGCCATTCATAAAATTGTATTATCAGAATAGTTATCTTATAAATTAATTCGAAATTCTATTTAATTATTAATGAAGATAATTGTTACAGAAGATATATATATATATATATATATCTTGTAACAATTATATTACGAATATATATAACGAAGTCGTTGAATAATTCTTTTCTTTGATTTTATTTCGTTCGGAAAAATAATGTGCTATGTACTCTATATTATGAACATACATACCATTATTATAAAGACCTTTCTACATGAATTTGGCAGATACATTTTCGTCTACATCGTAAACCTACTGTACCATATCCGATTTCAAATTGATCTCAGATGTCAATAATAGTCCGACGACGATCTTCGTAAATGAGGTATTGAACTGTTTTCGGGCGTGGTAGACGTCGACGGTGTGTCTGTTCCCTCATCGTCATTAATGGACGTTCTATCTGTCTTAAATCGGTCTTAAACCACACGAAAGTTTGCGTTCGACTTATTTATTGTCCATCCAATGCTTGCTGAACCATTCTATACGTTCGGTAGCCGTTTTTCCGAGCTTTGAACAAAACTGAATGCACACACGTTGCTCATGTTTTTCATCCATTATAATGATCGCAGCAGGACACAATTACCGCTTTACGCAATCGCACGAGCCCGGCGAAAACTGCGCCAGGCACGTTTAAACTTATTACACACACTCCGTAGATATATGCTTCCCACCATTTATAGGCGTGCGCCGGTATTATTTTCGGTCGTCGTGCTACAGCTCCATCTATGGAACATCTGCGTACACACATCTATATATAGACAATTACGTGCGTTTCACTATGGGAATTAGCGAAACCTGTATATATGCAATCGCATATGCATTTAATAATACCTAATGCAGGTTTTCAATTAAAGATATGTTTCCGCAATGAGATAAATGGCGTCATTAAGGAATCGAATCTAACAATCCTTGGTAGTTTAATAGCAGAGCATCCGCCGGGTAAGAGGACGACTGAGGTTCGAGTCTTCACCGATTGACAAAATTGTTCATTTAACTGCCATAATTATAGCGACGCAATAATCAGAAAAATTAAAGTTTTAATCAAATTACTTGCATTGAATGTAGCAAAATTAATTATCAAATACTTTCCAGTTATACAATTAACAACAATGAGTGGTAATTGACAAAAACGTGCCTTTTAAAATTCATCATTAACTTACGTAAGTGATATCAAGCAAAATAAGTTTCAAAGTACTTACTCTGTAAAAGGATAAATATTACAGACAAAACAGTTTTAGCAACTGGAATATTATACCCCTAGAATACGATTCATTAAAAGGTTTTTCGAAATGGCGTTCTAAATTCGTCGACAAAAAAATAATTAGTAAGTTATGAAAGTTATTTTTCACGAAGTAGAACGGAAATTGAATCATTAGCAAATATTGACTTTATGATTAAAAGTAATCTACAAAATATTAAACTCTTGTGAAATATATTTTATTTCGTAATATTTGTAATACTATAAACTGTAGAAAATTGTGTATCTTATACGAGGATTAATTTTTAAATCGGGTCCACTCGTGAATGGGAGCGAGAAAGAACGCGCGGTCGCCTCAGTACGCATGGGCATTGCTCCCCACATGCTCTACGCGTGTTCAAATGACATTTACAGCCATATCGTCTACCTGTGCGCTGAGCTGAAGAAGTTTATAATGATTAAACGAATTGATTCCCCGCCAACTGTGATGTACGATTTGTAATTCGATTCTTGAATGACAGAAATTTGGCAGCAGTGAAAATTCACTGTTAGATTTGCGAAGTGTATAGATAAGTAGAAACTAAGACTTTTTAAGGATAGATTAGCTTCATGAAAAGAGATGGTTGCTTTGCAAACGGTTAATGGAAAATGTAGACGGCATAAATAAGATTTTATTTACCGACGAATCTACATTTCCAATAAACCGAAATCACAATTCCACAATCGTAAAGTACTGGTTTCGGGACAACACTTGATGTGCCTTAAAAGAATGTTTGGGATGGTATTGTAAGTATCTACAATGCTCAAAACAATTAGGAAATATTTGGAAAAATGTTAATAGAATAAATAAAGAATTGAGCACCTCGTAAATATTTTTATATTTAATTTGACACGTTTGAACTTGTTTGTGCACATTATAAAGCCACTAAGGCACTAGAGTGAATAAATATCATTTAATGAATATTACAATTATGGGACTTTATAAGAAGTTTTATTGATAAAATGACAAAAAATCTATTGTTAATAATGTGTATGATCTCCACGAACGGCAACAAAGGTTTGACATCTCATCGGCATTGATTGAATCAGGACATCAAAAAAGTCTTGTAGAATATTATTCCATTCCTCTATCAGAGCAATTTAAAGTTTCTGAATTGTACGCGGTGGCATATTTCTTGCTGCAACACGTCTCCCTAAGGCATCCCAAGCATGTTCGATAGGATTACCATCCGGAGAATGTGCTGGCCAGTCCATTCTATTGATTCCCAATTGTTCAATCCAGTTGTTTACGATGTTTGCTCGATGTTGACGAGCATTGTCATCGATTAAAATGAATCTTTCACCCATAGCGCCAGCGTACGGAAGAACGATGGATTTTAAAATTTCATCCAGATACCTCTGAGCAGTTGGGTTGCCATTCTGTATCACATGAAGGTCTGTATGACTTCCTGCGCTTGTTCCAACTTATACCATCACACTCCAACCTTCATATTGCGGTCCGGGTTCACGCCGTATTAAAATGCCCCTATTATCTGGATTTAAGGCGAATCTGGATTCGTCACAAAACAATACTTGTGCCCAGTGATCGCGATTCCAATTTCTATGCTGTTCGGCCCATAGTCTTCGCAACCTTTTATGAAGAGCAGTTAGTGGAACGCATACTAGGAGTCTTCGAGTAACATGTCAACGTTATGAAGACGATTTCTTATTGTTTGAGTTGATACTACTCTTCTCGTAGCAGCAGCAAGCTCACTTCTAAGTTGCGTTGCATTGTGAGTGCGGTTTTTACATGCAAATACTGTTGGCTATCGATTATCTCTTGGTGTTATAAATGCTGGGCGTCCTTGTCTTGGTCTTCTCTGAACATCTCCTATTTCTAAAATCCGATTCCACGAACTCGAAATCACACTTTGGCCAACTGCAATAACTTCAGCAACAGCTTGTCTCCGTCAACCTTCGTTAAAACATTTTTAAAAAGTATTTTTTTGCAAGCCTATGTAACATCCTAACGGACGAAACTAATCGAAGTAAACATGTAAAATAGTGTGAAATTTAGACAAAATATGCTATTTATTCTTTGGTGTTTTATTTATCTTTCTCTAAAAGGAAACAAGGAGAATGAATACATTTTTATTTTTAGAATTTTATTTTAATTATATTCAAGAATTAGTTTTTCTTTATTTAATTGAATTTAATTCATATTAGCTGCTTATGTTACGCACTGAAATCAAATAGATTTTAATTTTAAAAAAATACCTAATAATGAAGTGCAAGCCCCGTAATATTTTGGTGGAAACCGACATTTCTCCACACCTAATACATACTAATATAAGTGATGTATATAAGTACATACATATATATACAACCATGCTCAAATGTATTAGACACCCCTGGTAAAAACCCTTATTCTCGGTATTATCCAAGTCTGACGGAAATTAACCATAAAAATAGTTAATGGTATTTACAGAAATGCGTTTTTGAATACCCTAGTTAATCCCCTATTGAAAAGAATAGGTGGAAAGGGGAAATTGTGGATTTTAGAAATTTAGTGTCATTCTAGCAGTGTGTGAGCAACGTGTGTTTGTGAGCTTGTGGTAGAGATCAATTAGATTATCCTATTTTTTCACGTTGTGTCAGTTATTTGTTGAAGAAAAATGCCTAAAACACTCGAGTTGTTGGTAGGGGAACGCGCCCAAATAGTGCTACTGCATTCCCAGAAGTTATCAATAGCTGCAATTGCAAAAAAAAATGTTCGCGATGCGCAGTCCGTACAACCATTAGTCGCTATCAGGAGAGTGGGTCGTTTGTTGACAGACCAAAAAGTGGCAGAAAACCCTGTACCTCGATTAGAGAAGACAGAATTTTACAAAGAGTGGCTCTCAGTGATAGGAAAAAATCGTCGAAACAGCTCGCCAGTGAGCTGAAACAGCGTTATCGCGTAACAGTTTTTGCGCAAATAGTGAGAAGGCGTCTCCAGCGTGCTGGTTTACGAGGGTGTAAAGCGCGACATAAACCGCTTTTAACTGACGCTCATGAAAAGAAGCGGTATTTATGGGCCAAACAACATGAAAATTGGACAATCGAGAAGTGGTCGAAGATTCTTTGGTCTGATGAATCGAATATCGAGGTATGTAAGTACATCTTCATGACTAATATTCTTATCGTTGTATGCAATTCAGTCTACATGTAACATTAAACAAAATTAATCCTGTCTAAGTGCTAACTTTCTTCTTTTGCCTGGCAGCTTTGGTGACTACCTGGGACGCTATACGTTCGGCGTAGGCAAAGGGAAGCTTATGAACCACAATGTATCATTCCCACAGTAAAATTTGGAGGTGGTAGTATCATGGTTTGGGGTTTTATGTCTGCATACGGTGTTGGAGAAATGTACCTGTGCGATGGACGGATGAATAGCCAACGCTATTTAGCCATGTTGGAGGAAGTATTAGAACCGTCCGTGCTAAAACTATTCGACCAGGATATTCCACAATATATTTTTCAGCAAGATAATGCGCCCTGCCACAAATCGGGAGCTGTAATGCGTTGGTTCGAGGAAAACACAGTGGAGGTATTGGATTGGCCGCTACAAAGTCCCGATTTGTCGCCCATTGAAAATTTGTGGCGTATCTTAAAAACTAAGATCAAGGAACATAAATGCCTGTCAAAAGCAGAATTATCAACAAAAATTCGCGAAATATGGGCTGCAATACCACCGGCAGAGTGTTACAATTTAGTAGCAAATATGCCTCGACGAGTGCGAGCTGTCATTAAGGCAAAGGGCGGAGCGACAAAATATCGATAAATTGTACTGTATTACTAAATAACACTTTGTACATAATTTTCACAACAGTTTTATTTTCCTCACCTCTCTTTTGACTAAACTATACAAACTATATATGTATGTATGTACATAAATTCGTAAGGTGTCTAATACATTTGAGCATGGTTGTATGTACATATGTATATATATATACATATATATATATATATATATATATATATATATATGTATGTATGTGTGATAACACGATGCTTCTCGTTCCTCCAAGTCAACACCTCTTTTTCCGCCCAGCCATTTAAGCGAACCAATGGTTAAGCGAGATTTTTCAGATATTTTTAACAAAACTTTGCCAACTTATTCAACATGGCTTACCGTTTCTGCATATCAAAATCAGCATATTTATTAGATAAATTACATTTTAATATTCCCAGACAAAAAAAATAAATTTATCACTTGAAAGAAATATTAATAACCATAATTCCTCCATAGAAGCGCATTTGTATAAGCAAGAATAAGTATTTCGATTTAAATTTTAATAACATACACTATCGCTCATATGTATTTGGTCGCCCTTGTTTCATTACAGTTCCTATAGAAAAGTTGTAATTATAAAATTTATTTCTGTAGTAAGAAATAGCTTCATAGTAAACGTTCAAATCTATAAAAGTTTGTTCAACAATAATTATGCGATTACCCTATTATTCACAATGAATGATAATACTCTAATAAAACTCCGGGTAGAATGATTGCACTTAAAGGATTAGATCTCTCAATTATTGGAAATTTTCGATTGTTATGATTTTATTTTAAGGTAGGGTGTTATTATAAACTATTAAGTATTTATACTGGGGTATTTTCGCAAAATTGCAGTTAGTTTTTTGAGGTGCTCATAGTGAAAATATCGTGTTTTGAAGAAGTTCAATCGGTTAGAAATGCCTAAACGGAAAGAATTGAGTGTAGAAACACGATCGTTTATAATCGCATACAAAAGCAATCGCGAAATTGCCACAGAACAAATTAAATCAGTTCACCGTGGGTTGTATCATCAAAAAACACCGCGAATGTGGAAGTGTGCAGACCAAGGGCAACAACCTCAGCAGAAGATCATGCAATGGTGGTAACAAGCAAGATAAATAAACGAAAAAACAGCCCCAGAAAGCACAGCAGAAATGAATGCTGTTTCCACAGTTACCAGCAATTAAAAGAAGCCGGTCTTCATGAACGAATTGCAATGCGGAAGCCGCTTCTACGCGAGTAAAACAAGCAAAAACGTTTAAAGTGTGCACGCGATCACCAAAATTGGACAATAGAAGACTGAAATAAAGTATTGTGGACCGGTGAATCCAAATTCGAGATTTTCGGTTCACGAAGACGTGTTTTCGTGAGGAGGTCTGTGGGTGAGCGTGCTCGGAAAGAATGCATAGCCCCTACTATTAAGTACGGTGGAAGTTCAGTCATGATATAGACTTGCTTTTCGGAATCAAATGTGGGCTATTTCGTATAAGAGCATATTAGAGGAAAACGCAATTCGCCCTGGAATTAAAATTTTATCTTCCAGCAAGGTGATGATCCGAACCACACTTTCAAAGTATGCCGAAAATATTTGCAGAAATTGGAGAACGAGGGAACCATAAAAGTTATGGCGTGGCCTCCCCAGTATTCCGATTTAAATCCCATCGAGTCGCTGTGGGAAGAACTTGACCGAGAAGTGAGAAAATCGACCCCCACATCTGCTATTAATATGTGGGAGAACCTGCAAGGGGCATGGGATAAAATAAAAGACATTACGAAAATTAATCGAACGAATGCCTCGATTGTGTGCTGCAGTGATTAAAAATGAAGGAGGGCATATAGACGAGTCTAGAATTTAGATAAATATATTATACAACAATCTATTTTAGATGTAAAAATATATATTTTTCATATACGTAAATAATAAAAAGATATTAGAATTTCAATTTTTATTTTTGTTACAATTTGCGGGTTAAATGTGTCCAAATGTTTATGAGCGACAGTGTATGTACCTAATTAATTGTCAAAGATACTAGGAAAGTAGTTTATTGAATATATAATTAATATATTAATTTTGTAAATCTTGTTATATCTTTTAAATACTTATCAAGAAAAAAATGACCAATTTCTCTAACATGTTTTATGTTCTATGTCGGGAGTAGTACAAATGAAATTAAAAGAAAAGTATTTCAAAGAAAAATAAAATATACGTAAGTGCTAAAAAGGTCATATTACAATAATTATGAAGAAAATTTGAAACATATATACTAATACTAATATTCAATGCTTAAACATATTAGTATTAATCAACCAAGGTTAATACAGGATTTTCCAATAAGAGTGATATGATTTCTTAAAAAAGAACACACTTATTGTTAAGAAAATTCAAAAGTTTTTATTTAATGTGAAGTACAATCGATACAATTAAGTTCTAAATAAAACGTCATTCAAATGGCCTCCACGACTTCTTCTGCAGGAACGAATTCGATGAACCCAATTTTCGAGCCCCTTTTCCACTAAATCTAGTCGTATGTCATGAATGGCACGTTCAATATTGACTTGTAAAGCTTGAAGAGAGTCTGGTTTATTTCGATAGACCAATAACTTCAAATAATCCCACAAGAAATAGTCTAATGGTGTTAAATCACAACTTCTTGGAGGCCATTCAATATCACAATTTCTTGAAATAATCGAATCTCCAAACTTTTCTCGCAATAATTCTATTGTTGCATTTGCTGTGTGGCACGTAGCCCCGTCTTCTTGGCACCAACTGTTGTCTAGATCAACTTCTTCCAATGTCGGTCATAAAAAGTTGGTTATCATCAATCTATACCGCTCTCCATTGACAATAACGGTGTTACCAGCTTCATTTTGAAAGAAGTACGGACCGATGATTCCACCATACCAAACTGTCAATTTAGGTGAATGTAATGGTTTTTCATAAATAATTTGTGGATTTTCTTCGCACCAGAATCGACGGTTTTGTTTATTTACCACACCATCCAGATGAAAGTGAGCCTCATCAGTGAAGATGATTTTCTTAAAAAAATCGTTATCGTTTTCAAGTTGTTCCAAGGCAAAATCAGCAAATTCACGACGTTTACGGTGGTCCAATGGTTTCAGTTCTTGAGTGAGAACAATTTTATAGGGATGCAAACCCAAATCTTTTCTCAAAATCCGCCAAGTTGTGGCTTGAGACAGTCGCAATTGTTGAGAACGTCTTGGAATCGACAAATTACGGTCTTCAGTAACACTTGCCTGAACGGCAGCAATATTTGCATTACTTCGAGCGGTTCTTTGTCTTATTGGCACTTGAAAATTATGTAAAGAAAATGTAACCTCAAAATTTTTAACAATTCGACGAATAGCGAGCACACTTGGACGATTATTACGACCATAAAATGGCAAAAGCGCACGAAAAGTTGCAACTGGAGAACGATTATTTTGATAATAAAACTGAATAATTTGTAAACGTTGTTCTTGCGTATATCTCTCCATGATGAAATTGTAAACACTACTGAATACAATGAAAAACAAATGATAGATCATGACATATTACAAATGGCCGAAATGTCACTTCAAAATCATATCGTCCCTATTGGAAAACCTTATGTAACCCCTTTCAGCAATAATTTTCGTAGCCAAACACCCACTAGAATATGTTTGGCTTTCGACGGTGTAACTCTGGTACGGACTTTGTGCGAATTTGCCGTGGTTGCAGATGCGACACTGTAATTATCTGTTGATGATGACAACTTAGTTGTAGAAATACGTATACAGAATACGAAAATTATTATGGAATGGGTTTATATTAACCTTAATTGATTAATTTAATCAACCAGTCTCCATTAAAGTTTACCTTGTACATAGTATTCTTTTCTTTTTTAATATGTTGGACTGAAATAATACAACACTTTTCTCCACCGACGTTTCGGCGGGAAATGGTCTCCATTTTTCAAGTTAATTATTAATTTCTTTTAATTTAATTTGCAATACTTATATTTGAATGTTTATTTGCAAATAATAGTTTATTAATATGTATAAATATATGTGATTAATAATATTTTTTATCTGTTTAATATTCTATGATTATCAATCACAAGGAGTCTTTTTAACATTAACAACTTTTACGTGTGTAGTTGTCTAGAGATTTGATTTTCGGTTCTTAAGTCAAAATTTATGTAGCTCTTTCGACTTGATCTTGACGGAATGTGAAACTTGAAAAGAAATGTAAAAATTAAGTGAATTATTTCTAAAATTTGAATGATTTCCTTCTGAACAGTAGAAAATTCGTATTCTACTACTTGAGATCTAGTTTTCTACGTACTACGAATGTAATATACGAATTTTTATATTTTGGCAAAAAACTGATTTTTTTCAAAGGGGTATACTCGGAAAAATTAACCTTTTTCAAAAGTTATAGGTCATTAACGAATGTTCACTTGCTTACGTTTTCGAAGGTCCTAAATGCGATTCTGAAATCAAATTTTGTGTAGCTCTTTCGGCTTGGCCCTGAGATAATGAGGAACTTGGAAAGAAATGCAAAAATGCGAACTCTTGAAAGAATAAATGAATTATTTTTAAAATTTGAATGATTTCGTTATGAGCATGAGAAAATTCGTATTCTACTACTTGAGATCGAGTTTTCTACGAACTACGAATGCAATATTCGAAATTTTATATTTTGGCTGAAAACTGATTTTTTTCAAAGGGGTATACTCGGAAAAATTGTCCTTTTTCAAAAGTTATAGGTCACTAACGAATGTTCACTTGCTTACGTTTTCGAAGGTCCTAAATGCGATTCTGAAATCAAATTTTATGTAGCTCTTTCGGCTTGACCCTGAGATAATGAGAAACTTGGAAAGAAATGCAAAAATGCGAACTCTTGAAAGAATAAGTGAATTATTTTTAAAATTTGAATGATTTCGTTATGAGCATGAGAAAATTCGTATTCTACTACTTGAGATCGAGTTTTCTACGAACTACGAATGCAATATTCGAAATTTTATATTTTGGCTGAAAACTGATTTTTTTCAAAGGGGTATACTCGGAAAAATTGTCCTTTTTCAAAAGTTATAGGTCACTAACGAATGTTCACTTGCTTACGTTTTCGAAGGTCCTAAATGCAATTCTGAAATCAAATTTTGTGTAGCTCTTTCGGCTTGGCCCTGAGATAATGAGGAACTTGGAAAGAAATGCAAAAATGCGAACTCTTGAAAGAATAAGTGAATTATTTTTAAAATCTGAATGATTTCGTTATGAGCATGAGAAAATTCGTATTCTACTACTTAAGATCGAGTTTTCTACGAACTACGAATGCAATATTCGAAATTTTATATTTTGGCTGAAAACTGATTTTTTTCAAAGGGGTATACTCGGAAAAATTGTCCTTTTTCAAAAGTTATAGGTCACTAACGAATGTTCACTTGCTTACGTTTTCGAAGGTCCTAAATGCGATTCTGAAATCAAATTTTATGTAGCTCTTTCGGCTTGACCCTGAGATAATGAGAAACTTGGAAAGAAATGCAAAAATGCGAACTCTTGAAAGAATAAGTGAATTATTTTTAAAATTTGAATGATTTCGTTATGAGCATGAGAAAATTCGTATTCTACTACTTGAGATCGAGTTTTCTACGAACTACGAATGCAATATTCGAAATTTTATATTTTGGCTGAAAACTGATTTTTTTCAAAGGGGTATACTCGGAAAAATTGTCCTTTTTCAAAAGTTATAGGTCACTAACGAATGTTCACTTGCTTACGTTTTCGAAGGTCCTAAATGCGATTCTGAAATCAAATTTTATGTAGCTCTTTCGGCTTGGCCCTGAGATAATGAGAAACTTGGAAAGAAATGCAAAAATGCGAACTCTTGAAAGAATAAGTGAATTATTTTTAAAATCTGAATGATTTCGTTATGAGCAGGAGAAAATTCGTATTCTACTACTTGAGATCTAGTTTTCTACGTACTACGAATGCAATATTCGAAATTTTATATTTTGGCTGAAAACTGATTTTTTTCAAAGGGGTATACTCGGAAAAATTGTCCTTTTTCAAAAGTTATAGGTCACTAACGAATGTTCACTTGCTTACGTTTTCGAAGGTCTTAAATGCGATTCTGAAATCAAATTTTATGTAGCTCTTTCGGCTTGACCCTGAGATAATGAGAAACTTGGAAAGAAATGCAAAAATGCGAACTCTTGAAAGAATAAGTGAATTATTTTTAAAATTTGAATGATTTCGTTATGAGCATGAGAAAATTCGTATTCTACTACTTGAGATCGAGTTTTCTACGAACTACGAATGCAATATTCGAAATTTTATATTTTGGCTGAAAACTGATTTTTTTCAAAGGGGTATACTCGGAAAAATTGTCCTTTTTCAAAAGTTATTGGACATTAACGAATGCTCACTTGCTCACGTTTTCGAAGGTGCTGAAACCGATCATGAAGTCAAATTTTATGTAGCTCTTTCAGCTTCGCTATGAGAGAATGAGAAACTTGAAAAAAAATGCAAAAATTCAAACTCTTGAAAGATTATTTCTGTACAATTACGTTTCTACGCACTCTAAATGTAAAATTCGAAACTTTGGTTTGGTTAAAACTCGTTTCGCAAAAATTGGTATTATATCATTAATCGTTTATATGTTAAATTTTCAATGTTGCAATTCTTTGTGTAATCCTGGATCATTTTGTATATATATATATATATATATATATATATATTTGTTGAATTCTTTCATAGTTTTTAAAAATATATTAATATCAAACAGTACGTACAATACAATAGTGGTAATTAAGGCCTGACAATATCTTATTTATGCAAGTGAAGTCGAAAGGTCGGTAGCAGAAGTACCGAGGACGCGGCTTGTTTGTATTTTTGTAAATTTTTAATATGAAAAAATTTCTAAATATTAAAATGCTTTTAAAAACTATTTGCATATGTTCGGTGATTGATGGCAAGTAAAAATCCGGCGTCTATTCTTACTAGGTACATTACCTTTAAATAATATTATTTGACACGGTATTAAAGTAAAAATTTTTATATTCGATTTCAAATACTCCGACTCTTTATTTTGAAATGATTTAAATTAAAATTCCAGGAATTGGTGTATATTAAGAGACCGTATAAATGTATGCACGCGTAAACGTATTTTTTTGGTCATGGGTATTAATAGATTCTGTTTAATGTGAATAAATAGAGAAGAAATACATTCCAGTTGGAAAAATTATTTGAAATATCAAATAAAGAACGTTTAAACACAAAAAAATACAAAAAAATCATCGCCCGAGTTATTTATAATATGAAAAACACTTCCAGACATCGTCTCCGATGTAATATAATTGCTTGATAATTAACCTCCTGTCAATCATAAAAACAACTACGGTGAAAAAAAGAGCTTAAAAAATCGTCGGCCCATTAATTTTTAATTAAATGCATTGGCAAAAACAGTTCCTGGAATTCTTTTAATGCAGTTTAAGTGATTTCAGTTGATTTGATATTAAATACGTATACGGCCGACTATTCGCGGACGTAGTCCACGTTGACTGCCGTTCCGCCGCTATGCCACTCCCACTCCGATAATCTACCGCATGCTAAAGAAAAGGAAGGTAGTAGTCCACGTTGACTTCTCACTACCCAATCGCAGTTGTTAATTTATATTCAACTACCAATTAAATAATAGTAACTTATATATTAGATTATTCTGGTTCTTATGCGTTACTTGAAGTTTTACAATTTAATATTTTAAATTCTCCCTTTGAATATTCAGAATGCATACTTGTGAATATATTTCATATCCTTAAGAAATAATATATTTAGAAAATAATAAAATAAGATGAACGTATATATATATATATATATATATATATATAATTTGGAAACGATATCGTAAAATTATTTACTAATTAAATCGTATAATATTTAAGATTTAATACACATGAAGATAGTACTTTTGCGAAATTTGCGAACCCTTTTTTTGAAAACTTAATTTTTTTGTGTAAAGATCCATTTCCCTTGGAGAACCTTATACTGGCAATATTCTCTAAGTATTTGATGAAGAACTGCAGTGATATTAGCGCAAAGATAGATTTATAATTATCCTAATATAGAACGTGTAGGTATTATTATACGAATAATTAACTTCAAAGCAATCTTAATTTAATAAATTTCGCCGTTCTAAGAGCGAATTGTGATTT
>JAVIWB010003310.1:0-443856 GCA_031893035.1 Dermolepida albohirtum
TGGAAAAATGTCGATATATCTGACACATTGAATTGAATTGTTGAATGTTACATATGCAGCAATGTACTTTCAATACTGTTCATGTGTATGTACACTATTGCTTATTATAATGCGGACACTTTAAGTTTTAATGAAATATATCAATAACGTATGTTTTTAATAATAATAGCTTTATTGTACAATAGGTTAGCACCCATTTGTAGGACCAAATTATAAAGTTGAAAAATATACAATTACAGAGAAATTGAAATTTAAAATACATACAAATGCATCAAAAATTTTCGCAATTTTTTGACATGCGAATTAATATTTATTATAAAAAAGAAAATAAAGAATATATAAAATGAAAAGTAGCTAAAATCCAAAGTAAATGCTGTCAGCTTCAATGATCATACATTATCTTTTTGCGAGTCTTTATATTTGATGACGATACTATTATCTTGATTTGAAATCAAAGAATGCCCGTCACGCCCTTTCGACTTCTTCAACATTACTAAATCGCTGTTCATGAAACTCGTGTATCATTGAATGAAATAAACCTTAATCAGATGGAATATCAAAGGCTCTATATTTGCTGGTGCATTGTCGTGTGAAAAATTACTTCTATTTACTAATATTGCTGGCTTAAGGAATACATTGACTAAAACTTTGCTTTCTGGAATCTTTTCGAAATTCCTTCAAAAGTTCACCATACTCTTAACATAATTTTTCTCCCAAAGTTGTGTGGTCGAATCGCCAGATCGGGCTGTTCCTGAATAAGGACCCATTGTTTTCTTCTGCGAGGATTGACCTTTCATCTGAAGTCACAATCTGGTTCCAAAAACGATCATAAGTCTTTAAGTCTTAAAGCAACAACTGTCTGTAAATCTCTACTCGTTATCGTTTCTGGTTATCTGTTAGGCCAGAACATCATTAAGCAGAGGCATTAGAAATTCATTAATAAAAATATTAAAGAGCAGCAACCCTAGGTTCGCACTCTGAGGTATACCAAAAGTAGAACAAAAAGTATAATTGATAAATAGATAGATAGATCGACAGATAGAGAGATAGAAAGGGAAATAGAGAAGTAGAGAGATAGATAAATAGATCTTTACTGTCATATTGACAAATTAAAACAATTGTCGAAGAAAGAATAATAAATTATAAAGATGCAATATTTCTTTTTTAGTCAATGTTAAAATATATTTTACATGTATGTATATACAGTGGTCAGATATTTACAGATAATCATCAGGTAGGGCGATTTTAAGATTAATTCCGAGCCGACAGCCCTAACACATTGATTATATTCATAAATACCTGGCGTTACCATATGATATACTAATCAAGTTAGGTATCGTATATAACAGGTTTTCCAATAAGAGTGATATGATTTCTTTAAAAAAAACACACTTATTGTTAAGAAAATTCAAAAGTTTTTATTTAATATGAAGTACAATCGATACAATAAAGTTCTAAATAAAACATCATCCAAATGGCCTCCACGACTTCTTCTGCAGGAACGAATTCGATGAACACAATTTTCGAGCACTTTTTCCACTAAATCTAGTCGTATGTCGTGAATATTGACTTCTAAAGCTTGAAGAGAGTCTGGTTTATTTCGATAGACCAATGACTTCAAATAACCCCACAAGAAATAGTCTAATGGTGTTAAATCACAACTTCTTGGAGGCCATTCAATATCACAATTTCTTGAAATAATCGAATCTCCAAACTTTTCTCGCAATAATTCTATTGTTGCATTTGCTGTGTGGCACGTAGCCCCGTCTTGTTGGAACCAAATGTTGTCAAGATCAACTTCTTCCAATGCCGGCCATAAAAAGTTGGTTATCATCAATCTATACCGCTCTCCATTGACAGTAACGGTGTTACCAGCTTCATTTTGAAAGAAGTACGGACCGATGATTCCACCATACCAAAAACCACACCAAACTGTCAATTTAGGGGAATTTAATGGTTTTTCATAAATAATTTGTGGATTTTCTTCGTACCAGAATCGACAGTTTTGTTTATTTACCACACCATCCAGATGAAAGTGAGCCTCATCAGAGAAGATGATTTTCTTAAAAAAATCGTTATCGTTTTCAAGTTGTTCCAAGGCAAAATCGGCAAATTCACGACGTTTACGGTGGTCCAATGACCTGAGTTCTTGAGTGAGAATAATTTTATAGGGACGCAAATCCTTTCTCAAAATCCGCCAGGTTTTGGTTTGAGACAGTCGCAATTGTTGAGAACGTCTTGGAATCGACAAATTACGGTCTTCAGTAATACTTGCCTGAACGGCAGCAATATTTGCATTACTTCGAGCGGTTCTTTGTCTTATTGGCACTTGAAAATTTTGTAAAGAAAATGTAACCTCAAAATTTTTAACAATTCCAACCATAAAATGCAAAAGCGCACGAAAAGTTGCAATTGGAGAACGATTATTTCGATAATAAAACTAAAAAACGTTGTTCTTGCGTATATCTCTCCATGATGAAATTGTAAACACTACTGAATACAATGAAAAACAAATGACAGATCATGACATATTACAAATGGCCGAAATGTCACTTCAAAATCATATCATCCCTATTGGAAAACCTTATATTATATTAAAGAACGAGTACACTCTATTGTTATATGTTTTGTAGTTTCTTGAAATTGATGACATTGTTTGCAGTTGTCATTTTCTAAAGGTTCTTCGATTATGTATTTTCTATAGCTTTAATATTATTATTAATATTATTATTATTATTATTATTAACTGTAGAACACAACAAAATTCGATATAATCACACGATTGGCTCACAATATTTCATGTATGTATGTTCGACTGTTATTAACATTTTATCAATTCGCCTTGAATAAGTTTTAAATACACAGACGACGCCTGATCGTAACAATTTCGAACTTCCCATCTAAATCCCGCTTCATTAATAACAATAAAAACTCCATAGGTGGACGTATCGTAAACAGTAACGTCATCTAGACGTAGCATAATACACGATCTCGCACATTAGTCTTGGTAATTTCCAATTTACATTCACACACGTTATCCCATCTCGTCAGCTTTGTCTGTGGCTCGTTGCGCCCCAGAGCGAGAATTTGTGCGTACGTTCCGCAGATAAGGCATTCCGCCCACTCAACATACTTGTTTTATTATCTGAATATATAAAAGATAACGAGCTAAATATGGCCGTAACAGAGTTGTAAAACACAGTACAAACAAGATATTACTCCTGAAAATTTCATGGTGTAAACGGTGAAATGATGCTAAATGATACGCGAAATTTTGTTCCGGATACTGATTCGATTTGGTTAATGTGTTTGATTCTATATTAGTACTTAAATGTACAATGTATCTGTTCTATGTATGTAGATAATTTAAAGAAAAAAAAATACCTTGTCAGTGTTATTATAGTTGCACATGCAATTAACTATACAAGGGTAGTTTGATAAGTAGTGAGAATGGAAAAGAAAAACGAATTTTTTAAATACAAAATAATTTTTATTTTTCAATATATTCTCCTAAAAGAGCAATACATTTATTCCAACGGTGCTCCAACGCCCTTATGCCATCTCTAAAATGCGATTCCGGAAGGCATGCAAAATACTCATTTACGAAGATGAAAAGCTCGTCGTTAGACGAAAATTTCTTTCCACCTAGTGCCGTTTTCAATTTTGTAAAAAGGTGGAAGTCGGAAGGGGCTAGATCCGGCGAATAAGGCGCATGCGGTACTAATTGGAGATGCAACTCGTGGATTTTGGACATCGCAACTGTGCTGGCATGCGAGGGAGCGTTGTCTTGGTGAAACAGAATTTTTTTCTTTGCCATTCCTGGCCGTTTAGCACGAATCTCAACATTTAATTTTTGTAGAAGTTCCGCATAACATTGTCCGTTTATTGTGGCACCTTTCTGAAGGTAATCAATGAGCAAAATGCCCTTTGAATCCCAAAAAATTGATGCCGTCGCCTTGTTTGCCGATAAAGTGGTTTTCGCTTTCTTTGGAGGTGCAGAACCACGTTCTAACCATTGTTTCGACTGTTGTTTAGTTTCGGGTGTACTGTAGTCTATCCAAGTTTCATCGCAAGTAACAAATCGCCTACAAAAATCAACCGGATTCCGCTTATAAAGGTCCAAACACTCATTGGAAATGCGCAAACGAGTGAACTTGATCAGTCGTAAGCAATCGCGGCACCCATCTTGCCGAAAGCTTGGAAAGGCCCAATTCTTTCGTTAAAATGTGGTGTACGCGTTCTGTTGAAATGTTTACCATGTCTGCTATTTCTCCCACTTTGAGTCGTCGATCTTGCGTAATAATATGGATTTTTATAATCATTTCTTTAGGAGTCACGATTTTGGGTGCTCCAGAGCGCGCTTCATCAACACAGCTTGTTCTACCACGTTTAAATTTATTTACCCATCTACTTATTGTGGCGGATGATGGAGCAGATTCACCTAATGTTTCCCGTACCTCATCTTTTATTTCGGTAGCTTTCATACCCTTAATTACGAAGTATTTAATCACCGCACGATACTCTGCTTTTTCCATTTTAACAAAACGACGTGTTGCTTCTTTTCAATCAGCTGTCAAAAATAAACTACTCAACCGATTTATCTAAATATCGAAATGTAAACATATAAATAGCCAACCTAAATTACAGTGCATTTGTTTTACCAATTAGAGCGCCACCTATGTGTCATTCTCACTACTTGTCAAACTATCCTCGTATTAGTTTGCGTGCCTTTCATGCTTTATGTAAATAAGTCCGTTTAAAAAGATTAATACTTGCATTTGTACTCTTTAAATATTGCATATGAACAGCTTCTTAAAATTAACGCCAGATTTATTGAACGAGAGATATTTTGCCAAATACATTTATCTCAATATCTAGCCGTTACTTTAGACTCATTAATAATGGCGTAACAAGATATATATTTGTTCAAATGATCTCTTTAATGAGAGATTACTTGTAGAATATCTAGCGTTTTAGCATCTGTTGGCATCTTTTTAAGTTAGCCTATTGGTTAATGTACACGTGATGTTGCTATGCTAGAAAAAATATGCGAGCACGTCAAGGAATGTAATATGGAGGCCGCCAACGAAGTCTTGCGGAAAGAGGATAGGGAAGACAAAGAACATATTGGCACTAATATTAATAAATGTCATCAGAGGAAAGAAAGAACTGTATGAGAAATGGATAAAAACCAAGTCAGAGGATGATTTAAGAACGTATAAAGAGCAAAATATAGAAAAACGAAAAGATTAATAAATCAAGAGAAGAATGGGAAATGGGAAAAAGCATGTGAGACAATCGAACATTATATAAGTGGAACACAAAGTATACCAGCATGTGGTGGGATCGGAGCTATAAAAAGGAAGGCCAAGAAGAACTCCCATATATAATTTATTCAAGAACCCAATAGGATAGATATTATAAAAAACTGTTAGCGAAAGGCAAACCAGGGTTCTTGACTAGAGTGGAAAATTACGAACAACTTTAAAACGAAAACGGGCATATAGAGATAAAAGGATATAAAGAAGGCATTAGAATCATTGGAAAACCGAAAAGCATCTGAACCAAGAGGAATGATCACGGAATTAATTAAGTGCGGATCAGAGAAACTGCATCGAGTATTAAAAGAATGTTCCACAGGGCTATAAATGAAGAAAGAATACAGAATGAATGGACCGAAGCATATATAGTCTCAATTTTTAAAGAAGGCGACCGAAGACAATGTGAAAACTACAGAGACATCATCATACCACCATAAACAACGACGTATGTTCGCTGACTGGGCCCCGAAACAGTTGGAAACTGACCATAATTTTCATCAAAAAATCATCTTCAGCAATGAGGCCCATTTCTGGATGAATGGGTACGTCGACAAACAAAATTGTCGTATTTGGGACGATGCCAATCCACATGAGATCCAAGAGCGTCCAATGCATCTCGAAAAAGTCACTGTTCGGCGTGGATTTAGAGCTGGCTGCGTCATCGGTCAATATTTCTTTGAGAACAACAATAGCCAGGTCATCACCGTCAACGGCGAGCGCTATAGGTCGATGATTACCAACTTCTTTTGGCTTGAATTGGATGATATGGACATCAACGGCATGTGGTTTCAACAGGACGGCGCTACGTGCCACACAGCTCATGCCACATTGGACATTCTCCACGAGCGATTTGAAGGCATGGTCGTCTCACGTGGAGGTGATGTGAACTGGCTACCGAGATCGTGCGATTTGACCTCTTTAGACTTTTTCTTGTTGGGTTTTTTAAGTGGCAGGTCTATGCGAATAAGCCACAAACCACAACGGCCCTCAAAGCCAACATAAGCTGCGGCGGACATTTTCGCGATGTTATATTCCATACATACGTTGGCATCGATGGGCCTTTCAAACGAGTAGAAAATTTCGATGATATCTCACACACACTTTGTTTTATTTAAATTTAAAGATAGGAAGCACTTAATGAAAGACCCGTTATATATGTAGTATCTACATTCACAAAACAATTTCTAATTAAATTACATTAAATTACAAAACACTTTGTTAAAAAGTATATAATTAAGCGAAAACTAAAAGCATCAGAAAAAACATAGCTACTGTATAAATAATCAAAAACATGTCTGAAAGATACGGAAGTCTCAACAGAATACTCGAATTTCGTAACTGAATAAATCATAAAACAATTTCAATAGTATCAATGTTTAAATTAACGAACGTAAAGCTTGGAAGAAGTGCAGATCATATTCACATTATTACATTAAAACATATTAAAATGAAAGATGACATTTAGAAAAAGCTTTCGACAAAATACAAAAATAATGTAATGAGAATAATGCAAAGAATATATGAAAACGATGTCAGTTTTATAATACAACAAAACAAAGATAAAGTAAATGAAACAAGGAGGAAAATTAAGCTCATTATTATTTTCTGTACGACAAAAGATAGCTCATTAAACTCCACGTGGAAGTACATATGTTTGTACATGCGACAATGGAATTAAGTCTTTCTTTACGTTATTTACTTCTTCCTTCCTTGTTTAATTATTGCTTTTGATGGTTAAATAATTAAACATTTCCTCTTTTGTTTGTAGCCTCTCATAGTTAATATAATATATCAAAAGATATTATATCTACATACATATATCGATTCGTTATATTTCTTAGATACAATGAATACGTTTAAAAACAATTCATATTTCACGTTACTAAATTTTGAACATCATCGCTAGAGTGAGGAATATTGTCGACGCACCACAGGCGTGCGCTTAAAAATAGATAATTAAAATAAAATAAATAATTATATATAATCTATGAAATGTGAAAAATCCTTTTCAGCAGCGTTTTAAATGTAATTATAAATTGGATAAGATCCGTTAAATATTTGAAACATCAGACATAGTTTTAGTATGAAAAGAACGACCATTTGACGTCTAGTGAATTGCATAATTAATATTTGTTAATACTCAAAGGATCTGTGTACTCACTATTTATTTATTTATATTGTGCCCAACAGAATTTCTTCCATTAACAGGACAAAACCAATCATACACGCACACAAATGTGTTCAAGAAGAACAAAAAGTAAATATTCTTTACATGTAAGTACCTGATTAAAGAAAAAAATATACATATATAAAAGTACAGAAACAAGCAGAGAAAAAATGATAACTCAATTGCTAGTGTGAATAAAGCTCCCATGGAGTCATTATGAATGTCTCCTGCACAAAATATCTTATTAAAATTACTGCACACTACATATAGAGGCGACTTCAATATTACTTTATTATTACTTCAATATTACATTTCGTTATGTAATATGAAGGTAGCCATTCTTGACTGCTCATGAAACATGATTGGGTTTACTGTTAGTTGGAAGCACAAATGATAAAATTCTCCAAAGTTACATCCATCTTTATAACTGATACGCAGTCCTTTTTTTTAACTCTGTATTTCATGCAAGCATTTTCAGTTGAAAATACACGTTTGTTAATAAATAACTTTACGCTGCGTTGCGATTATCGGATTCAGTTTCAATAGAAACATATTCGCGATGCGTTTGATATGAGCACCACACGCATCGCACGCCAACCGTATGTAGCTAGGACAAGACCTAAAACTGTAAGTCTTACAAGTTGCAGTGCAGAGTCATCGCATTTTTTCATTCACGTAATAAAAAAGGTTTTACTATACAAATGGTAATACTTTATAGTAAATGTTAAACGTAACCTAAACTAAATGTTAAACGTGTTCAATGATTTTACTGATAAGAATGACATAATGTAAAAGACGGAGAAACGAAATTTATGAGTAGTTTGATTGGAATTTCTAATTTATTAAACACCTATACCTTGTCTCAAAATAAGGAGTGATTCAAATATCCCGCTAAAACGTGAAACACAGCTTAAAAATGAAACATAAACAGTTGTGAATGTAGTAGTTTGTCAATATTATCAACCTTCTTCTTTATTATATAAAAATAAATGAAAATAAATTCATTTTAATGGAAGAATGATTGTACAAACGTTACTTTTTGGATTAATATGTACAACCTATCTAAAATTAAGATTAAATATTATTAAACTAAAACAATGCAAAAATGGCGGATATCTGGCATTCACTGATCCATATTAAACTTTCCTGTTCAAGAACCAATGAAATCTCTTAAAAATATGTACTATTTTGGCGCAATATTTGAATCACCCCTTATTCTGAGACAACGAGACTGACGCTGGTACAGAAGAAATGCGCATGTGCCAAACGCCAACAACTGACAGCTATTTATCGTGAAGTGTGTGGCAATAAATGTTTATCGCGTGCACGTGCTTTTGAGTGGTTCAAGCGTTTTCAAGATGGCCGAGAAGACGTTGAAGATGATTCACGCCCGTATCGCCTTTCCACGTCGAAGACGGATGACAATATCGAAAAAATCTGTAATCTGATTCGATCTTACCGTCGGTTAAGTATTCGTGTGATTGCTGAAACTGTAGGAATTGATAAAGAATCTGTACGGTAAATTTTACATAACAATTTTAACATGCAAAAAGTGTGTGCCAAAATGGTGCCTAAAATTCAAATCCAAATTCAAAGCAACGACGATTGTTTTTTTCGGTATTCATTGGATTGTGTACCTTCACTGGGTTCCTAAAGGTCAAACTATTAATCAACATTACTACCTTCACGTTCTTGTTCTTAAGGAAAAAGCGTCCCTAATTGTGGAAGGACAAGTCATGGGTTCTCCACCAAGACAATGCACCGGCTCATTCCGCATTGTCAGTCAAGAGGTTTCTAGCCGTGTACAGCATCCCACTGTTAGGCCATCCGGCTTATTCGCCGGATCTTGCGCGGTGCGACTTCTGTCTGTTTCCTATGGTAAAATCTGAATTAAAAGGAACAAAATTTGAGTCCGTTGAAGCTGTGAAAACGAAAGCGGCACGCGTCCTGAAGGAGCTGACAGACGAAGACTTCCAGCACTGTTTCGAACAATGGAAGATTCGCATGGAGCGTTGTAGGGATAGAGGAGGAGTGTGTATTGAAGGTGATAACAAGTAAATACATATGTATGAAATCAAAATAAAATGTTTTACAGTGTCAGTCTCGTAATTTAATAGCCACACCTCGTATGCTTCAAATATACAAAAACAAACATATTTTAAAATCTTTGCTTCTTTTGTACATATAAACATATTATTTATTCTTACCGAATAAATCTTGAAATAAGATAAATAAACAATAAAAATATATTTTAATAAAACCTCGTTAAAATTTAAAAAGAAAAAAGAAATTGTTTTAACACTAACATCTCGTCACGTAAGATTTAATGTAATTGAAACTATTTTAGCAAAAATAACACTCATTTTTTTTTTATAAAAGTCATTCATCATAGCATCTAATTTGAATGGTTTATTTATGTACGTATGTGTGTCGAATCCCATATAAAGACAGCCGATACGCCG
This sequence comes from Dermolepida albohirtum, assembly GCA_031893035.1. Taxonomy (NCBI): domain Eukaryota; kingdom Metazoa; phylum Arthropoda; class Insecta; order Coleoptera; family Scarabaeidae; genus Dermolepida; species Dermolepida albohirtum. The sequence goes on from JAVIWB010003310.1 coordinate 9,951, forward strand.
CTGCAAAAATATATTTCAGCTTGAAACAATCTCGTAGACGTAAATTTAGTTGGATCGTCGCTGAGCAGATGGCGCTGTCGTTCGGAAAGCGACAAAACTTACGAGGCGATCATATGGCGTTACGCTTAAATGACGCATCCCACATTCGTGTTATGATGATATCTGTTTACATGCGCGATAGTTTCAAAAATATAGTTACCCTTTTAACATTTTAACAATTGTAGATAGAATACCTTTGTGAAAATATTACATGCTAATTATGATAAGATTTTTTTCCTTCGTTTTAGCTATTGTGTCATTTCATATTTAAATTACACACACACACAGCGATTTTTGATCGTTATTGTGGGACTATAAATAAAACAGATACCGCGTAAGATAAAGCGTAAATAATGGAAATTTTTATATAAAATATGAGGTATTTTGCAATCGCCACAGCCTTAAATTTATTTTAAATATTTTATTGCATTTAGTTGTCTGGAAAAAAAACACAATACTTAACTGTATTTTATATTATTTTATCATTAATAATTATTATATACACACTACTGTGGGCAAAAAATAGTAAGACTTTGTTCATAACTTTTAAATTCTTAATTTATTCATCCAAATCTATTTCGTCCCCCTCAAAGTAATCCCCCCTTCCAATTCTCGAAACAGTTGTTAAAGTCAATTTCGAAAACGATATTGGTTGAAAATTTGGCGAAAAACTCACGAAGAATTAATGCAATATGCGACGGTGCATTATCGTGGTGCAAAAACCAAGAGTTGTCGGCCTCGTTTTACGAATAGCATTGCGCAAACGACGCATAACACTCAAATAGTATTCTTTGTTGACAGTTTGGCCGGTCGGAAGGAATTCGGTGTGCACCACACCTCGATAATCGAAGAAAACTGTCAACATAACTTTGATTTTTGACTTGCTTTGACGTAGTTTTTTGGGCTTCGGCTCACCTTTGATACGATATTCGGCCGATTGATCGTCTGTTTCCGGGTCATAAGCGTAGATCCAAGTCTCATCTCCAGTTATGATGCCTTTCATTTTGTCTTGATAGTCGGAAAGCATTGTTTCACAGACGTCAACGCGACGCTGTTTTTCGAAAAAATTGAGTGATTTTGGAACAAATCGTGCTTTCGCTTTTCTTATGCCCAAATGATCGTTCAAAATGGTTTTCACTGATCCTTCCGATATTCCAATGATGCCAGTAAGGTCTCTGACTATTAATCGTCGATTCTCAAGCATCAATTCCTTGATTCTATTGACGTGTTGATCATCAGTTGATGTTGATGGCCGTCCTGGACGTGGTTCGTCATCAACGCGTTCTCGACTCTCTTTGAGTAATTTGTACCAATCAAAAACACTTGCTCGCGACAAACAATTATCACCGAAGGCCTTTTGCAACATTCTGAACGTTTCGGCACCAGAAATTTGATTTCGTACACAAAATTTAATGGAACTTCTTTGTTGAATAATTTCACTCATTGTAAAAATCGCTTTTTGTACTTCAGAAAGACAAGCGTATACTAAACACTAATGATTATTTTGATGTGACATTTGGCACAGATGTCAGTCATACCAACCTAGAAAAAAATATTTCGACGAATGGGTTTTCGCGCGAAATTTAAATTAAAAAGTCTTACTATTTTTTGCCCACAGTAGTACACGAAACGCGTCCTAAACAAGATGTTATTAACATTTCAATTATTCTTAGACATTTAATAAGAGCTGTGTATTAAATAAAAACTCAGAATTAAGAGAATATAAATAATATTTTTTGTAACTAAAACAAGTAATTTATTGTTATATTTATCTTACCACCTACAGTAGCAAGATTGTATTTACTTAGAAACTTAATTATACGAGGGCTGTCGCGAAAGTTTGTAGAAAAAGCGTGCAAAACCATAAATTGATCGGAAAAATGACTTTCTGATTTTTGAAGCAGTCGCCTTTAAAATCTATACACTGATCGAATCAATTCACGAAACATATTTTTCACTTAGGAATATCTCGCGAACGAGCTTTGTAAACCACGTCAATTACCTCATTACATATCAAAAAATGATCTCCATACATTTTACTTTTGATAAACGAAAAGAAAAAGAAGTCACAGGATGATGAATCAGGACTATACGGGCAATATCCATGTTTTTTGTACCTTTAACTGTAACTGTTTGACAGGCTGCGGCTGAGCTCACATTGTCGTCATGATGATACGACTAATTAATAATAATAATTGTCCAACGGAGAAGCCATTTAAAGGACAAATCAAAAACATTAAGTACAGTGTACAAGTATTAAATAAACTAACTTAAATATATATGAAAATTAAAACATACAATAATAATAAATGAAAACTAAGAACGTAAGTATATATGTATTAATAGGTAAAAAAGAAAAAGAACAGATGAAACCGTAGTTGTGCCAAAAACTCTTCAACCACTGATATTATTTCCTATGAAAGGGATCTGGAAACAACCTATTCGCATTCCTACACATTTCGCTTTCTTATGTTGTGGTTTCCATGTCCAGAACATGTTCTCTAGCCTCTTCTGTTAATTATATCTAGTAAGTTCTAGGGAGATCTATCTTCCTATTTACAATAAGTCACACGTATTCCTACACCCTGTGAATGTTGAATATTAAACACATGTGAAAATATAATTGAAAGAAAATTATGTAGAAAAATATGTACGATTATCCCCAAAAAGTTTTTTTTCTATCACGTTCTAGAGATTTTCCGATTTATCCTCCTCTTAACACGACGCCAATGAAAATCAGAGATTAAATAGCTTTGTTAAGACGTTTTTCTTATCACCTTTCGAAAACGAAAATCGTTGTACTCTATAGATGGTGTGACCAAGTATTTACGCACAGTTTTTAGATGCTATTTGTAATTATAAACAACATATTGAAAAATCCTTTTAATTGCTTTTTACATCGTATATGTAATGCAGAAATTTGTGAAAAAATTTCTGTTCTCCGGCCGGGACTCGAACCCGCGATCTCATTCTCTCCGGGAGTGTGCCATTACCATTAGCCCGCGGAGACAGTGAATTTGAGTATCTAATGTGCCTCAAATTGCATTATGGAAGCGGTTATTAAATGAAAACCCCCCGTAGGTTATTAATTGCGTAGTTATTATGCGCTTTTACGATGCTAAATTGAAAAATTCTAATTTTAACCGCTTTTTACATTATATATCGGCTCCCGCGCGGAGAACAATAATTTTTTCAAAAATTTCATTAAATATCGATCTAAAAAGCGATTCAAATTAGAATTTTTCAGTTTAGGCATCGAGAAGGCGCATAATTACATGCAACATATTAAAGAGAACTCACGAACAAATCTTTAATTAACTTTAGCTTGTTACGTATGTCAATAAAAAAATGTATTTAGACAGAAGTATTATTGGTATTGATTAAAAAAAACGATATTGAATGGAATGTTCCAGGTTATTTCAATTGTCGTAAATATGCAGTAAAAACAAAATGATTGCTCGGTCATTTACTAACAACAGGCAAACACAAAGTAGATTAATATCGTTCGATATAAAAATCCCCATCATTTTCAATCTATCGGATGTTTAGAAAATATCATAGAAGTGTAGGCTAAATTGACATTTAAATCATCCCACGTTGTTATCGCGCAATTATCAGTATCTCACGTTTATATGTCTGATAAAAAAAAGGTACAACAATAGTATTGACACCTACCATATATATTTGACTACATTTACTTATATATGTGTACATGGCAGTCATTATGTTTAATCAAACGGGAAATATAGGCTTTGTGGTTTTATAAAATCGGACTTGCTAATTATTATAATATTTAATACAGTTTTTAGAATCAAATATGTTTTAAACAGTTGTACTTTTTTTTCTGTTTTCTCAGTTAAATAAATTCTGTTTTACATATACAAGGTTTTCCAATAAGAGTGATATGATTTCTTTAAAAAAACACAGTTATTGTTAAGAAAATTCAAAAGTTTTTTATTTAATGTGAAGTACAATCGATACAATTAAGTTCTAAATAAAACGTCATTCAAATGGCCTCCACGACTTCTTCTGCAGGAACGAATTCGATGAACCCAATTTTCGAGCACTTTTTCCACTAAATCTAGTCGTATGTCATGAATGGCACGTTCAATATTGACTTGATTGATGATGATTCCACCATACCAAAAACCACACCAAACTGTCAATTTAGGTGAATGTAATGGTTTTTCATAAATAATTTGTGGATTTTCTTCGCACCAGAATCGACAGTTTTGTTTATTTACCACACCATCCAGATGAAAGTGAGCCTCATCAGAGAAGATGATTTTCTTAAAAAATCGTTATCGTTTTCAAGTTGTTCCAAGACTAAATCAGCAAATTCACGACGTTTACGGTGGTCCAATGGCTTCAGTTCTTGAGTGAGAACAATTTTATATGGATACAAACCCAAATCCTTTCTCAAAATCCGCCAGGTTGTGGTTTGAGACAGTCGCAATTGTTGAGAACGTCTTGGAATCGACAAATTACGGTCTTCAGTAACACTTGCCTGAACGGCAGCAATATTTGCATTACTTCGAGCGGTTCTTTCTCTTATTGACACTTGAAAATTATGTAAAGAAAATGTAACCTCAAAATTTTTAACAATTCGACGAATAGCGAGCACACTTGGACGATTATTACGACCATAAAATGGCAAAAGCGCACGAAAAGTTGCAATTGGAGAACGATTATTTTGATAATAAAACTGAATAATTTGTAAACGTTGTTCTTGCGTATATCTCTCCGTGATGAAATTGTAAACACTACTGAATACAATGAAAAATAAATGACAGATCATGACATATTACAAATGGCCGAAATGTCACTTTAAAATCATATCCCTATTGGAAAACCTTATATTGTATATACATACATAATAAAATATTTCTATCAATAAATTATTATTATTTATATTAATTACTTTTAAAATCAAATAGAAACTACGTTTCCCTTATAGGCATCTAAGGAAATTACTGAAATATCTGAGCTATCCGGATATATTAATCAAAATTTTAAATTGAATGTTATAACTAGATTTTTCCGGGTGCCAGGATCATAACAAGACAAGTATAATGAACAAACGAGCGACCTTCTTGATACCTGCGTTATTTATGTCACTTAAGTTTTGTTTTATGAATAACACACATTATTCACAGCTGCTGTTGCATAGCGCAAAATGGATAAGACTGATAAAATGTATGCAGTATGACGTAAATTTCCACATTTGTATCGGAGAGCAACGCCGTGCTAAAAAGAGGTTCTTATTTTTGGAAAACGATCGTTCCGCATCTACGGATGTAATACACGCATAATTAACGACAACCCAGTGCTTGGCGTCTTTCTATTGAGTCAAATACATCTCTATAATTATAGATTTATTTTGAATTGATTTCAACGGAAGTATTTTCAAATCATTTCTGTCTTTCCTTAATTGTTGCAGTTCCGTTAGGTTTCAATCGCAGAAGCATAGATTTTATTTATTAGAAATTCTCACAATAATAGAAAGGCCCTTTCAACCATATTTCCCAACGTGTGAGAATTGGCTCTGGTGGCTCAGGGATACCGGGGCATCGTCTGTGGAACTTTCAAATTCGTTTTGGAGATTTCAAAAACACTCTTTTAGTATTTGAAATTAATGCATCCACCTCTGGATAACAGAGTCGAATGCGGTCTACACTACACATTGTCGCTGCACCATCGCTCACAAACATTTACATTTAGTCAGGTTGAATTTTTTTTGGCCTATCCACCACTACCTTCATAATTGTTTCGCCGGTGCACTTTTCTAATTTTTTGCTAGTTAAAACAATGGGAAATGTCGCTTTAACAAGATCTAGAACGCGCTCTATAATATTTAAAATAGAATCCTTTTTCGATCTGTCATTTCGCCGACACAAATAAACACAGTTGTTTATCTTTTACTACAACTTTTATCATGTTTTTGATGTCATTACGCACAGTTGGCATATGGCTCTGTAACGCTCTCCGGAATGGTAGCTTCCAGTTAGAATTGTATATATTCTAGAAGTCACGGAGCGGTTGCTTACCGAGTAGATGAAGACTATTACCACGAATAGTAAATCAAACATAAATTGCGCGTTTGGTGACACGTTATTTTTCTTATTTTGGTGCTGTACACTCTTTATGTAATTTTTACAATCGCGTTTCTCCCAGCACATCACAATTTATCACAAACTTTACAGTATATCTTGGGAGTTTTATAGTTCAAACCGATCAATAAACTTTCGCAATACGTTAATCAATGGTCTCATTTTTTGCACGTCCGTCATACCTAATAATTATACGTTCACATTATATAAAGATACGCTCGGTACTAACTTATAATTCTACATTTCATCTGTTTTATTACATTACATTTGTGGGGGCGCTGCGTACTCAGTACGAACCTGGCTCGCGGGAAGACATCCCAACTCTAGTTGTAACTAGAGTTGCGCACTTTTGTCTGGAATGCAGGGGTGCATTGTAGGGACAGTCGCCCGATACGAAAACCAATAGTGAAAGTGGTTAGGCGCGCGCTGTAGTACTGGATGTACATTTCTCAGATCGATAATTGTTAAATATAATAATTATTAAAGCTACATAGTGAGGCCCGCGTACTCTATATATGATATATAGAATATGAACGATTGGAAGTATAATAAATTACTAAATTATAGCTAATTCAATACAGAAGATTATAGTACAGTTATAACGACGGGTGGGCCATTTAAAAATTTAAATTTAAAAATGCAATAAAACAAAAGCGGTTTGAAATTTTGCCAAATTTATTTTTTTGTTGTGAAGTACAATTGTTCCGGTTAGAGATGGAATATTATTTCATTCATATGGCTGCCGCGGTTGGCCTCACTGTACCCCATTCGATCGGATGGGGTCGTATCTCGGCAACGGCATCACGAATGTTATCCTTAAAATGCTCAATTGTCTCTGGTTTATCGGCATAACACTTGTCTTTAACGGCGCCCCACAGAAAATAGTCCAACGGTGTCAAATCGCAGCTTCTTGGCGGCCAATTGACATCACCATTTCGGGTAATTAAACAGCCATCAAACGTTTGACGCAATAAATCGATTGTGGCATGAGATGTGTGGCAAGTTGCACCATCCTGTTGAAACTAAACATCGTTCACATCAATACCATCAAGAGCGGGCACAAAAAAATCGGTTATCATGGTGCGATAGGTGTCTCCATTGACCGTAATGGTTGCGCCGTCCTCATTTTCGAAGAAATATGGGCCAATGACGCCTCCGCTCCACAAGCCGCACCAAACAGTCACTCGTAATGGGTGCATTGGCTTCTCTAAGATCACGTGTGGGTTTTCTGAGCCTCAAATACGGCAATTTTGCTTGTTAACGTACCCACTAAGATGAAAATGAACTTCATCTGAAAAGATGATTTTTTTGGCAAAATCGACATCATAGTGCAGTTTCTCGTTGGCCCATGTAGCGAAGCGAAAACGAAGCGAATGGTCATGCGGCTTCAACTCTTGAACCAATTGAACTTTGTAAGGCGTCATACCGAGATCATTTCGCAAAATTCGACGTAAACTGGTGCATGAAATGTTCAATTCTTGAGAACGATGACGAGTTGATGTTGATGGATTCTCACGCACACTCTCAGCCACAGCTTCGATATTTTCGGGTGTACGCACTGTACGAGCACGCTCACATTTTGGCGCATCGACAATGAAACCAGTTTCACGAACTTTAGCAAGAAACTTGCGTATACCGGGCACTGTTGGTCCTTCTCTGCGACCAAATTTTGTACGACATTTTCGTGCAATTTCCGACCAATTGTCTTTGTTTTGGAGATACATTTCCAATAAATCCCAACGTTGCTCAAGCGTAAATCGATTCATTTCGTTCAGTGGAGATAATATACTGAATTTTGCGACAGAATAGAATGACATAAGTATTGCCAGATTCGAAGTAACCGGTGATTTAAATTTAAACTGATAGATGGCCCACCCGTTACATTTCTTAAAATACGGCCAATAGGAGAACCTATCCCAATTTCGAATTAAACTATTATAAGATTAAATCGATTCAGTACATTAATTAGTGGAAATTGTAACGCTGTATATTTATTAATTCTATTAAAAGATTGTTTAATAAATTCGTTATTTATTGTACAAACATGTCCAATAACCAGCAAATAATCGCTTGTAATTTTATCTAAATACTATCAAATCATCTTCTTCATTGCCTTTATTTTATACAAGAAATTATACCGGAAGGTTCCCATATAGAACATCTTTAACATCGTAATTACAGTACGCGTTTTTCGTAATGGTTAATACTACGGGAATAAACATAATTATTAAGGTCATTCCAAAATGGTGTCATCCGCTTTTATCATTTTATTCTGCTACAGTCACATATTTAATCTCATGTTATTTTTGTATTCCACTTTTGTTTCGACACATAATATTTCGAAGTTGTTAAAAACAGGAAAAAGGTCTAGATTTAAATATATTTTTTTCAAATATTGTAAATACCGTTTATTATGAATCTAGATATATGCGTCTGGAATAAATTTATTAGTGTTACAAATTGCTGCCAGGTACCATTTAAGTTTCGCCGTCTCAACACTGAGAAGTAATGTCTTTTATAAACAACTCCATTGTTTTATACATTGGGGAATACTGATTTATTACTTGCTGATGTTTTTTTCTTTTTGATGGAGCTAATGTGTACGAGGGTAGTTTGACATGTAGTAAAAATGGAAAAGAAAAACGAATTTTTTAAATACAAAATAATTTTTATTTTTCAATATATTCTCCTAAAAGAGCAATACATTTATTCTGACGGTGCTCCAATGCCCTTTCGTTAGAGGAAAATTTCTTTCCACCTAGTGCCGTTTTCAATTTTGGAAAAAGGTGGAAGTCGGAAGTCGGAAGGGGCTAGATCCGGCGAATAAGGCGCATGCGGTACTAATTGGAAATGCAACTCGTGGATTTTGGACATCGCAACTGTGCTGGTATGCGAAGGCGCGTTGTCTTGGTGAAACAGAATCTTTTTCTTTGCCATTACTGGCCGTTTAGCACGAATCTCAACATTTAATTTTTGTAAAAGTTCTGCATAATATTTTCCGTTTATTGTGGCACCTTTCTGAAGGTAATCAATGAGCAAAATGCCCTTTAAATCCCAAAAAATTTATGCCATCACCTTGTTTGCCGATAAAGTGGTTGTCGATTTCTTTGGAGGTGCAGGACCACGTTCTAACACCATTGTTTCGACTGTTGTTTAGTTTCGGGTGTACTGTAGTGTATCCAAGTTTCATCGCAAGTAACAAATCGCCTACAAAAATCAACCGGATTCCGCTTATAAAGGTCCAAACACTCACTGGAAATGCGCAAACGAGTGAACTTTTGATCAGTCGTAAGCAATCGCGGCACCCATCTTGCCGAAAGCTTGGAAAGGCCAAATTCTTTCGTTAAAATGTGGTGTACGCATTCTGTTGAAATGTTTACCATGTCTGCTATTTCTCTCACTTTGAGTCGTCGATCTTGCGTAATAATATTATTGATTTTTATAATCATTTCCTTAGAAGTCACGATTTTGGCTGCTCCAGAGCGCGCTTCATCAACACAGCTTGTTCTACCACGTTTAAATTCATTTACCCATCTACTTATTGTGGCGGATGATGGAGCAAATTCACCAAATGTTTCCCGTAACTCATCTTTTATTTCGGTAGCTTTCATACCCTTAATTATGAAGAATTTAATCATCGCACGATACTCTCCTTTTTCCATTTTAACAAAATACGCGTTCTTTTTCAATCAACTGTCAAAAATAAACTAATCAACCGATTTATCTAAATATCGGAATGTAAACATATAAATAGGCAACTTAAATTACAGTGCATTCGTTTTACCAATTAGAGCGCCACTTATGTGTCATTCTTACGCCTTGCCAAACTAGTCTCGTATATCTTTTTCAGTAGTGCATTGTCAAATAGTAGTGCAGAATTTTTTTATATTTTTGCGATATTTTTTTGTTTATTTAAAATAAGGTAAAGCCAGCAGTCGATAAAAAATGAGGATATAATCAATTAATAATACTTTTCAGAACTTTTCAATTTTCAGAAATATTCTGTGTGGTTTATATTTGATAATTAAACAACAGTCTACATATTTTAACAAAACTGTGTCACAAAGACATTTAATTTTTTTCAAAAATTGGTATTTTTCTTTCCAATGACATTTAACTTGAAACTTATTGTACATTAATAAATACTGACATTATCCAGAGTTCTAAAAATGATTCTGATCTCAAAATTTATCTAACGCTTTTGGCTTGATCCTAAGAATATGGAAAACTTGAAAAAAAACAATATCAAATTGTGAACTTTCGAATATGTAAATACGTTGCTGAAGTCTGAATGGTTCTGCTATAAAATGTAGTAAGTTTGTATTCTGCTAGTTCAAAACTAATATTTTATATACTGCGAAGGTCGAATTCAAAATGAAAATTAAAATTTTTAACTGTTCCATAGTAATTAAAAATTAATTAAATATTTACTTCATCAGACAGGACTCGAACCTGTATCTACCGCTTTCTATAAGATTACTTCCAAGCAATTAAACACCCAAGGTAATTAGTTTCCTGCAATTAGTAATAACGATATAATAGCAAGTAGTGCTAATTTTCATTAATTTCCCATCGTGAAGCACTTAAATATGTATGCAATTAAATATATATTTACACATATACACAGTTTGTCGCAGAGAAAACTGAACTTTTTTAAAATGAAAACAAAAACTTACTATTGGTAAAATTCATTTATTTTATTCAAAGTAGTCGCCTTCGGCTCCCATGGTCAATTAACATGTCGAATGATTTTTTAAGTTCATCTTTAGAGATGTTATTCAAGATCACTGTTGACGCCTTTTTAATGGCTTCGACGTCGGTATAACGCTGTCCTTTCATCGGCAAATGTAGTTTGGACAATAGATAGAAATCACAGGGGACCAAATTCAGTGAATACGGTGAAGCGTCGAGCGATGAGATTGTGTATTATCATGTAACAAACGCCAGCTACCATTTTCACAATATTGACGGCGCACACGACGAACACGCGCCAAAAGGCGCTTTATAACACCTAGACAGTATACAGCATTGACTGTTTGACTAGTTGGTTCAAACTCTTTCTGCACCATGCCTTTCGAATCATAAAAACAAATCAACATTGTCTTCATTTTTGACTTCTTCAAACGAATTCTTTTCGGCCTTTCTTCGTTTGAATGCTTCCATTCAGAGCTTTGACGCTTGGTCTCTGGACCATATTGAAAACATCACGTCTCATCGATAGTTACAATATCTGCAGTTTTCGTCCTGTTTAGTCTTTAGTCAAGTCTGTACAATGTTGAATGCAGTTAGCTTGTGTGGTATTAACTTTGCACAAATCTTTCTCAGTCCCAAATGCTGTGTCAAAATACGATAAATTGTATCTTTGGAAATACTTACTTCCATTCCCACGTATCGCAATGACGATTTCGGCTAATTTCTGATAAATTCATGAACAAGTCCGCTGTTACTTTCCGTAACCACAGATTTTTTGGCACCAGGATGTTCGTCGTCATTTATGTCCGTACGACCGTCTTTAAATCGTTTATTCCACTCATACACACTCGTACGTGATAAACACGCATCATCATACACTTGTTCCATGAAATTAAACGTTTCAGTAAACGATTTACCGAGTTTAACAGAACTTGATATTTGCTCTCTGTTCAAAATTTATTTTTCCACCAATGCAAAAATACACAGTTACTTTATACGCAATTTCTCTGCTTCAAATGATGCAAATGTCATATTTTGACATAACATTGGTGGGAGATCTACCTTACCAACGCATATTTTTTAATAGATGTCGCCACTAAGAATTATTATTTTAAAAAAGTTCGGTTTTCTCTGTGACAGACTGTGGATAACCGTCAAATTCAAAACGTTTTCTTTAATTAAAAAATTTAATGTTTCCAAAAATTGCTAATGAATGAAATAAATAAACGAATTCTTATATAAAAGTAAATTTAATGAAACTTGAAAACAGTATTACGCTGTTGAAATTTTAAAAATTTTTACATCAGTTTTTAGGTGTTTTCGTTTGTTAATTCAGAGTTATTTATATTTCTGAAGCTTTTCTTGCAACTGACTCTAAGATTATTTACATGATGGAATTCCAAGTAATGCTGGAAGAAAAACAAAACAATTCTCACATCTTTAATTTCCCTTGTGAAAACGAATATTACTGTTCTAATTGATGTAACAATTTTTGACCACTCACCACCAATTAGTTAATCATCTACTAAGGAAACAGGAACATTTTATTAAATAATTACGACACAGCCGGAAAATTCTTTTTTATATCAAAAAAAAAACCGCAGAACCAACAAAAACATCTGAAACAAAAAAATTTTTTTATTAAAGTTATTAGTTGTGTTCTATGTATTAAAACGTGTAACAAAACTAACTATGTAACAAAACTAACCCGATCCGTGTTGTTATTGATCTTATTTAGATTGTACAAATGACATTATTTTGCCAAATGTGCCAACATTTGGCCCACTGACAAGGAATAGTCGGGTCACACTGTGAAATCGATGGGATGTCTGCCAAAATTCCTTTCGCCTTTAAATCTGGACAAACCTATTCATAGGTACAGAAGAATTGGTATTTATTTTTTCAACAACATAAATGTCATTCAAAAAGCTCCATGTATTCAGACGTATAATTTGCGTACTCGAAGTTTTGAAATAGGCATTATATACGTGGCATCTGTAGTGAAATGAAAGGGGATCAAGAAGCAGATCCATTACATATATGTACTATTCACTTTATATACTCAGTATACACAAATTTAGGTGCGGATAAGATGAAATTTACTTTTGACTTGAAAATTACAGAATTTTTATTTTACACAATTTTGGTAGTGACCTTTACTGTACACTTTTACATAATAAATTTCATATACTAATATAAAATTCATGCATGAAAAGAAGAAACCGTTTATTTGTCATGTAATCACGATGAGATGGTATAAAATTATAAATTACTAGCAATTTAATAAGAGATATGCCCTCCTTTGGCTGCGATGACAGCTTGAACTCTTTTCGGCATGGAATCTATTAATTTTTGACAGTTTTTCTTTATTTTCTCGTCCCGAAACCACACCTGAATTACTGCTTCTATCAATTTTGTCTTTGTTGTACAGTCCATTTTATGTAATTTAGCTTTACAAATGGCCCACAGATTTTCAATTGGGTTTAAGTCTGGAGAATTGCCAGGCCAGTCGGGGAGAGTCATTTCGTTTTCTGTGAAATATTTGACCATAACCTTCAATTTGTGGCTTGGAGCTGAGTCCTGTTGGAAAATTGCACCTCCGTTTGGATCACATTTCTTTAGATCTTTTCCCAAATACTTATCCAGTAGCTCTTTATATTTCTGACTGTTCATCATGGCTTCTATAGGCACCAGAGATCCGGCCCCCATGTACGAAAAACATCCCCAAAACATCTTCTTTACAGGATGTTTGACAGTCTGATCGATATGAGCTGCAATGAGTTTTTCATCCACTTTTTCTCACGAATTTTGATCGCTGCCCCTGCACAAAAAAATGGGACTCGTCTGAGAACAACACCTTTCTCCAGTCTTCCTCATTCCATCCGGCATATTCCTTGGCCCAAATAAGCCTCTGCTTTATCATTCGTTGAGTGAGGAGTTGCTTCTTCTGTGGTCGAATGGCTTTTCTTCCAGACTCTAAAAGTCTCCTGCGAACTGTCGTGTCATGCACTTTCACTCAAGCGTCGGCTAAGTCTTTTTGTAGTTCAAAACTAGTTTTTCTTGGGTTCAGCTTGCTATTTCTGACCAAAAAAAGTGACATCCCGGGGTGTCATCTTCTTCTTTCTCCCACATTTTCCCGCTCGTTTCACTTCAATTATTCCGGTATCCTTTTTTTGCTTTAGGATCTTGCTTACTGCTTCTTGACTAACACCACATTCCTGAGCAATATCTCTCTGTGTCATTGAAGTGTGCTCACTTAATGTCACAATCTTCTCACGTTTTCTGGGCGTAATATCCATATCGCGAACAACCGGTAAAAGCACAATATAAATTAAATTTTGAACTTTGAAAGAGTATATGTGAACAAACTATCTAAAACGCACTGAATAAGTGTGTAATGTGTTCCCAGTGATATACGTTATGTTTTTTTTGACATAAAACTACTGTCAGAACTGACCTAACAATGTTGCCACATGCAGAAAACTAAAAAAATAGTCATGATTCCATTAATTTGCAGAATACTGTACGATATAAAAATTGGAAAACCTATAATATGAAGAACAATATTATACTTCCTACATAATTAAAACCTTTCTGTAAATACATTATAGAAAATACAAATTAATATGCTTAAAGTATATAAATATAAATACCACAGTGTATATAATACATTTACATTTGCAAATACAAATTAAGTAAGATCTTTACTTAAACGAGATTAAAAACATATATACAAAAGACTGAAAATTACGCGTATCATTACGGTCTACACAACTAAAAGTAATGACATTTTGCTCTCTGCTACATGACGTTACTCTATGTATGTACATTCAGAAATATTCAAAGCATGCTTATTTGTGTGGCACCAATGCAATACGCTAATGAAATTTTGTTACAATTTCACAAGTTTCTCCGCAATTTCCATTGAAAATTTTAAATTTATTTTGCACGTTATGTTATGAAACTCATTTTATGGTTAAAAATGTAGTACTTAAATAGTATTTGTTATTTTTAAATTAATTGCTTGCTAAGTAAATATAATTAAAATATAGGACAAAAACAATTTTGCCTGCATATATATATATATATATATATATATATATATATATATATATGTATACAGGTTGGTAGAAAAGTTTGGAAAGCAAAAATGAAACAATGTGAATTTTTAAATGAAATTAGTTTTTTTATTCAATGTAATCTCCCTCAACTTCAATACATTTATTCCAATGATCCTCCAATAATTTTATACCATCTCTGTAATAATTTTCTGGAAGGTCTGCAAAATACTGTTTCACGGCTGAAAAGGCTTCTCCATTCGATGAAAAACGCTTTCCACGAACGAATTGTTTCAAATTTCTGAAGAAGTAGTAATCACTTGGAGCCAAATCTGGTGAATACGGTGGTTATTCAAGTAATTCGTACTTTAATTCATTCAATTTAGCCGTCGTCAAAACACTTTTGTGTGAAGGCGCATTGTCTTGATGAAAAATTATTTTTTTTTCGCTAAACTAGGTCTTTTTTCACGAATTTTTGGATCCAGTTGATCTAAAAGGTTACAATAATTGTTTTGCCTTTTTCGAGATAATTAATCAATCAAATTCCTTTTGCATCCCAAAACACTGATGCCATAATCTTTTTTGCCGATCGTCCTGACTTCACCTCTTTTGGAGTTGAACAACCAACCGTAGTCCACTGTAATCGTTCTTGTTTCAATTTAGGATCATGGTGGTAGATCCAAGTCTCATCCATAGTTATAAAACGACGCAAGAAATCGGTTTTATTCCGCTTGAAACGCACCAAGTTACGCTGAGAAATTTGTTTTCGATCCAGTTTTTGTTGAATTGTTAACGAATGCGGCACTAACTTTCTAAACAGCTTTTTCATGTGTAATTCTTCATGTAAAATATGGAATACTCGTTCGTCTGAGATGCCTATGGTATTAGCAATTTCACGCTTAGTCAAATTCGGATCTTCACTAACCATATTATGTACTTGCTCAATGATTTCTACTGTTGTTGCAGTTTTTGGTCGTCCACTGCGTGGTTCATCTTCAACGCTTGTACGACCACGTTTAAACACTAAAACCCATCGACGTACTGTTGAAAATGAAGGAGCACATTCCTTTAACACGTTCACCATTTTTGTATGTATTTCTGTAGCTGATAAACCATCCAAAACAAAGAATTTTATCACAGCGCGATATTCAGTTTTTTCCATTGTCAACAAATACACCGACACGTTTAATTCAAATGGATTGCTAACAATGAATGAATTGACAGATCGATATAAAATTTTTAGTGTGTTCATATGACATATGAAATATTAAAATGGCGTATGAATTTTGATTCCTCTACTGCTTAATAGGTGTCGCTTTCAAAACTTTTCTACCAACCTGTACTATCGCTCATAAGTATTTGGTCACTCGCATTTAACTCGCAAATTGTAATTATACATACCGTGCTTCCATATTAAAATGCTACAAACACCGTATCATATTATATTCGGGTCTAGATACCGAATGCCGATCGGAATGTAAAGTGGTGGGGCGCGAGTCAGTCAAATCACAACAACGACTGACTACAGATTACAGATTAAGTAGTTGTTCGTGGTACTTGGCGGCTAGTACGATCAGTAATCAGTTATAGTCGTGTTTCAAATGACTCGCGCGCCACCACTTTACATTCTGATCGGTATTCGGCAGCTAGACCCGAATATAATATGGTACAGTTTTCGTAGCGAGGTAAAATGAATGCACGGTATATATCTATATATATACGAGGTTTGGCAATTAAATAACGAGACTGCTCTCCCTTCATCGTGCAGCCGCATCGGGCGAGACTGTAATTGGGATATCATTGACCTTGATACTTCCCAAGCAACAATCCGTAGTTTCGTCTCTCTGTCTGCTTTAGTTTTTGCTTTCGGGCTTTAATTATAGAGGATACTGTTACTTAGTAGTGTCGTGATAATGGTTGACATAAAAATCATGCAGTGAATAAACCTGAAATTCTCTGTCAAATTAAAAAAATCGCCAACAGAATGTTTACAAATATTGAAGGAGGTGTTCGGTGATAAAATTACATCACGTGCGCGAGTTTTAGAATGGCACAAGTGGTTTTCTGAAGGCTAGGAAGTGGTCGAAGACGATGAACGGCCTGGTCGACCTGTGACTGCAAAAACTAAAAGTGGACGTTCAGAAAAAGAATGAACTTGTGCAGAAAGACCCACATCTGAGCATTCGGATGAAAGAAACAGTAAGACGCATTCTGCATGATGAATTAAACATGACAAAAGTTCCAGCTCACAATGCCCTATCTGTGAAGCAGTTTTTACGGAATAAGTGCATTGTTGTGCTTAATGATCCTCCATTCTCGCCAAATCTCGCACCATGTGACTTCTGCTTGTTCTCAAAAGTAAAATGTGCATCAAAGGGAATACATTTTCCGCCTGTTGAACATGTAAAAGCGAAAACGGCAGAGTTGTTGAAGAACTACAGCATTGTTTTGAACAATGAAAGACACGTATACAGCAGTGTATATATAGGGGAAGAGAGTATGTTGAAGTCTATTTGCAATAAATAGCATTTCGCCCAGTCTCGTTAATTGTCACACCTCGTATATTGGAGGATATAAAAACTCTTAATTCAGAAATTCTAGTCACCAAGGTAGATATATAACCCCTTTCCACATTAACTTTCGTAATTCTGTATACGCATTTCGACAACTAAGTCGTCATCATCAGCAGATAATTGCAAAGTGTCGCACCTGGTAAACCACGCCGAAAAATACCCGTACGAAAACAAACTCCGTACGCGATCTGTACCGTTGAGAACCAAAATGTACACTGTATAATCGTTTCACAAGATTTTTAAAAAATGTTTTACTTAAACTAGGATGAATGACATTGAAAAAGGAACACGGACACGACCGATAAGTACCTGCATGTGATTTATTACAGTGTTCCTCTTTTTCTGACATTAAGCAGACCGAAAAGAGACGTCTGGTTCGGGCCCCCGTCGGTGTTCGAAACATGGCTTTTATTCTTCAAAATGTACATACTTTCATACGTATCTAATTCTCGATAATTATACACGTTCTTAATCAATTGTAAACAATCGGCGTTAACACTAGGATTACAATCCAACACATGTCTTGCTAGACTCGATTTTTCCGGTCGGTTGAATTTTATATGCACGATATGTTCTTTATACCGGGTTTCTAACTTTGCAATTATCCGCTGATGATGACAACTTAGTTGTCGAAATGCGTATACAGAATTACGAAAGTTAATGTGGAAAAGGAGATATATATTAACCTTAGTGATTAAGTTAATCAACCACAGGCTCCATCAAATTCAACTTCAAAAATCCTAATATTAATATTTAAAGAATATTTTTTGCTTGTTCTTTAATAAACTCATAGCAATATTTGCACAATTATCAAACAAGTAAAACCTGTAAATAACTTCTTGAATACCGTGCAAATAGAGTTATCCAACTCGATTCGTTCCTCTTGTTTAATTTTAGACAAGCTTTCTCGATAATTTTACACAAAGAAGCTGTGTAGATGTACACATAATATTTCCCGTGAAATTTTGATTATGTAAATACATAAACAGTCTCTTTAATAAACAGTTTATATAACTTGAAAATTTATAAAATGTCATCAGCCAAATCCTTGGGTTTTGTGTATACTTAAATACCGAGAACTTGAAATGATACGAACACAAAATACTCTACAACAATGAGTTAACAGAATATTTGTTACGTCGAGAAAATCAATTCCAACGAACTCATTAACTTTTTTCTTGAGCTCTGCGTAATTTCAGTGCAGTTTATACCTTGTAAATCGTAATATAAATGAAGTATCTTTCATGTTATTTGTTAGAATTTTAATTACAATTTGTGTAACAAATAAAAAAGCGAAACTAAGCTCTACTACATAGGCGTATACTTGATAATAGGTACGTAAAATAAAATAAGTAAAAATGTATAAAACGTGAAGAAATATTTACCGTTTTAAGCGTCTTCCGTACAGTCACAGGATAGGACCTGTTAAATATTTGAAGCATAAGATATATTTCCACAGTTGTTTCAACAAATTGCGTGCACTATGAGGAAAAATGTTCTTATATGCAAGAAACGACCGTTCTATATCTTTCAATGATGAAATGCATAATTGAAATAATCTTTGAAAGTAACTCAAATTTTTGTTAATATTGTAAAATCCGATTCTTGATCTGGTGATCTGGTGAAGCCGAATTTCAAAACTTTCCATTTTCATGAACATTTCAATGTTCCCAAAAATTGGTATTTTCTCAAAAGTTGGCATTTTTCAAAATTCATCGTAAATTAACGATTGCTTGTATACTGATATTTTAGAAGGTCCTAAGAAGGATTCTGAAGTCAAAATTGATTTGAATATATTCTCTCCAAGATTTGAATGATTTTGCTTTGAAAATTAGAAATTCATAATCTTCTAGTCGAAAACTATTGTTTTACATATTATGAAGCCGAAATTCAAAACTTTCCATTTTGACGAAAATTTCAATTTTCCCAAAAATTAGCATTTTTGCAAAAGTTGGCATTTTTCAAAATGCATCGTAAATTAACGATTGCTTGTATACTGATATTTTAGAAGGTCCTAAGGACGATTTTTAAGTCAAAATTGATTTAGCTCTTTTGGTTTACTCCTGAGAGGCTAAGAAACTTAAAAAGTCGTAGCAAAAGTCAACTTTTAAACGTGTGAATATATTCTCTCCAAGATTTGAATGATTTTGCTTTGAAAAGTAGAAATTCATATTCTTCTAGTCGAAAACTATTGCTTTACGTATTATGAAGCCGAAATTCAAAACTTTCCATTTTTATGAAAATTTCAATTTTAACAAAAATTGACATTTTTGCAAAAGTTGGCATTTTTCAAAATTCATCGTAAATTAACGATTGCTTGTACACTGATATTTTAGAACATATGTGGGAACATCCGGCCCGCTGTAAGATTTGATCCGGCCCGCGAGACATTCGTCGTATTATTTCATGTCTGATATCTATCGCCAAAAATTATGAACACTACTTTAAATGCACTACGTTTAAACGCGGCCCGTGAACGTATTTGCCCATTAAAGTTTGGCCCACAACATGTTAAAGGTTGCCCATACGTGGTTTAAACCAATCCGAAAAGCATTGCTGCCACTGTGAAGGTGGTATCTCCAAAATATGAGTTTTAAATGCTTCTACTGCGCTAAATTTTTATGACTTCAGTTATACGATAAACTTCACAACTGGTAACTTTTAAAAGAATCGACTATTCATGGTTTACTATTAAACATTTTCAAAGCATTCCTCGTAATAATGATAAAGAAACAAATTAAATCCCGTACAAGACCAACAAACACACAACCTTACAGAACATTTTATTTTTAATAATTCTTCTATATTAGAAATAAACAAAATGTTGTTTCACATTTTTACAACAATTCTTGGAAAAATGTTTCGTCATATCCGTGGCAAATAAATATTTATCTTTTTTACTACAGTAGCATTGTTTGCGGCGCTCAGATTCCACGATTAGATAACATTTATTAACATGTTTAAACATTTTTTGTATTTATCTCATTCATTGCTTGCATAGTTACATTTCTGATCGATAGAGATGATTAGAGAAGCTAAATTGAGGTGCGCGTCATAGACGCGAGTTTTATAGTATGTACATAAAAGAAATAATAAGTTGTAAATTTATAAAACGTGGTGAAACACTTAATTTTAAACGTCTTCTGTGAAGACCGCCTACCTTTAACCTTTTATAAATAATAAAAAATAAAAAGAAAAAAATATAAATAATGAATATAGACAGACCACTCTGTTAAAAAAAACTTGACTGAATGCAAAATGCAAAAGAAACATCTTCTTACGTCCAAAGAGGTGTTTGCAGTTATGTAAATATACTCAATGACATTAGAAGTGTTACACCTAGAAGGAATAGTTTCCTGGACGTGATTTTTTGGTAATGTGATAAGCTTAAGTCAAGAATGAAACGATCAGATTTCCAAGAAATTTTATTAACATTAACTTGAAAAAAAATCAATAATGTGTTTGGCGACCCCGTAGCTGTAGACACTCCTGTACACGTCTAGGCATCGACAAAATAAGATGGTCGATGTCTGCTTGTGGCACCTCGTTCCAAGCAACTTGAACTTGGTGGATTAACTGTGCCAGAGTTTGTGGAGGATGGTTCAAATTGGTCAGTCTTCTCCCCATTATGTCCCACACATGTTCCATCTAGATAAATCAATAAAGTGGTTTGTAGGACGTCATCAACATAACGCGCAGCTGTCATACTGCCCCGAATAAACAGAAGAGGTGATCGGCTTCCATATGCAATAGCCCCTCAAACCATTACTCCAACAGTCCTGTGCACATGCCTCTCAACAGCAAATCCAACATCACGTCGCTCTCCACGACGGCGTCTTACCCTCTGACGGCCATCATGCATGCCTAGGCAGAATCGCGATTCGTCGCTGAATACGACATTATGCCATTCTGCTTCCCAATGCTACCGTTCTCTGCACCAGTCCAAACGTTGACGACGATGTTCTGCAGTCAAAGGAAGGACTAATCGTGGACGGTATGAAGCAAGTCCAAAAGCTCGAATGCGGCGATATAATGTTCGCATACTGACAATGCGACCTTCTACACCAAACCATTGGTCACAGAGTTGGCGCGTAGTAGCAAAACGGTCTCGCAGAGCTAGTAGTCTGAAGTGCCTGTCTTGACGCTCTGCGGTACGCCTCGGTTGACCTGTTGGTCTGTTTCGTGTTCCTCTACCTTCTTCTGTCCACACCCTACACACACGCATTACCGTCATTGCAGTGGAACCAACACGGCGGGCAATTTCGCGGTAGGCCAAACCGACTTCTCTAAAAGCAACAATTCTACCCCTGTCAAAATCACTAAGATGGTGATATTGTTGACGCCTTCGAATTGGAGGCATTTTATTACGCTTAACAGAAGTAGGCGAAAACACAATAACTGAAAAAAAAATAAACTTGTACTTATCAGCTCTGATAAACCGTTTTCTTAACAACTCAATAAAAGAAAAAACTTTTTTTTTTGCAAAAACTGTCAAACATAAAACGATACAATTGTTATCATAACAAGCTGTCAATATAGTCATTCTGTTGTCAAAAGCACAATTCCAGGAAATTGTTCCTTCTAGGTGTAATAATTCTAATGTCATTGAGTATATTATAGACAAGCGCCCAAGCCTAATTGTCCTACGATCTTTGTTGCGGCAGCAATATAGTTTTCATCTCGCACCTTATAAGTCCTTGCTTAGTTAAAATTTCCAATCTGTATATACAATGTAAGTTATCAAATCTAAACGGATGACTGTATAGTATGGAATTATTGTATACTGCTATATAAAACTAGCAACACTACTATATCCTAGTAGAGTATTCACGTAAGAAATTACATAATATATTGGGCAACTATTCATACTTAAACACTGACTAAGAAATACGAATTTCAATCTCACTGGATTAATTTATATATATGAGTAATATTAGATTCTCGGGCTCTCCGCGATGTTGGACAGAAATTCTCGAAAGAATCGGCGTCTCCACGTTTCGATGACATCTCTATCATCTTCTTCAGTAGTTGTTTCGTAGTGGAGCGTCAACTTGAAACTCAGGTTGACGCTCTTTGTCTCTTAAGAGAATAACTATTTATTAGAAGCAGTAATAAGGCTAAAATTATATAAAAAATTATCTAAAATAAGAAAATATAACGACACGGGGCCGTAATGAAATAAATTCAATTAAAGTGCAATTTATACATGAAACAATGAAAGTTAAAGGATATGAAAACCGTATAAAAAGTGACTGCTTTATTATAACTACAATGTTCAGCAATCCATTATATCTAGAGTACATAACTTCAAGGATCTTGGAGTTTTGTTCGACTCGCATCTTAGCTTTTCTAAGCATACAAGTAGCATAGCTACATCGTCTTCCAGAGGTCTTGGGTTCCCTATTTGTTCTTGCAGGGGTTTTAGTAGCTTGCACACTTTGAAGGTTCTTTACGGTTCTCTTGTCCAGATTGGAATACGCTTCAGTTGTGTGGTATCCGCTTTACCATTACCAGCAGTTACTCCTGGAGCGTGTTCAATAGAGGTTCCTTAAATATTTATCCTACAGGATCGATGGACATTATCCTGCCTTTGGTTCGACGTATGGGGGTCTACTTGCTATGCACAATTTTGATTCTCTTGGTAGACGCAGGGAGAAAGCTAGCGGCGGTTTTCTTCATAAATTAATAAATAATTTTATTGATTCTTCTGTGCTGTTGTTCCAGGTCGATTTCCTCGTGCTTAGTTTTGACGCTAGATCATCGGCAACCTTCTAAATAGCTAGGGCAAGAACCAATGTTCTTTACAAGGCTCCACTGGTACACATGTCCAGAAATGCCAATGTATTATACGTTATTATTTCGTTAATTTGCATCTATTATTGCTCGTTCAGTTTTTTAAATGACTTGGATTACATTATTATAAGTGTGTATATTTTTTTTGTTGATTGGATTCTTATTTTTCTTTGTATTACATTAATTGCACCTATTTTTGTTTTTAATTTTAATTTTATTTTTAAGTGCATTATGTCCTGTAAATGGGTATGTGTAACTGTTGGGCATTAAAGTTTATAATAATAATAATTATTATTATTATTATAATTATAATAGTCACAGAAATGGCAACATTGGAATATACAGTGAAGTATACGAAATATGAACGAAATAATAACTTTACGAAAAACCATACTGTTAAGCTCCAAGGTGAATCAAAAGGTAAAATGAACCATTTATACGCCCTAAAATTGGTAAATTATCTAACAATCAAAAAGTTAGGTATGCGCAACTATATCCACAAAAATATAAACACGAGGAAATGAAAACGACTTATAACGAAATACACCACTGTTCAAAATAATATAACAAACAAATTACATAGAAATTTCGTAAAATTATTAAGGAAAGAATCGAATTAATGATCCAGGGCATCCTAATTCACTACAAGCTGTTCACTAAAGTTACTTAACTTTAAAAATACACCACAATTTAATTGAAAATCAAACAAAAATTACGTGTGATTTCAGCTTCTCATTGCATTTTCTGTACATTTGAGTTGTCGCAAATTATCTCATCATTTCTATATAAAAATACACGGCAATATGTTTCCATTTAACCATTAATTGCTAAAACGTTCACCATCATTATGTTATCTCCGCATTAAGTAATGTCCGCGTGTACTAAAGCTTAATCAATTTCATCCCATCAAGTAGATTTGATTTGATTGAATTATGACGATTCCTATCAATCTAACATCACGATATTGATCGGCGAATTAGTAAATCAACTGCGTAGTTAACACATGAACACAGAAGCAGTCTTGTGTATATATATATACAGTGTCAATACTTTACGTATATGTACGTACATATATAACGAACGGAACATATATTGACGATGTTCATCTGCGAAATGCTACGTATTCAATTGTTAGCGTCGGTGCATATCGTGTGCAACTTATTAAGTCTTATAAATTACCCGCGCATAATCTGCAAGGTCATGGCAACACGATGGCTACGTCACTGGACACGTGATAACGCTAATTTGATTTTACTCGATATTGGCGATGCACAACGCGCGTGTAACCGTTCTTTCTCTCTTTAATTTCTTCAATATTGTACGTAGGTACACACACACACACACACTGCAACAGACAATTAAAGATAATGGACATGGGAGCATATTTTTTTCTGAATCTAGGTCAGATGTCAACGTCTAAATTGCATTGTTTCAAGTTGAAATTGCAATAAACTGTCTGTGGTGATAAACATGTTCATTTGCTGGTAATAATTAAATTGCCAGTTTTTTTTTTAATTTATTACATTGTGATTATTTAACGCGGCATGAATTCAATGTATCGAACGCGAGCAATTAATTACACTGGTCAACACACTTTTCGGAACAAAGAAGTGGGTGTTAATAATACTATTTCAATATTGTTTACGTCGAATCAGAATATTAATTAAAAAATAATCCAGTAAATTAAATAATAACCGTTATCAAGTCATAATTACTAATTTATACACGCATATAATAGAAACGAACAACGACTAGAAGTAAGGGCCTATAA
This sequence comes from Dermolepida albohirtum, assembly GCA_031893035.1. Classification (NCBI taxonomy): domain Eukaryota; kingdom Metazoa; phylum Arthropoda; class Insecta; order Coleoptera; family Scarabaeidae; genus Dermolepida; species Dermolepida albohirtum. Next base: position 34,987 of record JAVIWB010003310.1, read on the forward strand.
AATATCAGGTTGTTACATATGAAATGTCCGATTTTGTAAGGAATAAAAAAGTCTAAATTTAAAAAAATATTAATATTTATTCTGCAAAATAGTCTCCATTTACATCAATAGTTTGTTGCCAACGGCCTGGAAGCTGAAAAATTCCCTTCGAAAAGAAATCTAGGTTTTGACGGCTCACATATTGCTCAAACACTGCTATTACAGACTCCCGGTCAGGGAAGTCCCTATTTTTTAAGTGATTGTCTAAACTTTGGAAAAAATGAAAATCAGTTGGCGAAAGGTCAGGTGGATAAGGTGGGTGAGGGAGAATTTCGTAACCAAATTCCGAAAGTTTTTGGATTGTCTGTCTCGTAACATGAGGTCTTGCATTATCATGAAGAAGTATGGGTCCATGTCTATTGACTAGTGAGGGCTGCAAGCGGCTCAATTTTCCATGCATAGTTTCCAGTTCGGCACAATAGGACGCTGCCGTGATGGTTTCACCAGGTTGCAAAAATGAATAGTGAATAATGCCCTTACTGGTCCACCATACAGTCACCATAATCTTTCGCGGGTGAAGTGATGCTCGTGCATGCTGTCTTGGTGCTTCACCTCGGTCTAACCATTATCCTGACCGTCTCCGATTATCATAAAGTATCCACTTTTCGTCATATGTACGTTACCACTCGATGAAGAAACGGTTCAACTTTCTGTCGATTAGCCAAAGAGGTAGCCACCTCTAATCGACGGAGCTTATTGGCTTCCGTTAATTGGTGCGATCGATTAATTGGTTCCATCGATCGAGTTTCTTCACTTTGCCAATCGAACAAAGGTGACGACTAATGGTGACAATGGACACTTGAAATGTTTCTGCAAGGCTACGCACTGTTGTCGACGGATTACTTTCAACTTCTACACGCAGCTCGTCGTCATTAACGGTGCTACACGCATATCCGCGAGGCTCATTTTCCAAATCAAAATTTCCCTCGCTGAATTTTTTAAACCATCGCCGTAATATGCGTTCATTACACGTGGTTTCACCGAACATCTGATTAATTTCTCGCGTTGCTGCAGCTGCATTTAATCCCTTTTTAAATTGAAAGAGGTAAATTGCCCGAATATCTCTTGCCGACAGCATTTCCATAGGCGAGACAAGGACAGGTGTATTAATCTTTCCAAGAAATGGAACAGGTACACAGTTCAAAATAAATACCCTTTTCTACAAATACAATAATAATATTCATCAAAAACATACACGTCTTCACACAGGTGCGATTCAGTTCAGACTGAAGGAAAAAACGGACAATACATTTGTAACAACCTGATACTATTGGAAGCCATGGCATTGTTCTCAACAAATAAGTTAATGCTGACACCAAAACGGTTAAAATGGCTTTCACTTCTAAACGAAATAAAACTCCCGCAAATGTAGAGTCTGTGAAGATAATGGGGATACATCTGGACACCAGACTTACCAGGAGATATGAAGCTGGCGCTCTATCGAAAAAGCTCTCATGTACAATTTATGCTATACACAGAACGAGGACAATCATAAATAAAGAAGCAGCGACAATAGCATATCATGCACTCTCCCATTCGCGAACGAGCTATAGTAGTCAATTATAGGGCGACTCAGTCCATACAAAAGAAGGCAATACGTTCAATAGAACACGTTCAGCAAACGACACATTGCAGACCACCATTTATAAAAAATAAAATAATGTCCATGTTCATATATATATACAAACAATTGTTCCGCGCTAAAAAAGGGCACATGGACAACAGAGAAAAGGAGAGCCAAGATGAATACAGCTCAGATTCCAACAACAAATTCTACCTCCCAATCGCAGACTAGTTACTACAGCTGCTCACCAAATTCATAATTACATTGAATATAATTTTATAGAAATTGGCAAAGTGACATATTCATTATACATAACTTTTTGTGCGCGCTGTTTTGCACATTTGATCTTTATGCTTTTTTATATATTCGTTTCTAGTCCTGTGACTAGATCACTTTCATTAACACATCTTTCTATACTGTGCTGACGATAACACCTAATGGCATCAGCACGCATTAGGAGTGATTGCCATATCTGCTGTTACCATCAGCTCCTTTTTTGTGTGGTGATTCATCTTGGTCAGGGTTACTGTTCTATCCCATGCGACCCTGTAATTGTTGACATGTTGAGCCAGTCTTGATTTATCTCTCTTCCCTAGCCGAGTTAATTTCTGGTGTTCCTTGATTTTGACCAGTAGGGGTCAGCTAGTGTCTGTTGTAGCCTTCCACATTCGCACGGAGTGCGCGTCCTGTCTTTTCTGTTTAAAACAATTTCGTATAACGAGCATCTTGGGACAACATGTGATAATTTCGTTTCACAGAGTGGTTCTACAAAATATCGCTACTTTCATCTTCATGAAGGTATATTATTATGATAAATGTTAATTTTTATATTTTTAGCCTCACGTTGGATAATGCCAAATGTTGTTATAAACCGTGATATTTTATTTTTTTTTTACTCAAGTATGAAATTATTAATTTTTATACAGGGTGTTCGCAAACTAGTTTAGAGTAGGTTCAACTTTAAACCAATACAAATTTTCTTATTCAATTGAAATGCCACAATTTTTTTTTATTCGAATGTTGAATTCACGTCCACTTCAGGACGTGATAGCATTCCCTTATACCTATCCTCACTCCTTTTCATGCTCAAGTTTTTATTGAACATATATACCTATTAATCATACGTACATATGTACACGTGTGAAACTGCGGTATAGGCATTCGTTAGCGAAGTTATTTCTTCAACAAGAAGTATCGCATGTCTTAATGTTCACGATATTGAATATTGTTCGAGCAGTTTATAAGAATGAATTGTAATTAAAAAGGAACTGAACGTGTTTCAAATCTTTTCTTTACATTATTCATATACATTTGTATACATACATATGTATTTGTTCTAAGAAAAAAATCGTTGTAAACTCATATATTTTATCTATACACTGAGAAGACAGTAATGAATATAGACAGACAATATATTATTTTCTCTAACCTTGAATGCATTGTAATTTTAGTTATACGTGACCACAGTTTTTTTTTATATTTCATAAAATTGAATGCATATGTACAAGTATGCAAATATACATAAGTTAAACTCGGATAGACGCCTTGGAGGAACTTTACGAAGACGCATAATCAGAGTTGTCGGGCGCATAAATACATCTACGAGAGTAGTTTGACAAGTAGTGAGAATGGAAAAGAAAAACGAATTTTTTAAATACAAAATAACTTTTATTTTTCAATATATTCTCCTAAAAGAGCAATACATATGTATATTCCAACGGTGCTCCAATGCCCTTATGCCACCTCAAAAATGCGATTCCGGAAGGCTTGCAAAATACTCATTTACAAAGATGATAAGCTCGTCGTTAGACTAAAATTTCTTTCCACCTAGTGCCGTTTTCAATTTTGGAAAAAGGGGGAAGTCGAAAGGGGCTAGATCCAACGAATAAGGCGCATGCGGTACTAATTGGAAATTCAACTCGTGGATTTTGGACATCGCAACTGTGCTGGTATGCGAGGGAGCGTTGTCTTGGTGAAACACAATCTTTTTCTTTGCCATTCCTGGACGTTTAGCACAAATCTCAACATTTAATTTTTGTAGAAGTTCTGCATAATATTGTCCGTTTATTGTGGCACCTTTCTGAAGGTAATCAATGAGCAAAACGCCCTTTGAATCCCAAAAAATTGATGGCATCACCTTGTTTGCCGATAAAGTGGTTTTCGCTTTCTTTGGAGGTTCAGAACCACGTTCTAACCATTGTTTCGACTGTTGTTTAGTTTCGGGTGTAGTGTAATGTATCCAAGTTTCATCGCAAGTAACAAATCACCTAAAAAAATCAACCGGATTCCGCTTATAAAGGTCCGAACACTCATTTGAAATGCGCAAACGAGTGAACTTTTGATCAGTTGTAAGCAATCGCGGCACCCATCTTGCCGAAAGCTTAAAAAGGCTCAATTCTTTCATTAAAATGTGGTTTACGCGTTTTATTGAAATGTTTACCATGTCTGCTATCTCTCTCAGTTTGAGTCGTCAATCTGGCGTAATAATATTATGAATTTTTATAATCATTTCTTTAGAAGTCACGATTTTGGTTGCTCCAGAGCGCGCTTCATCAACACAGCTTGTTCTACCACGTTTAAATTCATTTACCCATCTACTTATTGTGACGGATGATGGAGCAGATTCAGCTAATGTTTCCCGTAACTCATCTTTTATTTCGGTAGCTTTCATACCCTTAATTACGAAGTATTTAATCACCGCACGATACTCTGCTTTTTCCATTTTAACAAAACGACGTGTTGCTTCTTTTTCAATCAGCTGTCAAAAATAAACTAATGAACCGATTTATCTAAATATCGGAATGTAAACATATAAATAGCCAACCTAAATTACAGTGCAATTGTTTTACCAATTAGAGCGCCACCTATGTGTCGTTCTCACTACTTGTCAAACTATCCTCGTATACATGAATTATCATACTATGCATCGTTAAATATTGGGTTGTAGGGAAAATTATGACTTACAACTCAAACGTTTTTACTTGAGAAGGGGGTAAGAAAGATACGCTGCAGTCCATAGATACCGTACTTATTCTTTCACGTGGCTAGTAAACCAAGAGGATCTACTCTAAACTCTCATTTTTGGAACAGAACGATCCAGGATGGAGGAAAGTATTTCATAAAAAGCATCCGCAACCAAATCGACATCAATGAACGCAATTAATGTTAAAAAAACTATACTCCCCTCTATCGTACACACAAGCAATTATCCGAAAGAAGTAAATGTATAGAAGTTCGCGTTCATCTCGCCAGATGTGCAACTAGGTTATGACAATGCATATATGCCACAAACTTCTATATATTTTATCTGCTTCTGGGCTTCCGGGCTGGAACCGCGTCACTTGTATATCTGCCGACGTTTCAGTTTCAGTGCAGTACTTCAGCCCTGAAGATGTCCCATACAAATGGGTACGAAACGTCGGCAGACATATAAGTGACGCGGTTCCAGCCCGGAAGCCCAAAAGCAGATAGCATGGACCACGACCGCGGAAATCTACGTACCAGATTTCTATATATTTTCTTCTTTCGAACAATTACTCATTTGTACGATAGAGGGAAGTATAGTCTTCTCATTAATGTTCTTATTGGTGTTTTACATCCAGATACACTTACAAAATCCTACTTACTAGCAAGATAAACAATTGAACAGGTAAATGCAGGTAGAATTGCTTCAATACTTAACTAAATGCCTTTCGAAAAATATACAGAATCTATATTTAAAACCTTTTATTCACTACTTTTTATAATTTATTTATCAATTCTGTTACATACACGCGCCTCCGCAACTTTATTTGTCTCACTCGCACAGAATTAGTCCACAATTTCCGCAACCTTTGCCGTTTCTACTTCTCCCCGACTTTTCATTCGATTACCAATTCAACGGTCGGCCGAACGAATACAATGCCGCTCTTGATATAGCAATTACCCGCATTGTCGGCAATATCTATTCTATTATGCTCTTGTTGCATACAAGGCTTTCGTGGATGCAAAATACTCGAATCGCATGCATACGTGCATGTTTGAGTAACCGTACGTCTTCTTAAAAGAAGATTCGTATCTTATTTAAATAGTATTAACTACAAAACTTGTATATTAAAAAATATTAGACTACTGATTATAAAAAAAATCAATTAATAAATGTTGGGGGGCTGTGATTGAATAAATCTTAAATGGGTAACAAAATTCCCTTACCCCACTAGTATTTGTATCCTAGATTCACATTTCTACAATACATCTAAGTTGCCATCTTCAGCAGAAAGGAAACAGTATTGAAACATAGACTCACAGTAAAGGTATTTAGAAGAAACAGCGAAACAAACACTGAACAAAGCCGATTTAAAAAAATAATTTATATCAAGTTAGGTTATCAATTTGCATACACAGTCTATCGCAGAGAAAACCGTACTTTTTTAAAATAGTAATTCTTAGTGGCGCCACCTATTAAAAATATGCGTCGGTAATGTAGATCTGCTTCCACTAAGATAAATATTTAAAACAATCTATACATTCAGGGGACACATCAAGTTATTAAATGATCCAACTTTTTTTACTGACGAAGCGTAGTCACCTATTAGCTGAGACGGAAGACCAATCCTGACGCTACTACGGATGATTATAACGCTGGATGACGCGCGATGTCGTCTCTCACTTTGTGACACTCTGCTGATACTTGATGCACGGCACTGCTGGCTACTGTAGGATCGTTCTTCAACACATATAGATTTGCTAACGTTATTTTCCATATATGAGGAAGTCGTTGAGCATCGTCTTGTGTACTCACATTATATGGTCTCTTCTCTAATTTCATAACTTCTTGTATGGACTTTGAAATGTTTATTTATTACTGCAGCTTCCTTATGATCGAAGTCCATCTTGTGACCTGTCGAGAAACAGGATTGCACTAATGACGATGTTGTGCCTAATTTAGAGGCTACATTTTACAATATGTTCTTCTACTCCCACATTTATTCATTTGTTGGTTTGTCCTACATAGATGTAATCACAAATATATATATATATATATATATATATATATATACATATGAAGATATATTTTCTTGGGGTCTAGGCCGCGTGTAGTTATATCCTGAAAAGGACCGTACTCTTAGCGTTTCAATAAAATCGCACTTGTCATCTTCTGGAGCTGGTCTGTTGCTTACAGGAGCTGAAGATTGTTTACTTTAGTAAATATCGTTAATGGTTATACAGACTATATTGAAAAGAGACAATGTGTTATACTAAAGACTTCATACAGAGTTTTAAGATAGAAACTTAAAGTAAAAGTCATTTTGAATTATTCTATAGTTGATATTTTTACACTAAAGCCGTAAGATACTTTGATTTTCTTTTATATGCTTTCCTTGATCCATACCTCATCAATGCGGTGCAGAATCCCATGAGCTTGAGACAGTTTAAAAAATAAACAAATAAGTAAGCTAAACATACAAACAAAGTACGTATCTATTCATTAATGCATTTTTATTATATACGCAATTGCTTATAATTAGTTAGAAGTTAATTTGAGTCGTAGGTATTAATTCACCTTGATCACACATTAATAAATTCTATTTCTTTTTACACAGTCAAATCGAAATACATTAAATTTAATTTAATAACACATTTACCATTTGTTAAAGTGATATAAATACAACTATTATACATTAAAACTTTAAATACACATAAAATCAACACTCATTCATTTAAAATACTAACATTTTGATGTGATCCAACAAGAGTTCAACTATCTTCCTCTGGACTTCCGGGCTGGAACCGCGTCACTGGTATAACTGCCGACGTTTCGTACCCACTCGTATGGGACATCTTCAGAGCTCAAATACTGCTATTGTTTGTTGCACTGAAAAGAGTTCAAATTCAATGAAAAATGACTTACATAAGAATATATACTATATATATATATATATATATATATATATATATATATATATATAGTAATATTAGATTCTCGGACTCTCCGCGATGTTGGACAGAAGTTCTTGGAAGAATCGGCGTCTCGACGTTTCGATGGTATCTCAATCATCTTCTTCAGGAGACCGCGAGAACCTTCGTTCGAACACATACATATATATATATATATATATATATATATATATATATATATATACACGTAATACTCGTTTATATACACACGTAATATTCGTTTTTAACACGAAACCACTTAAATTTTACAGAACTATTCGATACAGGGGTATTATAAGAACGGATTTTAGTTCATTTAAATACTGGATAGTAAGCACTATTCGATTTTACTTACACATAGTCAGCGTGATTACTCAAAATCAGTTGACAATCCAAATAAATACCCACAAATACTACATTATCCACCGCAAGCTATTCGTCGCCACTTGCAAAAGAAAAATGTACGGTTTGTCAACATACTTTGCGACAAAACCCGTTGCATTTTTGCCAAAAGACAAACGATTTATTGAATATTGTCTGAAATATACATTTATTAATGGACAAGTTTAGTAAATACTGCAATGATTGAAATATGACGTTTTAAGTAAGTTGGTAGTAAAAAATCGCGTACTGAATTCATAATGTTTATGCTCTCATGTTACTATACTATTTAACATTATCTGATTATATATAAACTCCATTCTAAACTTTCAGAATCTTTTTCTATAATATCTATAAAAATTCGAATTGTCATTTTCTTTAAAGAACATTGCACATATACAATCACGATACGTGAGTATTCAAGCGAATTTTCCTGCATTTACTCTGACTGGCTTACAATCTATTGGCTTATTGTTTACAATCACGGAAATATATACTTTCACAATAATATCATCCGTGTTAATATTATACATGCATATATTAACTATTGTTTGCAAGCACCATAATTAGCTTTTTTTAATAGAGTTTACTATACTACTAATATACTATCCAGTCAGCAGAGATACAAACATTCTAATATATTAATTGATTGTACTGTTAGCTCTTGGTGAAACATTTTAATAAATAAATATGATTAAAATTTAATAACTGATATAGTTTCACATAAAATATATATTTTTTAATGCAGTCGTCCACGTGCATTTCGCCTTGCAGCTTCGTCAGGAAAAAGTAATTAAACAATGTTACAATGGGCCTAAGACAACCTTAAAGAATCTTAATCATAACGTTACATTTTATAATCTCAATATAATTTAAAATACTATTTAGTACACAATAAATTAGGGTCTGATAAATACAGTAATTTTTATTTAATCAAAAGAAAAAAGCCACTGAAAGTCATCGTTTGCTGGTAGAAACTTACGGTGAGCATGCTCCAATCTTAAAATCATGTGAGGCGTGGTTTCGACATTTCAAAGCTGGTGATTTCGATGTGCAAGACAAAGAATATTCTGATAGACCAAAGAAGTTTGAAGATGCGAAACTGCAGGTGTTATTGGATGAAGACCCAATCCAAACTAAAAACAATTGGCAGAAACGATAAATGTGGCCCAAGAAACGGTTAGCGACCGATTACGAGCAATGGAGAAAATAGAAAAGGCGGGGAAATGGGTGCCACATCAATTAAATGACAGGCAAATGGAAAATCGAAATAGCGTCTGTGAAATGCTGCTTCGAAGGCATGATCAGAAACCATTTCTGCATCGTATAGTGACGGGTAATGAAAAATAAATTTATTTCAAAAACACTAAGCGCAAAAAATCATGGGTATCACCTGGCGAAGCAGGCCCATCGACTCCAAGGCCAAATCGTTTTGGTCGCAAAACAATGCTCTCTGTTTGGTGGGACCAGACTGGCATGGTGTATTACGAACTGTTGAAACCGGGTGAAACAATTAATACTGATCGCTACCGACTAGAAATTATGAACCATGTATTGATAGAAAAACGTCCAGAATGGGCCTGAAGACACGGTAAAAAGATTTTTATAGCACGATAACGCGCCGTCTCACACAGAAAAACTTGTCGACGAAGCCTTGAAAGCACTTGCATGGGACATAATATCGTACACGCCGTAATCTATAGATCTTGCCCCGTCCGACTATCACCTTTTCGCATCAATGAGACACGCGCTTGCAGAGCTTCACCTCGCAAATTTTGGAGAAGTTAGAAAATGGTTCAACGAATAGTTTTACTCAAAGGACAAACAGTTATTTTGGGATGGCATCCATAAATTGCCTGAAAGATGGGCAAGATGTGTAAAATCAAATGACCAATACTTTGAATAAATAAATTTTTCCATTGAAAATTATGTAGTTTTTTTACGAAAAAACCGGTAATGACTTTTAGGTACACCTGGTATACGGCTATAAAATCCCGCTCGACGCGCGACCCTACGTCAGCAAAACCGATCACCTCTACTGATGACGCATCGGCAAAGAAAAGTCATACGCTCTCTATTAACGTTTTGATCTTGCAAACAGGATTTTTATTTTTCCGAAACATTTTTCAAAAATATCAATTACGAAATTACATAAGTTAAATATATAATGTTCATCACAATGAAGCACTTCAATCTTTGAAAATATCACATCTCCCTCTCTCGACCAATACATAAATGTATTGACCGACAAAGCAAGAACGCTTCTATCTTACAGATCGGAGACTATGTTTCCAGTGTATAATAGACAGAAACTTACATCTCGGCTTTATGCCAATTAAAGAATGTTAAAAGGAATCATTCTATTATTAATAACACCCTATCAACTACATATGTTTCATCGAATACACGAATCGTCAGGTTGATTTGTGTTATTAATGAATAATTCCTTCAGAGTGTATTATCATATCTTTCGATACAGAAAATAATGAAAATATCACATCTCCCTCTCTCGACCAATACATAAATGTATTGACCGACAAAGCAAGAACGCTTCTATCTTACAGATCGGAGACTATGTTTCCAGTGTATAATAGACAGAAACTTACATCTCGGCTTTATGCCAATTAAAGAATGTTAAAAGGAATCATTCTATTATTAATAACACCCTATCAACTACATATGTTTCATCGAATACACGAATCGTCAGGTTGATTTGTGTTATTAATGAATAATTCCTTCAGAGTGTATTATCATATCTTTCGATACAGAAAATAATGAAAATATCACATCTCCCTCTCTCGACCAATACATAAATGTATTGACCGACAAAGCAAGAACGCTTCTATCTTACAGATCGGAGACTATGTTTCCAGTGTATAATAGACAGAAACTTACATCTCGGCTTTATGCCAACCTGACGATTCGTGTATTCGATGAAACATATGTAGTTGATAGGGTGTTATTAATAATAGAATGATTCCTTTTAACATTCTTTAATTGGCATAAAGCCGAGATGTAAGTTTCTGTCTATTATACACTGGAAACATAGTCTCCGATCTGTAAGATAGAAGCGTTCTTGCTTTGTCGGTCAATACATTTATGTATTGGTCGAGAGAGGGAGATGTGATATTTTCATTATTTTCTGTATCGAAAGATATGATAATACACTCTGAAGGAATTATTCATTAATAACACAAATCAACCTGACGATTCGTGTATTCGATGAAACATATGTAGTTGATAGGGTGTTATTAATAATAGAATGATTCCTTTTAACATTCTTTAATTGGCATAAAGCCGAGATGTAAGTTTCTGTCTATTATACACTGGAAACATAGTCTCCGATCTGTAAGATAGAAGCGTTCTTGCTTTGTCGGTCAATACATTTATGTATTGGTCGAGAGAGGGAGATGTGATATTTTCATTATTTTCTGTATCGAAAGATATGATAATACACTCTGAAGGAATTATTCATTAATAACACAAATCAACCTGACGATTCGTGTATTCGATGAAACATATGTAGTTGATAGGGTGTTATTAATAATAGAATGATTCCTTTTAACATTCTTTAATTGGCATAAAGCCGAGATGTAAGTTTCTGTCTATTATACACTGGAAACATAGTCTCCGATCTGTAAGATAGAAGCGTTCTTGCTTTGTCGGTCAATACATTTATGTATTGGTCGAGAGAGGGAGATGTGATATTTTCATTATTTTCTGTATCGAAAGATATGATAATACACTCTGAAGGAATTATTCATTAATAACACAAATCAACCTGACGATTCGTGTATTCGATGAAACATATGTAGTTGATAGGGTGTTATTAATAATAGAATGATTCCTTTTAACATACTTCAATCTTTCATTAATCAAAAAGTGATGTACACACATGTGACATTAATTACCCGCATCAAAGGAAGTATGGTTTCAATTATCCGGTTTGAGCGGTTCGCGTCAAAATGTTCATTTCAAGATCTGCAGACAGATTTCAGTCAATCGCCGCAAAAATTATTCGCGTTTATGTAAAACGCGTTCGGTTCGTTATTTCAGTTCTTTTCATCGATATTGGTTCTGCGATCGGGCACAATTCCCAATCGAGACACACATCTCGCTTGAATGGAGAGAACGTAGGAAACTGACCGAGTTTATTTTTTTTCCGTTGGTATTTTTGCGCAGCACGATCGAAACTAAATAATCAAATTGACAATAAAATTGGTGTGTTATCGTTCGGAAAATAGACATGGGTGGGTGGTTTTATGTGTACGTACGTATGAAGTATGTATGCGTGTATGTAGGTATGTATGTAATACTCGGTGATCCAAGAAATACATAAAATAAATATTAGGTACTTGATTTCGCATTTCTTTGATGTTCGTGATTTAAAATTATTGCATGAGCTTAAAATAATGAAACAAATGTGGAACAATAACGCGTACGTATGCTGGTAAAATAAAAACCTAACCTCTTTTTATTGCATTTCTAAAAAAAAGTCGTTAGAATAGTGAAAGTAACCGGCGTTCCTTTCGTAAATATGTATTATATATGTATGTATGTATACTGTGCGTTCAATCAAATTATTGTTTCGAATAAATAGCCATTGATTTGAATACGAAATTATGTACGTAGGCTTTCACAGCTGGTGTCACTTCTAGTGCTCCACTTCATGTGGGTTTTCTCGGTGTTATAGTTTCTGTCAATATTTCACTTTTCATACTACTAGCTTATTCAAAATATTTTATTAAACTTATGCTCCCCGTTGTCGTTCTTCCTTACTTATGCAACGTAGAAAAATTGTAATGGAGACTTAGTTGGTCACTAAGGTTGATATATAACTCCTTTCCACATTAACTTTTGTAATTCGGTATACGCCTTTCGACAACCAAGTTGTCATCATCAGCAGATAACCGCAAAGTGTCGCACCTGGTACGAAAACAAACTCCGTACGCGATCCACACCGTTGAGAACCTAAATGTACACAGTGTACATTTAGGTTCTCAACGGTCTAAATGTACACAATGTACATTTAAGTTCTCAACGGTGCGGATCGCGTACGGAGTTTGTTTTCGTACATGTATTTTTCGCCGTGCGCAGTTTGCGGTTATCTGCTGATTATGACAGCTTAGTTGTCGAAATGCGTATACAGAATTAGAAAAGTTAATGTGGAAAGGGGTTATATATCAATCTTAGTGATTAAGTTAATCAACCACAGGCTCCATCAAATTCAACTTCGAGACTTAGTTGATTATATTAATCAATTAAGGTTAATATAATCCCTTTCCGTGATAATTTTTGTATTCTGTATACGTATTTCGACAACAAAGTTATCATCATCAGCAGATAATTACAGTATAGTACCTGTAACCACAACAAAACCCGCACAGAAGTCCATACCAGACTTACACCGTCGAAAGCTAAGCACACACTGTACATTCGTTTCACGATCTCTAGCTTACTGAACATGTGTTTTCCAACATAGAGAACGGTGATATCCGAGTCTATTAATATGCCGTGAATTGCATTGCTCAATAATTAATTATTCAGTAAACTTATACGATTTAGTACATACATTATCTTCGTTCTAACACCGCTAACTATTATTTCGGAACGTGTCGTTTTGCCCTCGTATATCATTTTGGAGTATTTTCTCCTATTTCATTCGACGTACACTTCACTGAAGGATGTACAGAATTCATAAAGTTGGAATATGACTTGAGTTATCTATCAATACCGGAGAACACTAAAAAACTTTCAAAACATCACCTTATTTCGGGACTCTATATGAAAACTTAGCAATGTTCCTTAATAAAAATCTGAGTAGCAATATAGTTATTAAAACAGATATTAATTTAAACAAAATATTATTTAACGTAAAAGATAAAAGTGATCCTATGGAGAAATGCGGTGTTTATAAACTTCATTGCCCAGAATGTAATAGTGTGTATATTGGCCAGTCAAGGAGAACATTCAAAATTAAAACAGAAGAACATATACGAAACCTAAAATACCAAAAAAACTATCTGCTTCTGGGTTTCCGGGCTGGAACCGCGTCACTGGTGTATCTGCCGACGTTTCGTACCCATACAAATTGGTACGAAACCCATACAAATGGGTACGAAACGTCGGCAGATACACCAGTGACGCGGTTCCAGCCCGGAAACCCAGAAGCAGATAGCATGGACCACGACCGCGGAAGTCTACGTACCAAATTAACCAAAAAAACTATTCTAACTTCAGCAAAGATCTAATAGAAACGAACCATAGTAACAGGTGGGGCGATAAGTATTACCCTATTGGAGAGTGCTGCCATTTTTACAAATGGCATCGTATGTCAATTTGGTTTTGATATTCGTGAAATAAAGATGTGCGAAATTTATAGTGAATAACAATGAATCGATATACGCCTCAACAACGCGCGACAATTGTGACAATGTTTGCGCGCACTAATTTGGAAGTGATGTTAACGCAAAGTGAATAAACAAAATTCTTGGTTCTGGTGGACAGAAAATTCACACATAATTCATGAAGCACCATTATATCCTCTCAAAGTTACCGTGTCGTGTGCACTTACGACGAAAAAGGTGATTGGACCTTATTTTTCGGAATAACCGACGGGAACGCTACTAGAGTGAACGGCGACCGCTATAGAGCTACGCTAACTGAATTTTCTTTACCGAAAGTTAACGAACTGCATTTGGAGGATATGTGGTTCCAACAGGACGAGGGCACTTGTCATACTGCACACGACACAATGCGTATTTTGAACAATGCCTTCCTAGCCCATGTAATCTCGCCTTTCGGCGATTTAGCTTAGCCAACCAGATCTCCGGATTTGACTGCCCCGGGTTTCTTTGTCTGGGGATATTTAAAGCCGTTGGTGTACGCGAACAACTCCCGCACCTTGGAAGAGTTAAAAAACAACATTCGAGCCGAAATTGACAACAATCGACACCACAAATGCTGCGCACAGGTACGCAGAATGTAATCAAAAGAGCCCAAATTTACATGAACGACGGCGGCGGCCGTTTGTCGGATATAATTTTCCACAATTAATTGAAACAAAATTTATAAATGCCAATAAACATAATGAGTTAAAAACCAAATACATAAGTTTTCACTTTAAACAGAAGAAAGCAAATCAGATGATGGTTTTTGCACCACACTGTATATCATAAAAATTTTAAACCGGAAATCTTTCACATATGTAACAAGAGTTTGCAACTGAATTTCTTGAAACGCATGGAGATAAATAAGTGTAATAAACACAATTCTGTTACACTTTTTAATGACCAATTAGCGTTAAAGAATCCACTTTTTCTAAATTTACCTTAATTCTTAGCACTCACTCACTATTTTAATCTCTTATTCGAATCGTACCTAAAAACTTCATTAGTTCTTAATGTTTTCATGTTATTCATTTTTATAGATATTTCGAAGAATGGTCTTTTACTGACAAATAATCTTGTATGTATATTTTACCTCTACCCCTTTCTTGTACGCCGGTTTAATTATTGCTTTTCATTTTTCTATATAAAGGAGATTGTAACCTATATTGTACTTGCTTAAAAATGTTCTAGCAGACGAAACTAGACGCAGTAAATACACTACAGGGCATAAGTGAGGGATCAGTAGATGAAATTTAAAAAAAAACATGCACGCTTAGTGAAACAAAACCTATATTTCTACAAAACTATATATATCTACGAGACAAACGAACAGTTTTCCTTATAAAATAAAATAATTTCAACATATTCTGTAGAATTTCTTATCTTATTCGACTTTCGTCGAAGTATCCACCTCTGCGCTTAATGATTTCTTTACAAATATTAGGCAACCGCGATACAAGTTTCTGGAGCGTATCCATTGGTCAATTATTCCACACCCTTGTAAGTTGCTCCAAAAGCTGTTTCTGCGATTGTGGACAGCTTTCTCTCACGTTTCTATCTAATTCATCCCACAGTAATTCGATAGGGTTAAGATCGGGTGATTGTGGTGGCCAAATCATATATCATATTAGCACCCCTTCCTCCTCTTTTGGATTCACATAGTTTTTACAAAGTTGGGAAGTGTGTTTGGGATCATTATCTTGTTGTAGGTGAAAACCTTCACCAATTAACCTTAATCCAGACGGAATTGCATGTTCCTCCAAAATCTTCAGGTATCCCTCTCTTTTAAAATGCCTTCAATGCGGTACAAATCTCCAACACCATCAAAGAAAAAGGATCCCCAAACAAGCACAGAACCTCCTCCGTGTTTAACAGTTGGCACTACACATTCGGGTAACATCCTTTCACCCACTTGTCTTCGAACGAAAACTCGTCGATTACTACCAAACACTTGGAACTTTGACTCATCTGTCCATAACACCTGCTTCCACATTTCCATATCCCAGTGTTGATGGTTCTGGGCCTATTGTAACAGTTTTTTACGATTTCGTGGATTCAATAATGGTTTTCGAGCTGCAATACGCCCATGTAGTCCCGCCTTTGTCAAACGTCGTTGTACAGTAGTCAGTGACACCGGCTTTCGACGGCCTTCATTCAGCTCTGTTCGAAGCTGAGGAGCTGTGAGGCGCCTATTTCGTTTTGATAGTATTCTTAAGCGCAAATCCTCTTGTCTGGTAGTTTCACTGTTCCTTGCACCACGTGATAAGATAAATTTAACTTTTGGGCTATTTGCCGCAGTGAAAATTTTTCACCATGTAGCGTTATTATAGAACTACGAGTTTCTGCGCTAAGTTCCTTTCTTTTCGGCATTTTTATAAGTTACTTTTACGTCTGTTCTCAAATACTCGTATTGCAACTTACGCGGACAAATGCTGCACGAAAACTAATTTTTAAATTGCTAAATAGTTTACTATGAATTCCTAATACCATTATAATAATATTGCGTTGTAAACCCTATTAAATTTATTGGGATATATAAAATATTTCTATTAAATAGACGTCATAAAACTATTAAAAGGATTTACAATATTTTTCAGAAACAAATATATTTATCTAATTTATAATAATCCGAATAATCCTTCTCTGAATTACATTTACAACTGTTATTTCAATTATTCTCACCAAAACAGGTAAAGTCTAAGGGATGTGTCTAAAATACAAGTGTTTTGTTATTCATGATAAGTGATCCCTCACTGTAGTGTATATGGAATTTCACAAAGTAATGACCTCAACAACCAACCACTTTTCTTATACTATCACCAAACAGAAAATTGATCTAATATCAAATAAACGCTTTGTTAAAGGTACTCGTACAAAACGTTATCGAAAATGTAGATTCTTTTTCCTGAACTCGCACGCGACTAAAATGAAACGATCGTCATATATTGCAAGTACATGAGAGTGGCGCGTCCAAAAAAATGTTGTAACTCTTATGGAAAGAGCACGCGGAATTATATAGCGTCAACTATTTATATACAATCAGGTTGGCTGGTTGTCCAGTTGTTTTTGAGACGTAAACTTCGGACGAATACGAGTTGGCGAAAGTATTAAAGAATTCGCTAAATTGCGTTGCTTTTGATTGTATTTTTAGAAATATGGGAGCCCAGCTCTTGTTTACGCGGAAACATCATCTGGAACAAACAGATCGGATTTTATTTTGTTTTCGAAATTTTTTTCTTTTAGTACCGACACCCCGAATAAAAACAATTTACATTATTAGAAAGAAAGGAAAAAGGGTACGATGTGATGTTAGCCTCGTTAATAAAAGAAATATTTAGTAAACGTGCTTATTTCTGGAGATATTCCTGTATTTATTGGGGCTATAAAGAAGTCACGTAAAATAAAAAGTTTTGACATCTCGCATCGCGTAAAAAATGATTCGAAATTAATAATAGCACAATAATGCGGTCGCGAAAAAACAGACATCGAACAAAGACAAACATTTAATATAAAGGATATATGTACGTAGCTTAATAATCGTGAACAAGAAAAACATTTTAAAAATAAGCATTTAAAACTGTTGTTGTTTTCTATTTTTTGACTTCCAAGTACAAGAATGTAATTAGCTATTTTCTTATACTATTTTAAATACCACGATGACCGAAAATAATACTTTAAATCTAAAATTAAATCAGTTCCTCCAAAAGAAAATACAGGCTTGTGAAGGTACACCACTAGTGCAAGAAATAAAGAGGTAGGTCTAAAAAACGGAGCCACATATTCATAGCGAAATACGTGGGCAAGGTGAAAAGTTCTCGACCTGACAATGAAAGACTGCGATTTAAATTTAAAAAATGATTTTATTTTTCTACATAATCTCCCTTGTGTTCAACACACTTGTTCCAGCGTTTTTCTAACATCACTTCCCGGAAGTGAGAGTCTGGAAGGCTGTCAAAATATTTTTTTACGATCCTTTCAACTTCTTCGTTGGATGTGAATCGTTTTCCAGAAACAAATTTTTTCAAATTTGGGAATAGATGGAAGTCTGAGGGTGCCAAATCAAGAGAAATAAAAATCACGCACTACTTGCTTCTGAAGTTACGTCAATGTGACTAGTATCACGCGACAAACGGTAAAGTACAGCACTAACATACGTTATACGAAAAATAAAGCAACGCTCTCTATCAGTAAAAATCGAAAGCACTTAGTTGCCAACCCAATATTATTTTTTTCCGCCCTCTTTTCTTTCCACATAGTAGGATATAAATTTGGGAAATAAAACGCTATTGATCCTATTAGAAAAGCGGTACCATAGAGTAGGTACAGCATTTCTAATAGGACCTTCTTTTTATGAAGAAATCTAACGTGGACAAACGAAAACAGTAACAATAAATGAGCAGCGATATTTTCGAATGTTGTAAGGCTTTCTACTACCATCATTACAGAATCACGATTTGCAACATTGTTTTTGTGCAAGACAGTGCCACATAGACATCAATGTGAACACACTATTATGCAATACATTTGGCAAACGGGTAATTAGTAGATATTTTCCGAACAGTTGGTCTTCTAGGTTATGGGGTTACCGCAATGAAAAGATATTTCTAAATAGACATACGTGAGTGACGAACTAAAGCAATCAATATCACATGTCATCGAGAATATTCTGCTGTTTCTGATACTAGTCATAACTTAAAAGAACGACTATTTTTAATTGAATATTTAAATCTATCTGGCCTCTCCGTTTATGCAATAAAACACATATCTTCACGAAAAATTTGACTAATAAATAACGATCATTTAATAACTGGGAACTTTGTTTTGAATAACCCTATATTTAATAAATAATTTACGCCATACTTCCAAATAATAATAATAATAAAATAATGCAAATCCGAAATTTGTCTAAACACTTGCGTCGTACGATTGTCTCTTATCACATTTCGTATTTCGATATAGTATCAGCTGATAAGAAAATCGAGGTCATTAGAGTACACGACAGTAAAAATTCTACTCGCCACTCAAACCAAAAGCCATAATCGCTTGCCAGTACGTCGCACTGACGGGCTCTTCGCAAAACCGGGTCGCACAACTGCTTGTCGGTTGTTACAACGGCGATCGATACGGAATATTACTGCCAACGCCCGCTACGCCACCACTAATACACTCCCGTTGTTTTAAATGGATTTAAAAAAAAAATTCAAGCGCTAAATGCTGCGTGGGTCATGTGTGTACGTAGGGTCGAGCACATCCGTGTCTAATATTAAAATAGAGTTAGTATATATTTGTAGAATAATTTATGTACAAGTCGGCTGGAATTATTCAGAAAATCAAACGAATGACATCTGTGGCAATTTTTATTACAATATTTACATATATTAGTACCATACAAACATTATTTGGAATATGCAGACTGATTTCGATGGGCTATACTTCCTAAACTATGTGTTGTATTTAAATTTTATATTTTACATTTGATTATGCATCCATTATAGATGTTCAATGTGCACCCCTTCGCCTGCACAAATATCTAGATGGTAGTTAAATCCATTTCATACTCGATTAAGAACGTGTTGCGTTACTGAGTTCACAGCAGTTGTGATACAGCTATATATATATGTATACAAATTATAAATCTGATATCAACCAGTTAAGTACTATCTATTGTAATTTAATATAATGAAAGTCAGTGTCACACGGATCAATTCTTTACCACTTTCATATATTTTTTGTTTTTGTTATGCACCTCGTATATCAGTTCTTTTAAAATCTAGCACTTTTCGGAAAAAAGGTTTCCCCCTTTTTTTTAGGATTTTACACGTAAAATGATTTAGTTTCAGATGCAAATTATTTGGTGAACATGCTCTGACCTTTACCTACCACTGACGCTAGTACAATAGTTTATAGTTTTATTTATTAGTATTTAGTATGACAAACCACATTTAAATGATTTTTAAGAAATTTTTTAAATTAATCTAGCTTTTGTAAGAAAAAGATAATAATTAGGAGCATGATTAAGAAATTGTACATGTTATTGTTTTTAGAACTCCTGAGGAAGCTATAAATTTATAGCGAAATATAGAGGATAAAACAAAAGATTGTTTTTTTCATTTTTTCATTTTCTTAACAGTTGACCGAATACCCGACGAATTTTATTGATTTGGATTATCTTATAATGGTCAACCAAAACACTTTTAACTAATTTTATATATATGTATATATATATATATATATATATAGATTTCAAACGTGCGGCGACGTTGCCCGATATCTAGATTCCATTGTTTTCATCCTTCCTGTAAGTTTCGATCGCTCATAGCTTTCTTGGTTCCTTCTATCCAATTTTTCTTCGGCTTTCCTCTTTTCCTTTTTAAATTTAGTAGTCATTCCATTGTTTACTTCTGCACTCTTGTTTGTCCTTTTCGTTGAACGTGGCCGTACCAAGTTAATTGTTTTCTTTAAATATCTTTCATGAGTGGGTCCAGTATTCCTATTCGTCGATGAAATTCCTCATTTCTTATCCTTTGTATTCTCAATATTGTAGCAGATCTCAAGCCGTCCATTTCGGTAGCCTCTATTCTTTTCTTGTTTCTTGCCATTGTTCTCCAAGTGTCAGATCCATATTAAGTTACTTTTCATCATTGTGTTATAGTTATATATGATATTAACTCCGTTATATCCCATTCAAACAGAACCTATTACTTTCCTTATATCTGTTATTCTTGTTCTTATTTTTTCCATCTGTACCACTAGTGTTAAATGTGATGCCTAAATTTTTATACTCTTTGCAAGCTTTTATATCTTCTGTGTCGTCAATATCTAGATTAGTTATTGTGTCTCCTATGCAAAAGTACATAATAATTTCTTTCTTCCGTTCTTGAGAAGTCCTGCATATATCTTTTATGGACACTTTTTAGTTTTGTTATACTTCCTATATATATATACGGTTTCTTAGATAATTCAGATTTCTGGGAACAGATGGTACATAAGCGGCATCTTTAATGAATCTTCACTAAAAAAATCGCAAGGTGTGAGATCAGAAAACCTCGGTGGCTAGAACTGAAATGGACACGTCGTCATTCACAATACGATCCACCCATCATTGAGACAAAGATTCATTCAGTGATGGTCGAATATTAAGCTGCCAATGAGGTGAAGCCCCATCCTGCTAGCAAATATAATATAATAAAAATATCTTTTAAAAAAATGCGTATTTTGATATTGCATTTTAAGTATCAGCAATATGCGACAGTAACATTATGTAAATCGGATATGAATGAAAATTCTATCTTGTGAAACAGAGCGTTACATTATATTTGGACAATATCTACAAAATCAACTAGAAAATAACATTTTCTTTTTCATTGAACGATTCCACATGAATACAATTCTTCTAGAACCTCTGCTAATTTGGTATCACCGCAATTTATATATTCTTTTATTGGCTTGACAGATTTAGATTATTTTGTATATGTGGGACGCTTTTTTGTTTTGCTGTTAATAATTTAAAACTCCAGTTATATTTAGAATAGGTTTCTTTCAATGTAAATGCTTATTGGAAAAATTCTAATTTGCATTTCCTCCGCCAATACATGTAATGAAAATGCTTCAAAAGTTTGGCAAAATTGTTAGCGACCACGTTTTTTGTAATGAAACTGATTCTCAAAAAAGAATCCCAAAAAATAAGTTGTGTTCGAAGTTTTTCCGAAAGGTAAAAAGAATTCTGCCCAAAATACATATGTTACCAAATATGTTACCAAAAACAATGCCAATATTTATCGCATCGAAAAAAATTAGCAACTTTTTTATGGGTTGCTTCAAGCGTTTGACGTGAGTACGTCAATCCTTGGATATATCAATCCTTGTTGTATTGAATTCTTAAATACATATAGTTGAAGTCAGCTGCAGAACGTAGACACTGATTATTCAGCGAATAGAAATCACTTACGTGGACTGACGAATCAAAAAATCGAGAAATAACTTATCTGGACACTAATCAAAATTTAAACTCTTCCTTTCATCGTGCAGAGGCTTTGTCCAATGTAGACCAGACAAACGATGCGTTGAAGCAAAAATGTATATTCGCAAACATCAAAACACCTCAAGATTCTAAGAGATCTAACAAAAAGTTTGACAAAAAATTCATGAGAAAATTTTGTAAAGCAATAATTAATATTACCACAAAAAATGGCGTAGATATAAAAGTGATATATGCCTTAATGAATTTAAGAAGTTAAGAAAATTGTTTAAAGCAAAAACTAAATTTTCTCTGAATGAACGTAAAACTACTATTAAAACCGAAATTGCAAGCAATTCAATTAAAACTATCTTCTTCTGGGCTTCCGGGCTGGAACCGCGTCACTGGTATAACTACCGACGTTTCGTACCCATACGAGTGGGTACGAAACGTCGACAGTTATACCAGTTCCAGCCCGAAAGCCCAGAAGAAGATAGTATGGACCACGACCGCGGAAGTCTACATACCAGATTAATCCAATTAAAATTTTATATAAGTACTGTGTGTATTATCCTCCTAGTGGGATTTTTTCTGTCGGATAATATATCATATTATTATTATTATGTTTATTATTAACTTAAATTTGATGCTTCCAAATATACATTTCTGTCTGAACCAAATGGATAAAGATTCTGCACGATGACTGGAAGAGTTTAAATTATAATTCGTCGGTCCACATAAGTAATTTCTTCATTTTTGATTTGTCAGTCCACATTAGTGATTTCTATTCGTTTAATAATCGACGCCTACATTCTACAACCCACTGTAATTACATGTATTTAAGAATTCAATACAAAGATTGACATACCCCCAAGATAAATTCTTGAAGAATATCCCAAAAAAGTTTTTCTAATAGTCATTATACAGATGCTCTTTTTTTATGGTATAAATGTTGGCATTCTTTTTGGTCGCATTTGGATATTGGTCAAAATTCTTCTTACCTTTCGGCATTTGGATATTAGAAAACAAAAATATCTCACCATAGACCATGGTTTAAAGGATGTCGGATTTTTTTCATATTAACAAGAAAATCCTGTTCAGATTGGAACAACTTCTAACACAACTTATTTCTTGGACATAACTCCATAGAAAACAAAAATATTGTTCTGTCTGTTGTCAGGTTGATTTCCTCGTACCTTGTTTTGACACTAGATCATCGGCGACCATAGAGTATGTTTTAAAGGATGTACATATATCGGATTTTTTTCATAATTGAACATTAAAGACTATTATTATTATTAAAATTTGAAAATCTTCGCTCTCTCTTTCCAGCTCCATCGAACTCAAATAATTTGTGATAATTCCCATTACGCAAAATGAAAGAAGTGTTTAGATATTTCCTGCTTTTTAATGTTTTGTAGCTCATCGCTTAAAGGCATTGTACAAATTGGTTTAAAACTTTTCGACGAAAGTGTATATGGTACATAAGTTTAACGCGATACAAAAGTATTGACAAGGGGTAATCGCATGAACATACATTATATGTTTCCATAGAATCCATAAAAGAAATTCATAGAAACGCAAAACAAAAATAGGAAAAATGTGACAGATAAAACATACATATTCGTTAAAGAGATTCCTACTTGAATGTCTCAATATCATTATTTTTCTTTTACAGTCTTTTAGGTTTGTCTCCAATCGATGAACTCTAATCCCCAACAAATATCGCCGTCCTTACATATGTACATGTATGCATTTCTTTCTAGTAAATACATACTGTCGAGTTGCATCGTGAGACGTGCTAATGAAGACTTTTTTAATAACAACAACGATGTGTACAAGTCACCCCGCGGTTCACTGTTTCCCTAACAGCTCCGATAATGGATTTTGTCTGACGGGTAAATTTTCCAGCACGGAAAGGTCAACACAGAACAACGTGGTGGTGAAATGAATGAAAGAGTCAACGTTGAAAGATATGTACAACTAAAAATATGGGAAATAGACATGACATTGTTAAATCAACAACGGTCACGTACATGTTCGTGAGGGAATTGATAATAATAAACATTTTCGTTAATCATTTCAGTATTGCCATTGTCTGCCAAAGCTGACTTTCATAATTTCATTCAAGTAAAACGAAATATTTTCTCTACTTTGAAACTATTGTTAAATACGTGTATAGTCAACTTGAACAGGCAGAGGATTATTTTAATTAAAACTTTTTCACGAGAGTACAAACAGTTATATTCACATACATTTTATGCTATGAGGGTAGTTTGACAAGCAGTAAGAATGGAAAAGAAAAACGAATTTTTTAAATACAAAATAATTTTTATTTTTCAATATATTCTCATAAAAGAGCAATACATTTATTCCAACGGTGCTACAATGCCCTTATAAAAAAAATATAAAATACTCACTTACGAAGATGACAAGCTCGTCGTTAGACGAAAATTTCTTTCCACCTAGTGCCGTTTTCAATTTTGGAAAAAGGTGGAAGTCGGAAGGGGCCAGATCCGGCGAATAAGGCGCATGCGGTACTAATTGGAAATGCAACTCGTGAATTTTGGACATCGCAACTGTGCTGGTATGCGAGGGAGCGTTGTCATAGTGAAACAGAATCTTTTTCTTTGCCATTTCCGGCGGTTTAGCACGAATCTAAACATTTAATTTTTATAGAAGTTCTACATAATATTGTCCGTTTATTGTGGCACCTTTCTGAAGGTATTCAATGAGCAAAATGCCCTTTGAATCCCAAAAAATTGATGCCATCACCTTGTTTGCCGATAAAGTGGTTTTCGCTTTCTTTGGAGGTGCAGAACCACGTTCTAACCATTGTTTCGACTGTTGTTTAGTTTCGGGTGTACTGTAGTGTATCCAAGTTTCATCACAAGTAACAAACTGCCTACAAAAATCAACCGGATTCCGCTTATAAAGGTCCAAACAGTCATTGGAAATGCGTAAACGAGTGAACTTTTGATCAGTCGTAAGCAATCGCGGCATCCATCGTGCCGAAAGCTTGGAAAGGCCCAATTCTTTCGTTAAAATGTGGTGTACGCATTCTGTTGAAATGTTGACCATGTCTGCTACTTGTCTCACTTTGAGTCGTCGATCTGGCGTAATAATATTATGGATTTTTATAATCATTTCCTTAGAAGTCCCGATTTTGGGTGCTCCAGAGCGCGCTTCATCAACACAGCTTGTTCTACCACGTTTAAATTCATTTACCCATCTACTTATTGTGGCAGATGATGAAGCAGATTCACCTTATGTTTCCCGTAACTCATCTTTTATTTCGGTAGCTTTCAAACCCTTATTTACGAAATATTTAATCACCGCACAATACTCTGCTTTTTCCATTTTAACAAAACAACGTCTTGCTTCGTTTTCAATCAGTTGCAAAAATAAACGAATCAACCGATTTATCTAAATATCGGAATGTAAACATGTAAATAGGAAACCTAAATTACAGTGCATTTGTTTTACTAATTAGAGCGCCACCTATGCGTCATTCTCACTACTTGTCAAACTATCCTCGTTTTACATACTACGTTATACGAGTTGACCGGTGTATTATCCACTTCAAATTAATACAAATAAAAATTTAAAGCTTCAAGAGGAAAATATTCTAGTAATAATATGAATTATATTGTACAACATTCGCCGTGTATTTCTTTAAATGGAAGGTGTACTGTTTTTGCAGCCGCATTAAAAAAGAACACAAATTTTAATAAACTACATTTTTTAAATATTTTATTCATCAAAAAGTTCTAATTTTTATTGTTTTATACATCGTATATACGTTGCAGAAATTTTTGAAATAAATGACTGCTCTCTCGCGAGATTCGAACTCATGATCTCATGCTTTTTTCTTCCTTTTGAGTGTCGGGGAAGAGGGCAAGATTCCCGGTGCGTAGGATTCGCAATCACTAAAACAGCTCACTTCGTCAAGGTGAAACTCCATCCCAGAAGCGCTGCTTGCATTTCTCCAGGATGACATCTTGTAATTAGTCTCGATTAGCTACTGCCAGTCTCGTTTTTCTTCGTTTTCAGCACCCTCTCCGTGAACCTGACGATCTCCTGCCAGCGATCGTTTCCAAACAACATTACTTCCATAAAGTTGTCCGGCATCCTCTTGTAAAGTCTTGATATTGGCAATCTGCATCCTCCGCTTTACGAATTCTGGCCAATTATGCATTGAACTGGGCAAGATAGTTTACCTCACCGCGATTTATTCAATCCGTGATGTTTAAGATCAATCTCCTCGTCCACCGTCCTCTCGTGTGCGTTCATCTCCAGACAATATTATTTCCACAACGTTGTCTGGTGTCAAAGTGCCTACTTCCTCTTGTAAAGCGCCTCTGTACTCGGTACACGTCTCCCACTCGAAGGTGTGTTGAGCATCGTCTTTAGCAAAGCCTTGATATTGGCAATTCGCGTCCTCCGCTTTATCCATTTTGGTCGAGTATGCATTCAAGAACCCGTGTCCGTTGAGGAGCTGTGTAAGGTAGTTTACCTCACCGTGGTCGCGGTCTGTCCAGTCTGTAATGTTACGGATCAATCTCCTCGTCCACCATGCACCATCCTCTCGTGTCTTTTTCCCGGGGTTCATGCCGCTTCTGCCGTCGCTTATTTTTTCCCAAACTTTTCTCGGATCTAGTAGACCCTCTTCTTTTCTTGGGCCTTCGATCGATCGGGGTTACTCCCGCAATCAACGCCGGTACAAAAACTGTATAAGATTGAGACCCTGAGAGCCCCTGGCATTTGTACTGAAGCCATCCGCTTACTATACTTTTGTCGCAAAGCATCGGCTCAAAGATCTCGTGCTCAACGGGTATAATAATAGTTTATTAAATGCCCAGTAGATAAAATCAAGAAGTGGACAAAAACCAAAAAAATTACGATAGTTAATACATAAATATAATACATTATATCACTTACAAAAGCGTATCTATAAATGTCAATGTTAAGGAAAATCCATCCCAAGAAGATTGAAATTTCGTGCCGAATGTTCCGTGGACGCCTTTAACGAAATATTGGTCCTTGCTGTAGGGATATCGATTAACTAATTTGATCTCGATCCCAAGCGTGGCACTAGACAATCAATATTTGAAAGCAAATCCAGTGAATCAACGCTACCAATAACAACATTCAGCATAAATAGAGCGTTGATGGTTTTTCTCCTTTCAGGGAGTGAGGTGATCCTTTTAGACAGGTCATTATAATCAATTCCACACACAGGATATTGACCATCCCATTTAAGAAAAAGATATTTAAAAAAATTTCACCAAGCGTAAGCCAATACATGACAATAGATAATCTTAATAAGGTCATATATGAGAATATTAAATAAAAGGAGTCTAAGATTTAACACTTGCGGTACTCCCGAAGTAGAACAGAAAAGCCGAAACCTAAATCCATTACAGCAATCTACATAATTGACTTTATCTGATAAATAACACTGAGAAACAGTCTCAGCAAGTATCAAGTGACGCCAAAGGAACTTCATTCTTCCAACAAAATTCTATGATCAAATCAACTACATGGGAAAAATCCGTGTAAATAACGTCCATTTGGCCACCGACATCAAGAGATTGTGCTATTTCCTGAAATATCAGTGCCAAATTGATTGTAGCCGGCCTTTATAACATAAGTCCATGCTGTACTATATAAGATGCACCCACAAGTTAACATTTCAAACAAGGTAGAGATAACTGCAACAGGTAGCTCAGTTGGAAATCTTACTCAAAGGATAAACTAAAACATAGGCGCAGTTCCTCGTCAAGAAATAAAGAATGCCATCATCACAACAGTTAACCTGTTCTTCTTCTTAATGCTATAAATTAACTCGGAGAAACAGATAATAAACATAATATATGTATCTAAACCACTCGATATATTCGCATCTTTTAACAAACCATAAATTGCAACACAGAAACGAATATAAAATAGAACCCTAGGTTTTAATTGTTAGATTTTATTTATTACCATGTGTTTCCTTTAATGTACTCTAAATTAACCGAATTTTAGATTTTTATTTAATTCGATCGTGATTTAGTCAACGTTTTAAGTGATCTATCCTGCATAGTCGCAAATTGAAATACTGTTTTTTTTAATCTAACGGGGAATACCCAAAAAATATGCTTACTTTATATTTAAATTCACCAGAACGCGGAAGAAACAAGTACATGATTGCTAACCGTGTAAATAAATGTCACTCTGACAAGGTACACAATACAATAGTGTGTACGTATTATTTTACGGTTAATTGAAAACACGTGGAATTTTTTATAGTTTATTTCGATACACCAGTTTCTTGATTCATGTCCAAATTATATGCTAGCATTTTATTTCCTGGATAATTTATTATAATCTATTTAAAAACTAGCGACTTTTTTCAATTTGGTAATAAGGTGAATACAATACTGTGCAAAACATTTAGAAACACCGTTCATTTTAATTCGCTGTTAATTACTTTTCATTAAATAGAGTCCTTGACCAAAGGTACTTCAAACTTTAGAGAACAACGTTGCTTATAATAAACCATGGTAACACTTTCGAATCAAATTTTTAAATTAATTGTATGTTCGAATCACTAGCTGAATGTCATAGTTCTGTCCTATATATCCATTTATATTTTATAAATGGAAATACAAAAGTTTTCCAGTAAAATTTTAATTTTCACAATTATCCAAAAAATAATTTTATTCACTTTCCATTCTTCGAAACGAGTCTTTCAACCAACTCTACCACATTTCTTCTGTCATCTGAGCATACTTGTTTTCCACGATCGTCCTAAGAGATCGTCATTGTTGAAAAATGTCCTCCCATTCAGCCTGTTCTTCACATAAAATCGCATGGAATAAGGTCCGGGGTGTACGGTAGATATTCTAACACCTTCAGCCCGATTCTTATTAAATACTCGGTACACACATTGAAGAATATCATCGTAGCGATAAAATCAGATTCCTGAGTAATATAGTTATGGAGAGTTCCACGCCAAAATCTCATATTTTCTTATTAAAGTTCATTTTTTTCCAATTCAAGGTCATTTCCCTATATATACAGGTTGTAATTGATTTGATTCGCTAATATCACTCTGTACTTACTGACCGAAGCCATTTAAACCATTCCACTAAGTAATGCAACTAACGTCACATCGATTACATTAAACAAATAATAAATAATTCAGATCATTGATATTGAAGACAAAAAATAACTCTAAATGTAAACAAATGACCAAATAATCAACAGCTCCGAACTGATACTGCACATCTTCAAACAGCTTACCTATTTAATAGCTGATTGGAAGCTGTTAAAAATTGTTTATTAACTGCGCAACATCAGTTTAGAGTTGTTTAATACCGATTTAAAGCTATTCATTGTCCGGTACATAACATAACAATCGATGTGAAGTTAACTGCATTACTTAAATAGCTTCGGTGATTAGGTACAGAGCAAAGTTAGCAAACTATCTCGATTATAACCTGCATATATATATACATGTATATGAGTAATGTTAGATTCTCGAGCTTTCCGCGATGTTGGACAGAAGTTCTCGAAAGAATCGGCGTCCCGACGTTTCGATGACATCTCAATCATCTTCTTCAGCTGTTTCGTAGTAAAGTGTCAACCTGAAACTATAACCACTTCCTTGAATTTCAAAATGAACCTTTATAAGAAAACGCGCGGGTTTTTTTGACGTAGGAATCTTCATAGTCATACTACTTGTCTTCTTGAGAGAATGTTTTTGTATACTTTCCAGAACCACGCGAAGACGAATCGAAATTTCCATACAGACACAAACGTGCTCTCATCTTCAAAGAGCCAAACTTTCTTCTTTGCTTTAAAGAACACCTCATAGTAGTAGAGTTAAGTTCCACAACCTGTCAATATGCTTCTATCTTCAACTCCTTATCTCCTATGTTGATGTCTTGACGTAACACCTCTGTTACATCAAGACATCATCGACACCTGTTCCGGTAACTCTTCTAGCTGTTCCGATAGCTGTCGCATCTGTTCCATCGGTTACACAGGTTGGCGTACCACCAGCTATCGAAATTACTAGAGCAACTATCAGAACAGTTGTCAATGCTGCCCTGACATAACGCCTCCTTGCACAATCCTCATCTCCTTCACCGGAATTGACGATGGGAAGTAGTGACGGAGGATGACATATCTATCTAGCATTCCGTCATGGATAAGCTGAATATCGGTTAATTTCGTGTCTATATTTGATTCTAAAATACTTTGGTGAAAGATATTCAAATTTTTAGATTTCAGCAGAATAAAATAATGAATTGCTAATATCGGATTACAAATCAAATCCTTCAGCCATAGTTCGTCAAAAAACTGTAAACCCTTGCTGAATTTAATATCTTCAATCCGGTGAGAAACAGCATTTCGAAGAACTTTATTGGCAGAAAGATGTATTATTGCTTCACATTTTCTAGATCCTTTTAATTTAATTTTAAGATAAGCGTTATTTCAACTACTTTCTATTAGAGATAGTGTAATTTAAAGGTTATAGAGAAAAAAGGGTTGCTTACATTTGTAAAACCAAGGACTACACATGAGCACCTAAGTATTTTTAAACTTCCGCAAATAATTACTATTATCTCTGTTATCACTGGCTCATTTGAATATCGCCGATAAAAAAATAACGTACTGAGCACCAAATAAAAAGGATTCGTTTGTACATTATCTAACTTTCCAAAAATAATGTGTGAAATTTAATGACGATATATGGTATGAAAATTTTACACGTCTGCAAAAAATACTTTTAAAAAATTGTTTTAACTTTTAGTGACTTCTTTTTGTGTATTTTTCAGTGCTGTACTCAAAAATGAAAAACATACTTTTTTACCGCGTGACCACTTGTATAATATTGTGCTACAAGCGTTACAAAACAATTTCGGTACCCAAGGCTTGTGAGTGTTTGATACAGAGAAACCAAAATAATAAAAATATGCATTTCTGATCACATTAGTAATAACTTTGTCACTTTTTCTGATCATATAATATCCGCAAACATAACAAAAACACATTGAACCAACTTTACAATTCTGTCTTTGCATTTTCACACGTTTTGGATTCAAAAAAAAACTTTAAAAATACAAATTAAATAATGTTTCTAGCGACGCCAACAGCTGACTGGCATTATGATAGCGCAGTGCTGCCAACATGCGCGAACTCACAAACTAGAACCAATTTTGAAAAACGAAACCCGGATTTGAATTCAACACCTCAAATAACGTCAAGATTTGTTCTCATCTGCTCTGATCCAAAAGTCGACCGGAATTTGTAAACTGTGTTATGGGATGTATATTGTTTTTTACATTTTATTAAAATCATAAGTAACCAAACATTTTTCATAAAAACAATACAAAATTAGTGAAACTGAATGTTCTTCTTGTTTAATAGTCCTCGTAGTATCGTTTTCGCTTCTCATCAAAACTTCGTTTTGTGCTTCTGCTGCTGTAGGATCGCTGGGGATCGAACAAAGGTTTGACAGCTACTCATTGTTGCCACCCGACCAAATTAATATTTTCCACGGCCAATCTAAGCTTAACGTTAATTATTAAGACTGAACTCTGTAATGCTTACTTGCCTAAAATGCCTAGCTATCGATAATTTCAAGTGAAATTTGTTACTAAACTGTGCGTGATGGACTTTTTTTTATTTTTTCCGTAATCAGCGTACAAAAAAAACTATAAAAATCACTGATTTTATTTTAAATAATTTTTCCATCGCAGGCTTGTGTTTTCTGCATTTTTAAGCATTCTCTAGAATAGCTTTCCAACATCATATTGTGGAAAGTAATTGATTATCGTACATTTTTTTTTAGTAATTTTGTCTTTCCCACACTTTCCCATAATCATCTAAGATCTACCATCATTGTAATAAAGATTTCCAAATGGTCTATTTCTTTGTGATTTGATATCAATTTATCCACTAGTTAAAGTCATTTGTACGGCCTTAATTCATTAAAAAAAATATGTTCTCTTGTGATCTCTTAGTTGTTTGAGTGTGTGGATATTATAAAGAAACTCGCTTTTGAATCCAACCTTTAAAACGAAATTTTTGGTCATTGGTTAATTATTACATGATACATAAGATTATTCAAAAGTAAATTCCCTATTTGAAACGATTCTATCTTATGTACATATTAACAGTTCGGTTTGGTATATGTATGCAGGTATAATTATGGTTTAAATAATTAAATAAGTATAAAAAATAATTAAATATTTAACGAATATCTGAAATTGTTATAAATCATACACTTAACACTTGCAACAGCAGACGTAAAGCGATGAACAGCAGGTAAAAGTACGCGTTCATAATATCCGTAAATCCCTTGTTAATTTAATATTATATACTTATATACATATGTACATATATATATATATATGAAAGTTAGCATGTTCGGCTATGCCATCGTTGACTACAATCACAGAAATTAATTAAAAATCTGACTCGAACTTGTATCTGCCGTTTTCCAGACGGCTGCCTTACCAATTAGGCCACCAGGCAAAACAGTTTCTAGTCTCGTAATGCGCCATAAATCACATTATAGAAACATATCTAATAGTTATAATCTGCCGTTAGGTTTTGTTTCTTTTTAGAAATTAATTAAAATTTCTGCGCTTAAACAGGACTCGAACCTGTATCTTCCGTATGCCAGACAGCCGCCTTACCAATTACAATTAATTAGTATATATCGGGTGTTTTTTAAGAGCTTAAGAACTTAAATGATAACACAAGACAGAAATATTGTTGGAATGAAATTTTGTTTATTATAATTTGGTAGATCATTTCATGGCACAGGACCACTTCAGGAAATAAAGTTGTCACCAAATTGATTTTGTAAAAAAATCGATCGTTAAGAGCGCTGTATGGCAAGTTGCGCCGTCTTGTTGGAACCAAATGTCGTCGATGTTTAGTTTATTAATTTTTGGAAATAAAAATTCAGTCAGCATGGCTCGATAGCGCTCGCCATTCACCGTAACGGCAGCTCCTTCCTCATTTCGAAAGAAATAAGGACCGATGATACCGCCAGCGTGTAAACCGCACCAAACAGTCAATTTTAATGGATGTAGTGATGATTCGTTAACGGCTTCAGGATTGTCTTCGCTCCAAATACGGCAATTTTGCTTATTGACGTAGCCATTTAACCAGAAATGAGCTTCATCACTAAACACAATTCTTCGATAAAAATTCTCATCTTCACCCAGTTTCAAATGAGCCCAATCAGCAAAAATGCGACGCAAACGATGGTCGTTTGGCTTCAATTCTTGCATGAGCTGTATTTTATAGTCACGTAAGCCAAGATCCTTACGTAAAATTGTCCATGTAGTCGAAGGACAAAGGCCAACAAGTTGAGAACGACGACGAATTAACATTTCGGCATCTCCTTCAATACTTCACGCTACAGCAGCAATATTCTCTTCGGCACGCACATTGTTTTGCCTTGTTGATTGTTTTGAATCGAGAAGAGTAAAATTAATACGAAAACGATTAATAACTGCACGAATTGCTTGCTCACTAGGCCAATTATGTTGACCGTAAAATAGACGAAGTGCTCTATGAACTTCGCGAACAGATTTATTTTTTTCAAAGTAAATTTCCACAATTTGAAAGCGTTGTTCCGGCGTTAAACGATTCATGATGACTTTCCAATCTGTACTGAACAGAAATGTCAAACCATAGTTACCGATATCGATAGTTCTCATTCAGGTTAAAAACACCGATTATGTATACTTATATATATATATATAAATTACCAGGTAGCTCTAAGTCGGTTACACGGTACTGTGTATGTAAAAATATTATTTATTAACCTCTTCTTGAGTTTTGAACTCTAATAGTTATAATCTGCAGTTAGGTTATGTTTCTTTTCAGAAATTAATTAAAATTTTTGCGCTGAAGCAGGACTCGAACCTGTGTCTGCCGTTTGCCACAGCGCCGCCTTACCAATTGGAATTAATATATATATATATATATATATAACTACAGGTGACTCTAATTCGGTTACACGGTACTGCATATGTAAAAATATTATTTATTAATCCCGTCTTGATTTTTGAACTCAACTCGACCTTTGCTATTACTTCCTGATGATGTCGCACGCGTTAATGCCAATAAGAAAGCTGTGGAAGTAAAATACCTTTTTTTCCAAAGTTTGACGAGTGCGGACTATAAAATTTTCATCACATAAATACTTTTGAACTGCTTTTCTTTAATACTATAATGCGCCACCTACGATAGTAAAAACAGCGACTATTTTTTCGATTCGCACTTTGTCACGGTCTCGCGTAACCCGAACAAATCCAAAGCACGCCGAAAAAAAATTCAACGTGCGTGCTGCGTGTTTGCATGTCCCCAGCGTAATGTACCATGGACATTCCATACACATACACATGTAAAAGTGTGTGTTAGCACGCACGCCTTCTGATGGAAACGCAAAATTGCCGTCAATATTTTTTGTGTTCACCTTCACGCCTAACGAATAAACAAATTTAAAATAGAAACACGATGACGAAATAGATTCTGGATGAGTCGACCGCTATATCTAGATTTTCAGCGGAGTTTTTCCGAACTGTGTTCCGCTGTACCCGTCGCACCGGTTCGTATGGGGCGGACTATGTAACATTCGTACGATGGTGGGACGTACACGTGCGGCTGAAAAACTTCGACGTGAGATACGTTTCAGTCGTTTATCGAAGGCGGTCAGAGAACACGATCTCGAGTTTATACAGTAATAGCAAACATATACAAGCGGACGTTTAGTTTGTACGCTTTTTTTTATATTAATTGAATTTTATACTTGCTTATAGATTAAGTGTGTTTTTTATACGTTTTATACTTCATTTTTTATACAAGCGTAAGTAATTTTTACTTATTTTATTTATTGTAAAGGTTTAAATTATATATTTTACGAGTGATTGATTCCATTTAAACTTGTGTGATTAAAAAATTGAAGGATATCTAAGTAAACTTTGATTCCTATTTCGGGATTGGAGATCGCAATTCAATTTGATATTTATAAATAAAGAAACGTGAAATTTGTCAAATATCGTATTTATGTTATTAAAATTTTAATTCGTATTCTTAATATTCATTAATATACTGCTATGAAAGGGAACAAAAATGTGTTAGTGTAATAAAAACTACAGAGAATAAAACAGACTATTGGTAAATAAGTAAAACTTCATCAAACGATTTTTTTTCTTAATTTTAAACTCAGTTATAAAGAAAAAGATAATTGCAATAAAACGTACAATTAAATTTATTTTTGTGAAATATTTTTGAAACATAATTCGAAAAATTTTACTAATTTTTAATAAACGACATAATTTGTAATTTTCAACATTATAAATTAAAAATCTGATATTTAGTTAATAGAAAAGTTGAAGTTCTGATGAAATACAAATTAATAACTGCTTCATATCTGTAGATGAACCTGATGAAATTCTAGTACTAATTTTAAAATTTCTATTTAAATATTATTATTTTACCAGTACTTGGGATAATCTATTTATACATTTTTAAACATAACTTCGACACGTTTCGCCAATAAAAATGCACTTCGAAAAATGTTCGTCGTCAATCAAATTTTAATTTTTTTTTTCGCAAAATCTACCTACTTCATTTAGGCTTCTAACTCTAATACGCATCAATTTAGTTTTTAGAACAGCAAATTTTTATTGCTCGCTCAAATATTAAACACGTCTGTAGTGTATAATGAATTTATTTAAACTATATTAATTTAACACAATTTATAAAACGTTTAGGAATGATAACGTTTTTAGAGGAAGTTGGATAATGGAAATTGGAAATATTTACGCATCATAATTACATATTTCCCTTGAATATTTATTTAAAAAATATATTATTCGATTGCAATATGGATCTCTCAAAAATATGTTCGATATTGTATAAACTATTTATTACAAATAATTATAAATACTTAGTTTACAGTGGTAGCTAGTTAAATAATTCATCAGTTCATTTTATATATAATTTATTTTTTAATAAATTAAAGTAAATACAAATATATGAAATTACATCACTACTAACGTTTCATATCGACCAACTTGTAGTTAATTAAAAATTTAATGAGATAATTATGCATAAAATACAAAATACACGATTTATTGTAAAAAGAAAAATATATAAATACGAAAATATGAACGCAATAATTGCTGAGCCATTTCGTCGATGCATATCTGAAGATTAGGATTATCAGTCCTTTAGATGAATTACTGAACTTTTAAATTAAATATGCAAATACTATTATAGCATTTAATTTTCGAAATATTTTATATTAAGCAGGGTATTTAAAAGAGTGTCTTCCGTAGTTTTAAAACCTCTCAAACTTTGTAATTAATAATCGTTTAAATTTAAAAATATATCGGTTCAAAATTAGATTTTTAGTTAGAAGTTTCAAATCTAATATTGTGAGATATTTAAATCAACTACATCATTGAGCAATGAAAAGAAAAATCTTTTTATAGTCACTTTACTTTGTTCTTCACCAAATATTATTATTTAAGTATGTACACAATGTTATTGATTGAAATTGAGATTTTATTTTAAAATTGGTCGAAGGCTATTGGACGATAAAATTGATATAATGAAATCTCTGAAATACGTTTGCGATTCAATATGAAACTACAATTTAATTATTTACTCTTCCCTTTAGAAAGTATGAGAAGTATTTTTCTTTAAAAACATTATAGTCACAACTATAATAAATAATATACAACTGTCATTTTGCGTATACTGTTGATTATTAACACTTTAAAACTGTTTACGATAAGTCATACAGTTTACACCATCAAATTATACTTTAAAAATACTATAAAATTAAAAAACGGGGAACGATGATATTCTGCAGTCATATAAAGGTGTCCTAAAATTAACGCAAGATTTGAATTAAATAGAAACACAGTTTTTTATTCTTTTGATTGTTATTTTTTTATTGAATCATAAAGTACATAGGATAGGGTCATTTATGGAATAACACATCGGGCAAATGGCCTCCACGGCTTTGCATGCACATACGCACTCGTTTGTTGAAATTTTCCATGAGCATTATGCATAGATGTGGCTGAACTTCGTTGATACATCGTTGAATCTCCTCCTTTAATGCACGGGTGGTTGTGGGCTTGTTGACATAGACCTGTGATTTCAAATAACCTAATAAAAAGAAATCTAATGGTGTTAAATCACACGATCTAGGGGGCCAATTCTGTTCACCGAAATGAGAGAGTACACGACCTGGAAATGTCTCATGCAGTAATTGAATTGTTTCACGGGCTGTATGGCATGTGGCACCGTCTTGTTGAAGCCACATATTGGCCACATTAATATCATCCAATTTCGGCAGAAAGAACTGTGTTATCATGTCG
The DNA here is from genome assembly GCA_031893035.1 of Dermolepida albohirtum. Taxonomy (NCBI): domain Eukaryota; kingdom Metazoa; phylum Arthropoda; class Insecta; order Coleoptera; family Scarabaeidae; genus Dermolepida; species Dermolepida albohirtum. The sequence goes on from JAVIWB010003310.1 coordinate 72,646, forward strand.
CGATATCGAGCACCGGTAACAGTCACTGTTTGACCAGCCTCATTTTCAGAAAAGTATGGTCCAATTATACCTCCAGCCCAAAATCCACACCAAACAGTGCCACGTTGTGGATGCATTTGTTTTTCAGCAATCACATGTGGGTTCTCAGAACCCCAAAAGCGGCAAGTTTGGCGATTAACAAAGCCATCAAGGTGAAAATGTGCTTCATCGCTTAGGATGATTTTGCTCGAAAAATAGGCATCCATTTGTTGATGTTCAATAATCCATTCAACGAACTCTCTTCGCTGTGCCAGGTTATTAGGCTTCAGTTGTTGTGTTAATTGAATTTTGTAAGCATGGAGATTCAGTTGTTAGAGAGTGTTGAAATTTGCAATTCTGTATTGAGGCACTGTCACCGAACTCTCTTCGCTGTGCATGGTCATTAGGCTTCAGTTGTTGTGTTAATTGAATTTTGTAAGCTTGGAGACATAGATTTTTAGTGAGTATACGCTGTAGAGAGCTTCTTGAAATTTGTAATTCTTATCCACAACGCCGAATTGAGGTTCCTGGATTGTCACCGACACTCTGACGCACGGCTTCGATATTGACATTTGAACGGCTTGTTTTTGGACGACCAGTGTGTTTGGCGTCGCCAACGGATCCAGTCTCCCTGAATTTTTCAATTAATCTCTTCACAGTTGATGAAGTTAAAACACTATTCCGACCATATTTTGTATGAAATTTGCAAACTGCGGCCGCCAAGCCTTCATTATTTTTGAAATATTGTTCAATAATGAAGACACGTTCCTCTATCGTGTAACGCTCCATTTTTACTAACCCTAAACTGTCAGCTGTCCAATTGTTTTTTTTTTTAGGGTTGCCAACACTTTACTGCACAAATAGCAACAAATTCAAATCTTGCGTTAATTTTAGGACAACCATTATATAGAACAAAATCGGATAACATTTCTAAATATTACAGTAACGTATGATAGTTTTCAGCATAATATAGTACAACAATCTGTTTAAAAAATCCGTCTAGGATATCTACAAATTATCCTCATATAAATGAAAAACTTACCGGAGCCATCCGAAATATCTGTAAGACAATTACACCACAAAACTTAAGGAATGCCTGCAATAACATGACGAGGAATCTCTTTTATCTATCGAAAATGAAACAATTCTCTTTTAACACTTATTGTAGCTGCTTTTTTTATTATTAAACTTCTTATTTTTCCAACTGAGACGTTTTGTATGTAGTTATTTATCAAAGCAGCGTTACCTTATCTGTCAACTATATCAGTTAACTCATTTACACTGCCAACATAAATTTGAAGGGAAAAAAATTGATGGTTTTCCCGAATATAAAATATTTCGATCAGCTGGTATTTCTTTAAAATAAGTTCGATTTCAATGTAGCATATAAAAACTTAAATGTAACTGACACAATTTCCGAAATTATACGTATTATATCTTACTTAAATTATATATCATTTGGACATAAATTTAGGTTAGGTTTAATCAGTTTTAATTACAAACGTAGTGGCGGCAGTTTTGTATCCATTACCAACCAACTTAATGCGTATTTTGCCTAAGTGTAATGAATAATGCAGATGTCCAGTTGTTTGCTTGCTAATTTCACGATGTGACCAAACTTAATTAATATCTACTTTTATGTTGTTTAAATTCGTTCTATCCTAAGCGGTTTTACGAACTTTCCCATTATTGAAATGTTTGTTTTGTTAACAAAGGTTAAGGTCCAAATCTATCATTGATGCATTGATATGTGTATTTATGTATGTACATATATTTGTATTGATATTGAAGATACAATTCACTTTATTTATATTCGTATTAAACGTATGATCTATATTATGCGAAATATTTTATTTTAATATTTAAAGTAAACGTGAAATTAAGCTTTAACTGGACGAACAATATAAATAATTACAACAAGAATGTGTAGATGTTTAAACAAAATATTTGTTTCATTAGAAATAGTGTACAAGTTGATAACTACATTTCCTAACAACAATTTCCATATTATTCAATATTTCTGGGATGCTTCCAAATCATATTTTTTCATTTGTATAAATATGTATTTATGGAAGGTCAACTGTCTAATTTTATAAACAACACAATTAATTTGTCGAGAAAAGAAAGATAGAAACAAGTTGATTTTTGTTGATTTAAAAAAAATTGACATTGTCGCTCAAATAGATTTTGAATACAAAGGGTGATTCAAATTTCGCGTTTTTTTTAAAGAATAAATAAAACACATAATTTGCATTCACTTTCAATAACTTTTTATTGGTAATTGAAGTATCAGTTATGACATTTATATGCGAAAAATAATATCTGCCAAATGGCCTCCTCTTGCAGCTCCACAGACGGCCACTCTTTTGTTAAAATTTTCATTTTGACCTAATTGAGGCTCTATCTCACCAGCGACACGAATAATTTCATCTTTCAAAGCAGAAATTGATTGTGGATTATTTTTATAAACCTGACTTTTCACATAACACCAAAAAAAATAGTCTAGCGGTGTCAAATCACATGATCTTGGTAGCCAATTAACATCACCGTTTCTTGAGATTACACGTCTAAGAAATTTTTCTCTCAATAAATCAATTGATTCGTTTGCAAAGTGAGGTGTTGCGCCATCCTGTTGAAACCATATATCCTCTAGATCAATATTCATTAATTCAGGCCGCAAAAATTCGGTCATCATCTGACGATATCGATCACAATTGACAGTTACTGCTTCACCAGCAGCACTTTCAAAGAAGTAAGGTCCAATTACACCACCTGACCATAATGCACACCAAACAGTAACTCGTTTAGGATGCATAAGTTTCTCATGAATAATTCGTGGATTTTCCTCACCCCAGATACGGCAATTTTGTTTATTAACATAGCCACCAAGTTCAAAATGTACCTCATCGGAAAACATTATTTTTTGAGAAAAATCAGCTGGTTGTTCATTGATGAAATTGACAAATGAACGACGTTTTAAATGATGTAATGGCTTCAGTTCGTGTGCTATTTGAACCTTATATGCCTTCAGAGCTAAATCCTTGTGTAAAATACGCCATGTTGTTGATTCACTAAGTCCAAGTTGTTGTGAACGTCGTCTAATGGACATTTCATCTTCCGCAACACTTTCACGAACCGACCCAATATTTTCTTGTAAACGACCACTACGACTGTATTTTTCACTTTTTCGATCTTCCACGGAACCGGTCTCTTGAAATTTTTTAATAATTCGACCAATAGTGCTTTCAGATGGACGATTATGTAAACCATAAAATTCACGTAATTTTCTAAAAACTCTTTTCACAGAACGCTGATTTTCATAAAATAATTCAGCAATTCGAACGCGTTGTTGTACCGTGTACGAAGCCATTTGTATAAATGTCATACATCACACTTTTTAAATACCCACATACAATTCAGTGCGCCATCTATATTTTATTTATTTTTAAAAAAGACCGCGCAATTTGAAACAGCCTTTAGCTTTCCCAATAAAAGGTAAAATAGTAGCTCTGAACTAGCCGAATACTAACTGCCCATCATTAATAACTCTATAACTAAAGATAATCTATCATACTTACAGTTACGAAGTACATCTTTTGATCTGGGTTTTCAAGTATTTTATTCTCGCAGGATTAAGCTAAAAGAATTTGTTTAATTTGATCATCGAAATCGTTTTTAGCATCTTCAAAAATATCAGCAGGTACAATAATTTTTCAAAAATACCAGTTTTGACGAATAAAATTATTTTCCGCGTTATAAAAAGTTTTAAATTTAGCCTTTGTGGAGAATAAAACAATAACTCTGAACCGGTAGAAAAAAATTGTTTTTGTGCCAAAATTATTCAGACTTTATCCATTAATACATTAGAAAATTCACAATTTTATACTTGTTTGTCAAATTTTTATTCTCACATGATTAAACCAAAAAGTTAAATAAATTGTTATATTAGAACCGCTTTTTAAATTTTTTTTTTACTTATACATATTTCCATAATTTACAGATGCATTTAATCCTTCCACGAGTAATGTACTTATTTAAATTGTTACTTTAATTCTCAATTTTAGTTCACACGTCGCTGAAAACCGGTGTAACATCAACTAACTTATTTTTACACAAAAGCAAGATAGTTATGAGCACAGGGAAATAAAGCAGATGTTCGCCTACTCCGATCTATAAAATCTCTAACAATCACTTGTGTAGTTTTGACTTCACTAAAAGTGTGACATTACTTTTAATAGTTCTATTCTGGGTACTTATAGAACGGACCTGATATGATTCGTTAATCACGTGTTAAGTGTATAATTTTAGGACGTAAGGAAAGTAGAAAGTTTCCCGAACTTCTACATTATATTCCTTTGGGTGTTGTGTTTAAATTCATTAACTATCTCTGTTAATTAACAACGTGTGAGTTTCAAAAAAATGTTATTTTTAGATATTTAAAGATCGTTTCTTTGCAGAATGATTATTTTGAAGTAAATCGTAATACCGAGTATACTATGTATTAAAAATACGAAATCACTTATCTACCAATTTTGTTAAATTTATTTTCTTCCTTTTTTCATCGAAAACTCGAACACTATAACGTTTATCACAATTCACTAGGCGTTCTATATGTAGTAAACAAAAGAATTTAGTATCTATTGGGTTGGCAACTAAGTACTTCCAGTTTTGTAGTATAAAATAAAACACTTTTTTTTTAAACAAAGAATAGTTTTTAATCAATTATATATTTTCCATTTTGCTCAATGACCTTTTGCCATCTTTCTTTCAGCTGCATGATTCCGCGCTCATAAAATTTCTGGTCCTTATCAGCAAAAAACTGAACCAGGTGCGAGTGAAGGTCATCGTCATTTGTGAAAGTTTTACCATTCGAAGAATTCTGCAAATTTCGAAATAAATGGTAATCAGATGGTGCTAGATCAGGGCTGTATGGGGGATGTGGCATCACTTCCCAGCCAAGCTCCAATAGTTTCCCACGAGTTGCCAAAGATGTGTGAGGCCTTGCATTATTTTGGTGGAAAACTACACCTTTCCGATTTGACAATTCTGGCCGTTTTTCTTTGATTGCTTCATCCAGTTTTATTAATTGTTGACAGTAAACATCAGAATTAATCGTTTGGTTCCTTGGAAGCAGCTCAAAAAACACAATATTTTTGTAATTTTGTAATCCCACCAAACTGACAGCATGATCTTCTTTGGATGCAATTCAGCTTTCGATGTGGTTTGAGCTGGTTTATCGTGTTTGCTCCATGATCGTTTTCGAACTATGTTACTGTACAGGACCCATTTTTCATCACCAATGATGATTCTTTTTAAGAAAGGGTCGGTTTCATTTCGTCTAATGTGCATATCGCAAAAGTTGATTCTTTGTGTTAAATGAATTTTTTTCAATTCGTGAGGTACCCAAATATCAAGCTTCCTAACTAGCCCAAGACATTTTAAATATTTTTCAATTATTGTGTTCGATGCATGTAGCCTCTCCGCAACCTCTCGAATAGTTATATGACGATCCTCTTCAATTATGACTTTGATTTGGTCATCATCAACTTCAGTAGGCCGACCAGAACGTTGCTCATCTTTGAGGGAAAAATCTCCAGAACGGAATTTTTTATACCAATTTTGACACGTGCGCTCTGTTAAGCAATTAGCACCATAAACTTCACATATCTTTTTGTGAGCCGCAGCAGCTTTCTTTCCTTTACGGAAATAAAATAGTAAAATATGTCGAAAATGTTCGTTTCTGCACTCCATTTAAAATTAACCCACAACTAATAGCTTTAATAAAAATCACGCACTACTTGCTTCTGAAGTTACGTCAGTGTGACTAGTATCACGCGACAAACGGTAAAGTACAGCACTCACATACGTTATACAAAAAATAAAGCAATGCTCTCTATCAGTAAAAACCGAAAGTACTTAGTTGCCAACCCAATAGATAGCTTATACTATACTCTGGATATGCTATACTATTACACTGTCGTCTATTTAATTCTTAAATACAATTGTAAAACTTAACCTGTGTGCTTTAGTTTCAAAAGTCTCCCACAGGGTGCGTAATTAATAATATTTGAACCAATTTCTAGATTCTCAGTGGCATACAATTTCGTGGAGAAAGCTGAATAGGTGCGATTATAAATGAAATAAACAATGTAGGTAATTAGGTACCTTTTTATTTTTTACGTGTTGATGTATCCTGCCGTGAAAATATGGTTAAGTATATTATTATAAGTAAATTCCATTATTGATTCAATTAATTGCCTACGACAGAGTGAAAATACGTTTGTATATTTGGAAAATGAGTGTTTTAAGTTTTAATAATAACAATAATAATAATATTTTTAACCACCCAACAGAGTACTCCTATAGGGTATACAAACCAAAAATTACAATTACATTGATAATACATATAAAAAAATCAAAAATACAAAAAAAATGAATAACAAAATAATAGAACTGAATGTAAGTTAAATAAATCAGATTAAATCCAATCAAACACCGCGACGATGCAGTTGATTGAAATTCCTAGCCGCGTGCATAAGTGGAGCACCATACACACAGAACTTTTGGTTCTTGGCGTTCCCATCCTTTTGCCAAAGGATCACCGAACCTCATCTCCAGGCGTGGAACCGCAAAACCTACGCCAGCCAACAGCTCTGGCGCATGTTCTCGGTCGAAATCAAGCCAAGACATAAATGCAGCACTGACACTCCGCCTCCGTTCTACCAAGGACTCAAAGCCATGACTAAGTAGAAGTTCCCCATAGTCAGTGTCGTGTCCCAGATAAAAACCATTTTCTTTGAATGATAAGTATTTCAAAAAGTTTCTCTGCACTCGTTCCACGGCATCAATCTGATTATCGTAAATAGGGTACCACGCCACTGCAGCATACTTCAGCTTACTACGCACTAATGCACGAAATAAAGATGATATGCATCCCGTGTTTGTTATTGAACAAATATTCGCGAATTTAAAAAATCCATCGTTTCACTTTGACACTCGCCAATTTAAAACAGTCCTTCGTATCACTTTGACAGTTATTATTCACTTGAACACTGCTCTATATATACTCCAGTTTTAAAGTCCGGTTACTTACGTAAAACTGCACATAATTTATCGGTTGTGTGGGTATCTGCATTATCATTTGGATTTCCCACCGAGACTTTCAAGCGATATACTCAAGGCTTCATCTAAAGACACCCCGCTCCCTATTGGGAGATTGCTTTTAAAACAACTGAGTAATTTCGGAAATTTTTTCTGTGTGTTTGGATTTCGATTTAGAAATATATTTACACCTATCGCAATTAGCAATCCACCTTTGCATGGCATCTTCGCGTCACTGACATGATACAAACTGTCGAAAATGTCGACACGCGTTCGCCCCACATCGGTTCCTGTCACTTAATAATTAATAATTTGAAACTGCAGTGCTTTTTTGTCGATTATCATCAAGAAGGTGGAATGATAACAAGACGAATACTATGCATCCCTTTTATATTAACTTCACGATGCAATATAATGCAAAAGATTCACCGTGAAGAAGAAACATGTACTTTTTCTTCAGGATGTGTGTTCACACTTCGACAGCTTGAATGAAAAAGTTCATGAACTGCATCCACATCCAACTTCTTCACCAAATTTTGCCCTCTCAGACTCTTTCCTTTCTGCTAACCTGTAAACTTGACTAAGTGGTATGGGATAGTAGTATGGGTAGAAAATGGAGTGTAATCACTGTAAGTAATTACCCTCCATTACCAGTCTGATAAAGCTTACTTTTCTAAAGGAATGAAAAGCCTTGAATACTGGTCGACTAAATGTGAAGATTTACAAAAAGAATGGGAGGAAAAATAAAATAATTTTTTGACAAAAGAATTGTTTTCTTAGCTTACTATCATAATATAATGCAATTTTATGAAATTGCGAAATAATAATGACGATTCGATCGAGTGATTAATACATTTCCTTATCAACCCATCGACACTGACTATTAATTAACGTCTGTAAGTTTCGAGTGTGAAATATTCATCGTTACTTTGCCTTGACTTGTATTTATTGTACAGCATGTACAGAAACACCCACTACTTGACGGTTTGTGCTCCATTCTTAGAGGTACATACAGTCAGAGACTAAAGTTTAAATACACCTCAAAAATTGTATGTTTAAAGAAAAGTAAACGTTTCAGAAAAACTTATAGTATGCAGTTTTATTTGTCTTCATAAATTTAAAAAAAACGATAACAAAAAATATAGACTTCATTACAAACATAACGGTAATTCTTAAAAATACGATAAAATCACTGGACAAAAGTTTAAATACAAACATATTTACATCTTTGAATGTTATTCCATTTTTTAAATAATTTAAAAAAGAAAAACATTTCAATACTTTGTTGGACCGCCATGGCTATCGATAACTGCCTACAAGCGGCGTGGCATATAAAGTACCAAGCTTTCTGTTTCAGAAGGCGATATTTCAGACCAGATTTTTTTAAGAGCTTCTTTTAGCGACTCTTTGCTTGTTATTGAAGTTTTCGCTAATTTCTGCTTCATTAAATCCCAAACGTGCTCAATTGGGTTTAAATCTGATGATTGAGGTGGGCTATGGAGTTGCCTGGGAGCATAATAAAGCAACCACTCTTTCACAGAAAGTGCGGTGTGCTTGGGATCGTTATCCTGTTGAAAGATCCAACGAGGTCCAAGGCCCAAGATGTCGACGGATACTTGCAAATTTCTTTCCAATGTACTCTTGTAAAGATGTTGATTCATTATGCCATCAATAAACTCCAAATTCCCAACCCCGGCTGCTCTAATCGCTCCCCAAACCATTATATTGCCACCTCCATGTTTTACCGTAGGAACAAAATTTTGTGTTTGAAGGGCAGTGTTTGGCTTGTGCCAGACTTTTGAACGTCCATCGCTTCCAAATAAATTAAATTTGCTCTCGTCTGTAAAAAGAACTGTTCTCCAAAACCCAGCGTCTTTGTTTTTATACTTATTTGCAAACTCCAGTCTAAGTCGTCTGTTTTTTTCACTTATCAGTGGCTTCTTTCGGGGAACTCTGCTTTTATATCCATTTTCTCGCAATACTCTTTGAACAGTTTTTGGATGCACGTGCTTGTTGTAGTTATTAGCGATATCATCTGCAAGTTTTGGGGTACTTATTCTTGGATTCTTTTTCACTTCTCTTACGATATGGTTAACATCACGACTGGAAAGTTTTTTTGGTCGACCGCTTCTTGGCATATTTTCTACTGAGTCAGTTTGCTTATATTTTCTAATTATATTTTGAATACTAGAAAATGGTACATTTAATAATTTTCCTATTTCTCGATAGGATTTTCCTTCCTTAAAATGTTTTATTATTAAATGTTTAACGCTGGACTCAATTTCTTTGCCTTTGCCCATAATTTTCAATAGAACTTCCAATGCTGACAATAAGACCGCTACTAATAACAAGTGGTGGCTTTTAAAAAAAGAATTTGATCGAAACATATGTACATTCATAAAATATAACTGTATGTACTTGGTTTTTGAGAAATGAAAGGGAGTTTTTTGTTTTGCAAGATGTATTTAAACTTTTGTCCGCTGTATTTTGTTGTTATTGTGGGATTTACCGTTATGTTTGCAATGTACAAAGAATTTTTTGTTATCGTTTTTTTTGTTATTTATGAAGACAAATAAAGCTGCATACTATAAGTTTTTCTGAAACGTTTACTTTTCTTTAATCATACAATTTTTGAGGTGTATTTAAACTTTAGTCTCTGACTGTATGTATATGGTATGCAAGAACACGCGAGAAGTTACTTCAAACTATGATTTATAGAAACACATATGTGAAGCATGATTCAGCATATATGTTTATCCTTGACTTACATAGACATTCTGAGATGTAAGTCTTTTATAAGTTCGTAATGCAAAATACAATAAATCCCGATTGTCTTTCTCTTTTTATTAAATTGAAATCTTTATATTATCTTTAATAAATGCAGTATGGTCTCATCTTTCCTGATTTACACTGCCTCTAAACATACTTATTAATATACAATACGGTAACCATCACACTCGACTTTAAAAATATATTTTCGTAATGCGCATTACATCTACGATCTTTTAATGGGGCTCTTTGTTCAGTTATCACTTTTTTATCATTCTTTTAATGGTACTTATTTAAGTTACTGCCATAAAACAGAATGTGCGAGTAAAAATAATGTACTCAAGTATCACTTTATTCGGAGCCACCCAAAATAAATGCGATTTCATTGTATCGTGTTTCTGATAAATGAAATTTAGTCTGTCTATTGGTCTCGTATCATCGCAGTGGATAAATTGAAGTTGATATGTGCGGCTTATCGCCAAGATTTATAGAATTATTTTAAAGTTTTATATACACAGAAACATACATAGATGTGTACATACATAAATGTACACACACATATACAGTCAGACACAAAATTATTTAGATAGATTTAGTAAATGTACTCGTAGACAGGAGGAGCGTTTCAATATATTCTCTGTATCGGAGTGATTTACTAATTATGTCAATAATTTAACTAGTTCATTATCTGAGGGTATAAATATAAAATTTCATATAATTCGCTAATAACCCATAGTCAACGACGATCAGAATGGCTAACGTAGATGTTGAAGAAAATTCAGATGAAATTCCTTAAAAAACAAGGAAAAAGTCAAGAAATCATTCACGAAGAGGTGGTGCCCGTTTACAAAGATTACTTTCGTAATCTAAACTTCAAAAGTGGTCAAGTGAATTTAAAAATGGCTGAGGAAGCATCGAAGACGACCTTCGTTCGGACATTACTGCCGCTACGGAAGAAAATATGAAAAATATCGAGAAATTTGTACTGGATGATGCCCGAATAAAGGTTACAATGTCAGCAGAGGACACTAACTAACGTAAAATGTCAAGAAGTCATTCGCGAAGAGTTGGCGTTCATTTACAAAGATTCTGCACTTTGTTACCTAAAGTTGAAAAGAGGTAAAGTGAATTTAAAGAGGACAGAGAAACTCGAATAAAACAGTAGATAGCTTTTAAAGACACTGCCTTTCGAAGTATTAATTAATGCACTTTGTATGCGCTCGAACCAACTCTAGAAACAGTTCTACTCGTTTGCTGGTACAATAAAAATTGCGTTTTTGAAGGCATCGACTGGTCCTTCTGACGACCGAAACCTTTGACCACGCAGTCCGTTCTTGATTTTCGGAAAAGTAGAGAAATCGTCACGACTTGGGGCAGGATTGTACGGAAGATGGTCTAACAATTCAACGTTTTGTTGCGTTAAAAATTCTGTGACCGTTCATTGCACTGAAACTTTGGATTTAGGCTAATTAAAAATGGAGGTTAATTTTCAGTACTGACATTTGCTTAGTGCCGCCCCCTATGTCCCACTATGCAAAACTTAAAAGACATCCCGCGTAATTGAAGCAGAATTCGCTAAAGTGCTTTGAACATACTAGAATAACACAACTGGGGCAAACGAAAATTAATTGAGAAAATTGATAGCACAACAAGGAAAACAAAGAACAACGATGAAATAAAATGAATTAAAAAAGGCATGGTAAGGAAATGGGGTGCGTTGAAGAAAGGAAATAGGTCATGGAGGCCAGAGCTTTGGCGTCAACATTGGAACAGCTGGCAAAAAAGATTAGTTTCTGAAGTACTTTGTTTCGAAATTATCTAGAAAAGGAACGCCTTGAACTTATCCAAATAAATTTTACTAATTTTTAAGTGAATTGAATTTAAAAAGAGATTGACATTGACTGTATTTAAAACAATTCCTACAAACAGATTAGAATACGTGCGCGAAATAACTGAATTTACGATATTTACGTTTGAAATATGTGTCAGATATAATTATTAAGTGAATAAAGTAAATGAAAACAAACAATAAGCTGCTATATATTAAATGTTATTTTTTATTTACGCAAAAAAACTTTTAGAACGAACTGACAGCGTAATTGGATATAAAGATTAATAGACGCATGTACATAGTTCTAAAATTATATGTTTGCATTTTTAATACATATTTCTAGTGACTAGCATAAATACATATGAAAGATTTAGTCAGTTACTCTTGTTTCTATATTTATTTGATCTGATTGCACGGACGTTGCATATAAAGCACACAATTACACTGTTTATCACGTATTTACATTATTAATACGTTAGCAATCTGCGCTCAAAAAAATTTGACACGACAGCTATATGTAATATATCTAGTCCTGCTTAAAATAACCGTCAGCATTCATATATTTTTCGTGTCGAAGTTGTCTAAAAAAAGAATGTGATAGATTCATAAATTGTTCTTCGTGCATTATAGTTGCTGTTCCACTCTGATTTTCATTAATGTGGTATGTGAATGCATGTAATTCAATTTTAACGTTATAAACGGGAGTTAACAATTTAAGATAAGATCGAAATTTAACTCAATAAGCAGCATCTTTGCATTGTTAATTGTGTGACTATTCTTGGAGAAGATGAAAAAATATATAGAGCACCATTTAGGGAGACTATATTATGAAGAAAAAATACCTCCCTTTATCTCCCAAATATGCAATTGTTCAAAAGAACGAAATTCATGTTGTTACGATGACAGCACTTCGTACTTTCAGAAAATTTCATGTTTGGACGATATAGGGAGGTATTAATTTGGTACATAGACTTCCGCGGTCGTGGTCCATGCTATCTGCTTCTGGGTTTCCGGGCTGGAACCGCGTCACTAGTATCTGGTTCAGTTTCAGTGCAGTAGTTCAGCCCTGAAGATGTCCCATACAAATGGGTACGAAACGTCGGCAGATATACTAGTGACGCGGTTCCAGCCCGGAAACCCAGAAGCAGATAGCAGGGAGGTATTGTTTTTTCATTCTTTGCTGTCTGCAATCGAAACGATAACAGAGAATTTGTTTGTTAATAACACAACACTTTGCCTGAAAAGAGTTAATACACAGTCTGTCGTAAAGACAACCGAACTTTTTTTAAACAAAAACAAAAGCTTACTATTTTGGTAAAATTCATTTATTTTATTCAAAGTAGTCGCCTTCGGTTTCAATACAACGTCTTACACGGTAAATTAACATGTCGAATGAATATTTAAGTTCATCTCTAGAGATATCCTTCAAGATTGCTGTTGACGCCTTTTTAATGGCTTCGGCGTCGGCATATCGCTGTCCTTTCATTGGCAAATGTAGTTTGGAGAATACATAGAAATCGCAGGGGGTCAAATCCTGTGAATACGGTGAATGGTTGATGGTTGGAATGCCATTTGTAGTTAGAAAATAAGTGATAAACGTCGAGCGATGAGATTATCATGTAACAAACGTCAGCTACTATTTTCACGACATTGAGGGTGCACACGACGAATACGCGCCAAAACACGCTTCATAACACCAAGATAATGTACAGCATTAACTGTTTAACTAGTTGGTACAAACTCTTTGTGCACTATGCCTTTTGAATCATAGAAACAAATCAACATTGTCTTCACTTTTGACTTCTCCAAACGGCTTTTTTTTTCGGTCTTTCTTCGCTTGAATGCTTCCATTCAGAGCTTTCACTCTTGGTCTCTGGATAATATTGAAAACACCACGTTTCATCACCAGTTTCAATAGAATACCTGAAGTTTTCGTCCTTTTTTGAGTCTTTAATCAAGTCTGTACAATGTTGAATTTAGTTATCTTGTATGCTACAAACCTTGCACAAATTTTTCTCAGTCCTAAATTCTCTGTCAAGATGCGATGAATTGAATCTTTGGGAAATATTTAATTCCATTCCCACGTATCGCAATGAGGATTTCGTAGCCACAGATTTTTTTACATCAGGATGTTTGTCGTTATTTATGTCCGTACAACCGTCTTTAAATCGTTTATATCACTCATACACACGTAGGTGATAAACACACGCGTCACCATACACTTGTTTCATCAAATTAAACGTTTCAGTAAACGATTTACCGAGCTTAAAACAGAACTTGCTCTTTGTTTAAAATTCATTTATATTACTTTATGCTCAATTTGTCAGCTTCTGATGATGCAAATGTCATGATATTTTGACATAAGATTGATGAAAGACCTACCTTACCTTCGCATATTTTTTTTAATAGATGGCGCCACTAAGAATTACTATTTTAAAAAAAGTTCGATTTTCTCTGCGCAGACTGTCTATACTCAAAACGCGTCGTAAACAGGGTGCTTTTAACATTTGAATTAATCTCAGATGTTTACCAAATTGCGAATGCAGTTTAAAAGTGTTCTGTCCCCCATATATGTATCGTGACGACAGAATAAGTTCGTTACTAACACCACAGTTTGCCTTAAGAGTGTTGATATACTCGAAACGCGTCGTAAAACAGGATATTTATTTAATCAAGTCTGTACAATTTGAATTATTTTAAGACGTTCAGTCACAATATTATCTTGATCACTGAAGGTTGATATATAACCCCTTGCCAGATTAATTTTCGTATTCTGTATACGTATTTCGACAACTAAGTTGTCATCATCAGCAGATAATTAAACAGTGTCGCACCTGAAAAACTACGGTAAAATACCCGTACGAAAACAAATTCCGCACGCGATCCGTACCGCTGAAAGCCAAAACGTACACTGTACATTTTGGCTTGAAGTTAAAAAATGTGTCGAAGAATGGTTTTGCACAAAGGACAAACAGTTTTTTCAGGATGGCATCTATAAATTGCCTGAAAGACGGGCAAGCTGTGTAGAATCAAATGTCTCATACTGAATAAATAAATTTTTCCATTTTCTTGAAAATTATGTAATTTTTTACGAATAAACTGCTAATAACTCTCCAGTACACCTGGTATTTTTAAATTATATTCTAGCCAGACTGTAAATGCTGTTGCCAGTAAATATATTTCAACTTATAGAAGTGACTTTTTTTTTAAACAATAGAAAATCTTTATATTCTACAATGAAATAATTTTGCAATAGTTTTTGTTTAAATAAACCATATACAAACGCTGTCTGTGCTTCTGAAACAATAAGTAATTCTAGATGCGTCACAGTTGTGTCAGGTTAACACACAAAATGCGAGCATGTATTCTATGAGTTCTTACTTATTTTGCAGTGGTATTACATAGACATTCACTTAAAAGAAAGATTACAAGCTTTTGTATTATTTGTTCTAGCATAATATATTTAATCTTGTAATAGAGAACTTAATACCTTCATGACAGATCTGTACATATTTCTCCTCCAGATCTGGCCTTCTTCGCGTCGAATGTATTCGAGACGTAATATATTAATTACCTTATCCTCTATCGTATCACTATAATAAATCCTATTGATCTATAAATCTTACAGATACTCAAAGTGTAAAACGAACAATGACATTGTATTTCAATCACAAAACTGGGGCATTAATAGAATAAGAAAATATATTATTTTTCATATGTATTTGTCAATATAAAATTTATCTAACTGCGAATCATTACCTGTGTCAGCGTACTAATCCCGTTCGATTACTTATGAAAAATTACGATTTAAATTTCGATAACCAAAAATTTAAGCGAGCTGTTCGCATGATAATCTCGGAATTTTTTTATAAATTTAGTGCGTATATCTTAATTAATGTTTTAAGCCGCGTCCTTATCTGCTAAAGTTTATAAAAAGTTGATAAATCAGTTTTCACTTTAACTCCTATTTTTAATGGACAAGTTGAGCTATCCATTCCGTTTTTTCAATAGGAAAGAAAGCAAAAAAACCGATCGCTTGTAAACAATTGCGAAATTTACTTGGTAAAGAATTATTTATGATGTTAACATTACAAAATATTTACGCATGCTTATAATTTAAGCTAAACAGAATGTAGTTCGTGCGCAAAACTGTTCATTCAAATAAAATCACTAGTATAAATAAATACGTTTACATCCCATAGTTCTTCTCAATGTTAAACATCTGTTTACATTCCAGAAATTTTGCGAATTCAATATTCCCCCTCAATTCGTATGGGAGACCTACATATGTTCGAAATAAAACGCCCTTTCTTTTTTTTTCTTTAATAAATAATCGTAAACATATGTATATATCTATTCGTAAATCATAACGTTTTACATAAATCATAAACGTACAGCACGTTTTGACCAACTTCTAATCAATATTCACCAAATCAAGTCATGCAAATCTATAACATTTTTTTCATTCGAATATTAAACAGAAAAGAAACTTTACCGTACATCTATCACAAACATACAACAAAATATAGGTTTAATATATAAGAGAGCGACACATATAAACGTCGTGTGTCCTAGCTTATTTATCTATATACTCGTACATATATCAACGTATTTTTGACAGTCACTTTAAATTGTTAGGTTATATAACGTGATTATTGTTGCTTCTTACTTTCGTTTATTAATTCTAATTCGGAATAAATACAGTGTAAAGTAATCATAATGATTGTCGACAATTGTTACATATTTCGTTCCACGTTTTCTTGCGATATTTTACGTGGTAATACATACAGTAGATAACTACTTAATGAATGTTCTTACTTCAGAAAATGCACAGTAAAACATTAAATTCACCAACGACAATAGCTTGTTCTGAATGTCACATTATTTTCTGCAAGAAAGAGAAAATAAATCTTGAATGTTGATGGTAACACTAATTTAGTATAAAATAAAATACGCATAATTACTACATTGTATTTTATTATATTCTGCATCAGAAACGTGATGTTTTTGAAGATTCCACAATCATTAAGCGAAGAAATAAACTGGAACCCGTAAAACTAATTTTTCTGTACGTAACAGATTATGCATTACCATGTTACAGAGGTTATGTAAAATTTACATCTAAAAATTCTATCAAAATTGCTTGAATAATATCATATCTCCATCTCTCAACCAATACATAAATGTATTGACCGACAAAGCGAGAAACGCTTCTATCTCACAAGATCGGTAAACTAGGTTTCCAGTGTGTAATAGACAGAAACTTGTGTACTCGGCTTTATGCCAATTAAAGAATGTTAAAAGGAATCATTCTATTATTAATAACACCCTATCTACTACATATGTTTCATGGATAGACCAATCATCAGGCAGATTCTGTGTTATTAATGAACGATTCCTTCATAGCGTTTGTCATATCATTTCGATACAGAAAAAATAATGAATAATATCAATACATTCGGTCAATACATTTATGTATTGGTTGAGAGAGGGAGATATGATATTATTCATTATTTTTTCTCTATCGAAATGATATGACAAACGCTATGAAGGAATTGTTCATTAATAACACAGAATCTGCCTGATGATTGGTCTATCCATGAAACATATGTAGTAGATAGGATGTTATTAATAATAGAATGATTCCTTTTAACATTCAAAATTGCTTGTTGAATAACGTTAAATATTACCAACATCATTTCATTTAAATATACAAATTCTTTTATTTCATTAATCCGTTTATACAATATTTATTTTGGTTCACACAAATAAAAATTTTCAAGATTTCGAAATTAACTTGTAACATAAACGCATAACATAACCTTTTCCTCAACTTCCACATTACGATCATAAAATAACAGTTGGCAATACCACACTTTTCATAATTTTCGAGACATGCCAGCTTGCTTGTCATAAATTTCTTTTACAAACTTTTCCAATGCATCAATAAGGGATCATATATTTAACAGAAATAATAGTGTTATATATGTCTGCTATTAGTGCCTTATTTATAACCTACAAATAATGCAATTTTTACACCCAGCAACAATAGTGACTGGAATTTTATCTTTTGACAGGATGAGAATGAATTAGTTAATTAATGAGCCAGACGAAAGAGGGCAATACTAGTAAAAAAAATCTTGTTTTTAAACTTGGCAATCTTTCAAAATTAACGTTCATTTCGATCGTAGGGATGCTTGTTATTTGAAAGTGAGTTGTTTTTAGCTTATTTTGAAACATGGAAAATGTTAAATACCGATCAGTAGTTAAGTGTGCACTACAAAAGTATTTTAGTCCTCAATTTAGCGAAGTTGAGACATGATTCGAAAGACTTTTAGTGGGTGATAATGACAGTTGATGAAACCAGGATACCCCAAATGAAACCATAATCGAAACAAACTGCTGGCGCAAATATTTTATTGCCTTTTGGGACTGGAGTGAAATTCTTATCGGTTATCTTGGAGCAGACTTCCTTGGAAGAAGTACAGAAACGTTTTTAAAGGTATCTTTTTTATATAGAAGATAATTTATATCCACCAAAAGTTAGTGATTACTCAACGCTTTTGCAGCTACACTTTGCATTCGTTAACAGAACGAAGAAGGTGTCAATTTATGTGGAAATAAAAAATTATATTATTATTTATATACTTTGACTTAAATCGAACAAAATTGAAATTTAAAGCTGTCAAAAAAATAGTCTGTCAAGTAACGCAAACATTTTTGTTTTTGTTCGTGTTCATGACACTACAAAAAATTTTCAGAACATCTATCGTATATATACATATATACTTCTTGAAGCATATAATGCAATTTTCCATTTGAACCGTTGCATTTATTATGACCAACTCTAGCACTTGGAATTCATTATAAACTTCGTGCAAAGTTCAATTACTCGGAACTCGGAAAACTAATATACATTTACATTGACCTAAATAAAGTCATCGAATGTCGATTACTCTACATTTTAAGTCTCGCAACCAAAATTTAAAATATCGTATTTTGTACGGTACAATTAGAAACGGCTTTCAACGCTTTACTATCGACCCGCAAGCTCTATAAGGACATGAGCAGTTTTTATTACACAACTGGTTAAATGTGCCAAACGATTACCCACCGTCAGTAACTGCTTTTATTACTAAATCTTACGTTTACAAATGACCAAAATGAGCCATAAAAATGCGTCAGTTATTTCTAATTCCGCCACTAGGAATCATCTGATGTGTATTATAAAATCTTCATCGCGACTACGTTTTAATTTTGGATCAACAGAGAAAAATAAAGGTGATTAATTCCCACATTTATAATTCATGGAAAATGTTAGTATATCCAAATGTTTGTCCCGATACGTACCGTGAAGATCGACGTTTGTTAAAGTACAGTCTGTACTAGCGTTCTTGAAAAAATATTGTGGTATTTCGCCGTCTAAAAATAACAACACAAAAATTAGGGTAAGCGTAGACCTCGTAAAATATTACGCGTTACTAAACTGTTTGTGTATTATTATTAAATGTAGGAATATAATTTGATATTTATTTTATGGAAGTTTTAATAGCATGCTTTAGAAAACGCTTTTTTCAAGAAGAAAATCTGGTAGGAACTTGCTGTTGAAATGAATTACTTAGAATCAATGCTAAATTCAATTTAACTAATAATTGAATTTACTTACTATTTAGCTGACCTAAATTTGTTAATAAATAACACAGACCAACACACATTTTGGTGCCTGCGATTTTTTAACTGTTCCCGGATAATTTTTGGATGAAGAATGTAAAAAAGTTCTCAGATTTGGTCTATCAGATCTAGTTTTTGAGATTTTTAAAAAAAATTGTGTATATATTTTACGTTATAACTGTTATAATATATAATATTACTATTGACAGTTAAAAAAACAAAGACACATGGATTTAAGTATTTATTGCAAAAACTTAATTACATAATACACTAATCACATAAAAATTTTCTTTTATACGACTTTCTAGAATGGAGTTTACTAGGCAGTCTCGCTGAAGGCTCCAGCAGTAATCCGCCATCATGTGGCTATCCCATCGTCCTTGATAACGATCTTCCATAGTTTTAATATCCTGATGGAATCTTTCCCCCTGTTCTTCACTACAATCACCTAAGTTTTCTGGAAAACGATCTAGGTGGCTGCGGAGGTAGTGAACTTTTATACTCATGTTACAGCCGAGAATATTAAAATTTGAAAGCATAGTTTCCACTAATTCTACGTAATTCTCTGCTTTATGATTGCCAAGAAAATTTTGTACTACTTGAACAAATGAACACCAAGCGTTAGATTCAGTCTCGTTCATTGATGTGGTGAATTGTGGATCTTTAACAAGTTGCCGTTTTTTATTGAGGACCATCAAATATACCAGCTTTTAGTTTTTCCGTGCTAATGCCAGGAAATTTACGTGATAAATACCCAAAACAATTTCCATCTCGCACATAATTCTCATATTTAAAGCCTTCACAAATTGCTTCATTAAGCCTAGCTTGATATGTAAGGGCGGAAGTAAGATTTTTTCTCTTGCAACCAAAGGTTCGTCGATCAAACGTTTTGTTTTCCTTGAATCATGACATCTCTTGAAGGCCATTTTTATCTCTGCTGTCCCAAAGGCTAATTACATTCTGGGAAATTTCTATTTTGACGATTAAGTACATATTTATCTCTTTATTTGTTGTCCTTTATCAGAAAAAAAAATCAATTAACCTGTAACCTGTATCTCAAAAACTAGAGCTGATAGAAAAAATCTGGTGGCATTTTTTTCAGATGCGATAAAATATTTTATTTAATAAATATAATCAGAGAATACAGAAAACGAAAACTAATATGGAAAGAGGTTATATATCAACCTTCAGTGATTTAAGTTAATCAACCACAGGCTCCATCAAAATTACCAAACATAATATATATATGTATATATATAATCGGTCTCCCATCAACCTTTTGGTGTAGGGGTTAACATTACAATATACATTATATCTTATGTACAAAATCTCTCCAAAAACTTCTATCCTCAGCTATCTCTATAGCAACAGACATTGATTGTCCTCTTCTGTGTATGGCCTTTGCTATTACTTTTTCCCATGTTTCTTCTGGTCTTCCTTGTCCTCGTTTTGTTTTTATTCTAGCTTCAAAAATCCTCCTTGCTGGTATCTTATATATCATACGTTGTAAATGGCCCCACCAGCTCAGTTGTTTTTCTTCAATATATTCCATTATAGAACCTATATGTAACTCCTCTCATACGTCTGTGTTTCTTTTTCTATATTTCTGTGTTATCCCTTTATCGCCTCTGAGGTATTTCATTTCTAATGCTTGCACTTTGCTCTTCAAGCTATTCGTGAGTACCCATGTTTCACTTCCGTAAGCAGAAACTGGCCTGTAGATCGTTCTGTTGATAGTCATCTTGGTTTTCGTTCTGACTTCCTTCTTCCAAATTACAGTAGTTCTCAATGAATGGTAGAGTTTAGATGCTTTGTCAATTTTCTTTGTTATGTCCATGTCTTGATTACCATTTCTATCGATTATTACCCCCAGATACTTAAATTGTGAAACCTGCTCTATTCTTTTGTTTTCGATATATATGTTTAGTGTCTCTTCAGTTTTTTTGCGATGTTACCATTACTCCCGTTTTCTGTGTGTTTATTTTCATTCCATACTCCTTCAATGAGTTGTTCCATATATCAAAAGAATGAAAATTAAAATAGTTAGCTACAGCTTCACATAATGTATTTTTAAATGTATATTTCACCTTGCGGCATCGTCAGGAGTATACAAAAATAGAACTAAACAATGTCACAGTAAGATCTTGCACGCTAAATGGTTTTCAAAGAGATATATTTATTTTACCAGGAATTTCGAAATTTCCAAAGAAAATTGAATTGATACAAAATTAGATATTTATACACAGTCTGTCGTAGGAACTTTTTTAAAAATAGTAATTCTAAGTGGCGCCATCTATTAAAAAAATATGCATCGGTAAGGTAGATCTTTCACCAATGTTATGTCAAGATATCATGACATTTGCATCATTAGAAGCAAAGAAATTGCGCATAAAGTAACAGTGTGTATTTGGCATTGATCGAAAAATGAATTTTGAACAAAAAGCAAATATCAAGTTCTGTTTTAAAATCGATAAATCGTTTACTGAATTTCTTTTTTTGGTTAATTTGATGAAACAAGTGTATGGTGATGCGTGTGTATCTTAGTTAGTCATGCACTTATGTTCAAAATTTTCATATTTCATTTATCTTTCTTTTATCTATCTATCTACAAACCTATACCTTTTCTCGTTTTACTTGATAAGTGTCTAACTTATATTATTTATTAGTAAATATTTTGATAATTTACTAATTTTTATGTGTGTATTAAATAGATTATATAAATTAAGAACAATGTTGACCTCAAAACAATACCTAATGGAGTCCCAGTTTTAATATGGCTCAACTTTAATCTTACTTACTTCTACATTTCAAATAAGAACACAAACTGAGGATGATAACGCGTCGCAGTGTAAAAACTTTTGTTATCATGTCCAGTCGTAAAATGCAAACAAACTCGTATACTATTTGAACTGTACACTATGCACACCATTTTTCGTTTTCTTTTTTTTTAATGAAACATGCAAGTGCTCTCTTTCTAGTTCGATATCGCCAGGGCTCGGCCTAAAAATATAGAGAAACAATTGCGATTTAAATCGCGGTAATGATTGTGAGAAGTGAGAATTTGCATGTATTCCACCTGAAATAAGAGAAATTAATAGATATATATGGTGATAATCATTTTCAGCAGTTTCTGCACATTAAGATTTTTATATAAAATAGTAAATAATAAAGTTTATTGTTTCCTTTTCGAAAACCTCTGTGTCTTTGAAACAAAACATCTTTCCCAGAATCAACAGAGAAGGAAGAAATTTTAAAATAGCTTATGCAATAACTGCCTGAATTTTGTACATACTTATGTTTAGTAAACACTTTGTATATCATTTATCACGTTGACAAATTATTCTGTTATATCATTTGTGATTATCTGATTATTTATATAATTTACTGCATTTCCATTTAACAGTTTGACTTTACATTTTTTGACGCTTGGACTTAATATTACCAAGTGTACTGGAAAGTCATTACCGTTTTTTTTTTAATTAAAAAACTACATAACATTCAAGAAAATGGAAAAATTTATTTATTCAAAGTATTGGCCATTTGATTCTACACATCTTGCCCATCTTTCAGGCAATTTATGGATGCCATCCCAAAGAAACTGTTTGTCCTTTGAGTAAAACCATTCATCGAGACATTTTCTAACTTCGAAATTGGCGAAGTGCTGCTCTGCAAGCGCGTGTCACATTGATACGAAAAGCTGATAGTCGGATGGGGCAAGATCTGGAGGGTACGGCGGGTGCAATATTATGTCCCTTCTAAGTGCTTTTAACGCTCCCTTGACCGGTTTTGCTGTATAAGACGGCGCGTTATTGTGCTGTAAAATCATTTTACCGTGTCTTCAGGCCGTTCTGGACGTTTTTCTATCAATGCATGGTTCAAATAGATAATTTGTTGTCGGTAGCCATCGTAATATACCACGCCACTCTGATCCCATCAAACACAGAGAAGACAATGCTCTGTGTTTGGTGAACCAAAACGATTTGGTCCTGGAGTCGATGGGCCGACTAAACTAGGTGATAACTATGATTTTTTTACTCTTAGGGTTTTCAAAATAAATCCATTTTTCATCACCCGTCACTATTCGATGCAGAAATGATTTCTGATCATACCTTTGAAACAGCATTTCACAGACGATTTTTTGATTTTTCATTTGCCTGTCATTCAATTGATGTAGCACCCATTTTTCCATCTTTTGGATTTTGCCATTGCTCGTAATCGGTCGCTAATTGTTTCTTGGGCTACATTTAACACTTCTTCCAATTGTTTTTGAGTTTGGGTTGGGTCTTCATTCAATAACTCCTGCAGTTTTGCATCTTCATACTTTGTCGGTCTACCAGTACGTTTTTTGGTCTTGCACATCGAAATCACCACTTTTGAATTATTGAACTACGTCCCACATGTTTTTATGTTTGGAGTGTGCTCACCGTAAGTTTTTACCAGCAAACGATGACTTTCAGCAGCTTTTCCCTTTTAATAAATAAGAAAGGTAATGCGCGCCGCAAATGCACTTTTTCAGGCACGAAACTGGACATTTTCGAAGTGGTATAAATCTATGACAGTGCTACTTTCGCAAACTATAACATGTATTGCTTTGAAGCTTGATGTCAGTAGAAGAAAATGACATACTATGTGTCAAATCATAACATCGCATACTTAAGCCTAGCGACATCTGTTAGAAAAATGACTTTCCGGTATACCTGGTAAATTCCAATTAACCATTCTCGAAAAAATAAATTCCACTAGACAATAATCTATAAATGCGTTGTTTTTAGTGCTTTAATAGCATCGTTATCGTAGCAAATTAGAAGAAAAAAAAATGCTACAAGCTTAATTTTTAGTAATAAACTCGTGCATCTTAATAATAGACACTAGCAAAATTTATTTTTGGAAAGAAATGTCTAAGTAAACGCAATGAATCATCACACATTTAGAAAAAGATATTTTTAAATCCATTCTAAATTCTAGTGGCCGGGGTATTACTGTATGTTTCCACGATAAAAGCGAATATTATTCAGACTCTAATGTAAACCGTATATCAAATCTTTTCAATCTTATAAACTAACATCAAATATGAATACCTAGTTTCATTTCTCGGTACACGTCCAGCGGCTTATTAAAACTATTTTATCACCTCGTGTTGAATTGCAAATATTTGGCATTTTGTGTACCGTACATTGTTAATGGATGGCATTCAATGCGTTTTTAGTTTTTCTGCCCACCCTTTTGGCAATACTCGTGTGCGGTGACGTGCCAAATTGTATGATATTAATTCGAAAGACTGTGCGAGTGAAATGCTTGAATAAAATGTTAAAACGGTTATAAACTGTGCAATAAAATTGTACCTAAGACGCATTATTAAATAGCAAAAATACACTGCATATTATATTACAAAAACTATTACAATTTGCCTTATATTTCATGTATAACGTTTATATTTACATTCGCTTTCTGTTGATATATAAATGTGCATGTCCTTCAAGTTACTGTCAGTCACAAGTGTTGTCATTTGTCATTTGTATAAGTCTGTTTATAATAATATTAATGAATCACTTAATTTTGTTTTGAATAAATTCACAATAGCAAGAAGATAAAATACACACTTTGTATTTATGTTTACGTGAATATACAGTAGAGGGGGTCATTACGTCTGAATAACACGGGCGGAGGTTGAATGGGCGCGAAGAAATTAATGCTAATAATACAGGCCAACCATGAAAAAACTTTTTTTTTATAAATTTGGCTCCCCCTTTATGTTTTTTGACATGCTGAATCCGAAAATGAACTTTAAAGTACCACAGGACATAAAGTTTCCTCGCATGTTTACTTTACGTTATTTATGCATTGTAAACGTATAATAATACCTTGGTCCCTACACCTAATTAGTAGTAAATGCTCAAAGGGCACTTTTGAGTATCTGCGTGACTAATACAAAGAAAATCACGAAGGCATATACTTTCTAATCTGGGATTGTTACCCTATTTTCGAAAATGGGGTGAACTTGAAAGAAAACCAGCATGGGGAGCATTTAAACAAGTTGTTTTGAAGTTTTTAGGCAATCAGAAAGACCCTAATTACGAAAATATAGTTCAAAACATGTTGAAAACATTTCGAGAACTTGGGTGTAACGTGTAATGTGAAGGTGCACTTTTTACACTCACATTTAAATTTTTTCCCTGACAATCTTGGAGCTGTAAGTGAGGAACAAGGAGAGCGTTTCCACCAAGATATAAAGGAGACGGAGAAACGGTATCAGGGTCATTGGAATGTCAACATGATGGGAGATTACTGTTGGACCCTTCTACGAGCAACTCCAGAAGCATTATATAAAAGGAAAAGCTACACTCGAACTTTTACCGTGAAGAGGTTGAAGAAATACAATAGAATAATAAGTGAAAAACTGTTCATATTCAAACTTACACTACGATTGTAATAATAAAATGTGAAATTTTTCAATTATACTCTGATAGTAAATTACATACCATTAAATCTTAACTATATATTATAATAATACCATACCCACCTAAAGATAAAGATTGCGAAAAATTGGTACGTGGTAGAAAAAAACTGATTGAAAATTTGGATTCAGCACACCAAAATACATAAAAAACAGGTTGAACTTTGAAAAAGTTTTTAAAAAACATTTATAGGTTGGCCTGTGTAATTAATACGACGGTATGCTGGGCTAGAGATACTTTTTCGTTGTATATTAATGCAGAATAATAATTCTAAACATGCAATTAATCAATTAAGGTTAATATAATCCCTTTCCACAATAATTTTCGTATTTCGTCTACAACTAAATTGTCATCGTCAGCAGATTTTGCTGTGGTTCCAGATGCGACACTGTGATTAATTATCTGCTGATGATGATAACTTAGTTGTCGAAATACATATACAGAATACGAAAATTATTGTGGAAAGAGGTTATATTAACGTTAATTGATTCATTTAATCAACCACAGTCTGCGTTAAAACTTACCTAAGCATACAAGACAAAAGACTAACTGTGAAAAGCGTTGGTTGAGGTTTTGGTGTAACCAACTCCATCACGAGACCTCGATTTCATAGAAAACCTGTGAATAGATGTAAAGAAGATTGTTACGACAGCTACACCCACAACTGGATAACAATTACGGGAAATCAATCAATTTTATCCAAACATTGGAAGTATTATTGAATATTAGTTATAAATTAAGCAATTTTCAAGAGCAAATTTTTAAAAATGAGTATTTTTATTCTTGACAAACTGCTTTTTGTTGCACAGCCAGAATAATTATTATTATTTATTTCTTTTCTTTTTTAATATGTTTGGCGTTTTGTTCTATAAATTTTATTCTTTTGTATTGGGTATTTCGACCATTGGGACAAATGAAACACACAAACTTTTATTGTCTCTATTTGTATACCAACGTAATCTTTGCGAATATTTCGCAAGAGCTAATAATTATTTATTTCGAGAAACAATGAAATTGCGATAACCAACGAATACACGGAATTCTGTTTCAATTAATAAATTATACAGAAATTAATACTTAAAGTTTATAATGGGCTATTAATTATCTCTATGCACATACATACGTATACCAACCAATAAAATCTTTTGTACACTAAAAAGTTTTTATTTTTTTTCAAAGTTGTTTCTGGTATAAATGAGTGTTGCGGACAGATAGATTTCGTGATTTTGACAAATAATTGTGTAAAGTTTCAATTAAAAAAAAAGTTTATTGTGAAATTAATAGAAACACCTAAATATTTTCATTATTTTGCATCGAGACACAACTTAAGTTGGCTATAGGTACAAAATTGTAGACATTATAATGATTACCCTAACCTAATTAACGCTTTATGTTAAAACAGATGTAATCCGTAAAAATCCTTCAATAATTTTCGAAATTGTCTCAGTCAGGTTTATGTTTTTATAGACTATTTTGAAATCCAACTTGTTTTAATAAAATACCGATGATCGAAAAGTTTTATATTCTAGAAAATGAATTATCTTTTTTTTCTTCAAACTCAATAAATAGTTTAATACTAAAAATACGCTATAATAAATGTTCGTTTTCGATACACAACGCAACTATTTATAAATACACTACCGGTCATATTTATTTGCGAACCCCAATTTTATGTGTTTCCTGAAATACGGATTATCTTTCGAAAAATCTGTATTATAATTATTCAACAATATTATTAGTGGAAGTAATTCCATATGAATTTCTACGAAAATCTTAAATTGTTTATGATATATCGTAAAGGTGTCATAAATTGGAAAAATACCATAAACATTATATAGGCTAATCCCTACAGTATTAACAGTTTTACCTGCATTTCCGAAAGGTATTGCCAATATTGTGTTATTGTACTAACTAATTACAATATTAGAATGTGTTATTCAAAAAGGAAAATAAATTTTATGTCAGTCATCGTTCATCTTTTGTTACGAAAACAGTGAAATAGAGAGTTATTGTGAATATTTTAATGCAATGCCGCAATCGCGCAATTGCAAAAGAATTACGATTAAATCACAGAACCGTTGATTATAACGTTAAAAAATTTGAAGAAAGTGGTACATTTTCCAACAAAAGAAGATCTGGACGACGCAAAGCGACGACATATGCAGATGACCGGCATCTAATACGGATAAGTAGACGCGATACACGAACGATAGACGGTACAGAGAAGGTTAAGGCAAGCGGGTTTATACGGAAGAATTGCTCTGCGAAAACCACTACTACGAAAGCAAAACAAGATAAAACGACTAAATTGGGCGAAAGAACACAAGAATTGGACGATTGATCAGTGGAATAATGTGTTGTGGACAGACGAATCGAAGTTTGAACTTTTGGGTAGCAAAAGGCGAATATTCGTAAGAAGATCCGCAGGAGAAAGAGTACTGCCAGAATGTATTGCGCCTACCGTAAAACATGGAGGAGGTTCAGTAATGATTTGGGGGTGTTTTGGTGGAAGATCTGTAGGCGATCTCGTCAAAATTGAGGGAATCCTAAGAAAAGAAGGCTACAAGGAAATTTTAGAAAATAACGCTGTTCCTTCATGACTAAGGATTCTTGGCGAAAACTTTGTATTTCAACAAGACAACGATCCGAAACACACTTCTAGATTGTGTGGCGATTACTTGCGTCAACTAGAAGAGCAATGACAAATCTCTATAATGGTATGGCCAGCTGAAAGTCCTGATCTGAACCCAATAGAGCTTCTTTGGGAAGAATTGGACCGGAAGGTTCGATAACGTGCTCTATCATCCACCACTGTACTGTGGGAACAACTTCAAGAAGCCTGGGCACAAATTACAGAAGATACACTGCAAAAATTAATTGAAAGGATGCCGCGGTTATGTGCCGCAATTATCAAAAATAAAGGTGGGCACATTGATTAGAGCAAAATTTAATAATAATTAATGATGAAGTTTTTATATAAGAAAAATGTAACTATTTTATGTTTACTTTACACTATTGTATTGGTACAATAAATAAATTTTCAGTACACATTTGATAGTTTAATAATTTTGGCTAAAACTAAGGGTGGGCAAATAAATATGACCGGTAGTGTATTTTCTATACGTTGAAAGTATAGGTCATTGTATTATGACTACCATGGTAATCTCACAGAATGTACAAGTTCTATTCAGATCATTCCAGGTAACTACTATTGCTTTTTAATTAACATAAAATTGTTGTCTAATCTTTAAAGATAAAAACAAACTATTACTACGCAACAATAGTATTACCTTCAATATTAACCATGTTTACAACTTTCCTACTTGTTAACTAAGCAACTGTGTACATTAAGTTGTGTATTTACTTGCCTTGTTTGCAATGCAAATTAGGTAACTTCGTTTTTTTCTTTCTATTCCACTCAATATTAAAACGAATTCGGTAATGTTGTACGAAAGACAATTTCGTTTCTTCGAAATACTTTCTTCTTTCTTGTTTATGTATTGTTAAATCAAATTTTATTACGTAATTTTGCAATTCCTTCACTGGATTTGAGCAATGTTTTTGTAACTGTTACTAAGTGAATTTAGTATTTTTTTCGCATTCCTAATTACACTTATATTTTAAGCTTTTCGCTAAAGAAATGCTACTTTTTATCGACACCATTTAGTTGATTGAAATGTGAAGGAAGAGTAAAAAAATATGTTCTAAAATATGTAGCACTTCTGAAATCATTTTTATTAAAAGAGAAAGGGCGAACATTAACATGGTATGAAATATTAAATTAATTCTGAAATAATACCCAAAATGAAATAAATTTTACAAAATCAATACTAGTGACATTCAAGAATTCTATCTAATTAGTAATTGCATGAAACAAAAATACCGAAAAATTTATAAAAAATTTGATAAGTATACCAGGTGTACCGGAAAGTTATTACCGGTTTTTTCTAAAAAAAAACTACCTAATTTTCAAGAAAATGGAAAAATTTATTTATTCAAAGTATTGGCTATTTGATTCTACACATTTTGCCCATCTTTCAGGCAATTTATGGATACCATACCAAAAAGAACTGTTTGTCCTTTGAGCAAAACCATTAATCGAGCCAACTTCTTCGAAATTGGCGAACACAGAGCATTGTCTTGGCCATGATGCTGATAGGCCGGCTTCGCCAGGTGATAACCATGCGTTCTTGCGCTTAAGGTTTTCGAAATAAATCCATTTTTCATCATCCGTCACTATTAGATGCAAAAATGACTTCTGATCATACCTTTGATGCAGCATTTCACAGACGATTTATCGATTTTCCATTTACCCGTCATTCAATTGATGTGGCACCCATTTTCCCATCTTTTCGATTCTTCCCATTGCTCGTAATTGGTCTCAAATCGTTTCTTGGGCCACATTTATCGCTTCTGTCAATTGTTTTTGAGTTTGGGTTTGATCATCATCCAATAACTCCTGCAGTTTCGCATCTCCAAACTTTTTCGGTCTACCAGAACGTTCTTTTCAAAGAAGTATAAATCTATGACAGTGCTACTTCCGCAAAATATGACATGTGTGGCTTTGAAGCTTGACGTCAGTAGAATAAAATGAGATGTGTCAAAACATAACATTGCATAGGTAAGCATTGCTGCGCCATCTGTTAGAAAAACCGGCAATGACTTTCCGGTGCACCTGGTAATTTAGTTTAGATGAGTTCCGCTTTTTCAAATTGTGTTATGAAGTTGATCAAAGGCGACACAAAAAAATGGCCAATGGAAAGAATTATTAATAACAAAAACTATTTTACTTTGATTCATACTTTTAATAATATTTTTTCAATGGCTCACTGGTCAAAGATTTTCCAACGATGAAGAAGTGATGTAGGCAGTTAATGGCTATTTTGAGAAGCAAGAGAGTTCTTATTATAAAAAGGGTATCGAACTTATTGAACATCGCTGGGAAAAGTGTATATAGATGAAAGGAGATTATGTTGAAAAATATATTTTGTTCCAAAATTTTTGTGTTTTCTTTGTTGGGTTGGGTACTTTTGGGGCCACCCTCGTATATTAAATCAAAGTCGTTTGTATTTAATAAAATATTTACTCCAAGCAATATGATTTAATATTTATTTCAACGTATAATAACATGACAACCTTTTCCTTCTATTATTTTTACTATCTACACAGAGGGCGTTCTTTAATATCCTGGAAGCAATTACAAATGTGTATAAAATTCCCTAACATTCTGTTTATAAACTCGGCAACTTATTTTTAAAATACTTCCATAAATCTGAAAGTTTATAGTAGGTGAAAGAATATTAATCATTTAAAATTTATGAACGCATATTACGCACGTACGTAAGTACAAACATTCTTTGCACAGGATTTAATCCAAATTAAAAAAATGCAAACACAGATAAAGTATCTTGCACGCATTTTGAATGTGCTAAAAAAATTTTTACTCGTTCAAACGACCTTCGACTGCATCTGACACAATCGTCTCTACGTATGTATCTTAGGCTACGTCACAAAATGCAAGTTACACAATATATCTCATCTACGTGCGTAAATTATTGAGACAAGCTGATGTTAGCACGTGATCAACAATTGTCGCTAATACAAAACATCTCTTGCAAATGTCCATATTTCACTAGTTCCTCTGTAATTTTAATTGACCGTCTTCGTTCGGAAATCTCCACCCGGCTTTCTCACGATTGTCCTTTGTTGTTTACACAATGTTAATGTTAAACAATTACGCTTGTTTAAAATTACACCATTGCTTAAAGATCATAAATATGTAAATTATATCCACGTGCGCTGTTATTGTCTACAATTTTCTCAGTTAACTCTTTATTAATTCAGTAAATAATATTTTACAGCATGCGTGACCGCAATTGGGTGTTTGTTGAGAAAAAGGACTTTTTTCAAGTTACGACACATGTTTGTAGAATCTACCTAGACCAAGGTAGTGATTAAATAAACAATTCAACGTTGTTATTATTATTACTGTTTTGCACATAAAATTAGTTTTGTTTTTTAACTATTAAGTTTACATAAAAACATTTGCTTAATTACGTTGAGACGTATTTGTTGATTGGCAATATTCTTTTATTAAGGACTGACAGCCATCTGACATTAATTTGTGAAGTTATTAAAAGAAAGTTAAATTTTAGAATTTTTCTAATATTCAAGTTAATTCCAAAATAAATAAAATGCTTTAAATGATGGGATCTTTGTTAGATAGTAATAATTGGAGTACGGGACGATAACATAAATTCAATAATTTATTAAAGATTAAAATTGGGTTATTGGGAAAGTCATGACATATTTTTGTAACAGATGGCAGTAGTTCATTTTTCATTATTTTAACCAGTGGTGTCTATGGTTGCGTTCATCGAACGCATTTGCTAAGTATTAGCACTCAGCATGATGACTTTCTGATCAAATTCCGCTACCTTTTGTTTTTTGAACGGTTATGCTCTTGCACTAACATCTAATAGATATCTTCCTAAATTTTTCTTTTCGTAAATATTGATCTGTTAAATAAAGGTGGTGATTGTTCAGCATTAGTACTCAATATGATGACTTTCTGATGAAATTCAGCTACCTTGAGTTTTCTGAAAGGCTGTGCTCTTACACTGACAGATATGATATTCAAAGCAGATTGTATTTTTCGATCTGTCGTTTCGTCGAAACATAACCACAGCTGTTTATCTTTTACTACAGTTTGGATCGTGTTTTCGATGTCGTCACGTACAGTTGGCATATGGCTCGGTAACGCTCTCTGGCATACCTTCCACTTGAGATCGTATTTATTCCAGAAGTCGAGGAATGGTTGCTTATCGAATAGATGAAGTCCCAAATCACAGACGATTATCATGAACAGTAAATCAAAAATAAATTCCGTTTTTGGTAGCACGTTATTTTTCTTCTTTTGGTATTGTACATTCTTTAAATACTCAGGTTTCCTGAACAACCCTTACCATATCAATGTTTGTATTCTGTATACGTATTTCGACAAATAAGTTATCATCATCAGCAGGCTATTAATCATAGTGTCACATCTGAATCCGCGGTAAAGTTCATATAGAAAAAATTCAAAAACTGAACATGTGTCGTAGTTTTGGCGGAATGACTGCGCGAAATTTTTTCTGAGTGAATTGTACCGCGGATCCGGGGCAACGCTGTAATTAATAGTCTGGTGATGAAGACGATTTAGTTGTCGAAGTACCTATACAGAGTACGAACATTAACGTGGAACGGTTTTTTTTCTTTTTTTTTTTTTTGATTAATTCACATAACTACAATCTCCAAGAAAATAGTGCTCCGAAAAGTGGCATATTGAAATACTCAAAAACATTTGTCGAATTTTTAGAAGGAACGTGAAAATGTTGGATTGACAACAGGTTTCAAAGAATGGACAAAAGAAAGGCGAACGTTAAAAGAATCATTCAAATGTTAATAACACCTTGTTTACTACGCGTTTCAAGAAATTCATCTCTTTGTTATTAACGAATGATTCTCTGTAAAGTCGTCATACACTTTCGATAAAATAATTGATAGAAAAAGCATTACCTCCCAACAGCGTTTCACCTCGCTAAAATAGATAACTAAGTTACCATTGCGTAAATAGACACTTTAACTTGACGAATTGCCATTAGGCGAGCGTTAAAAGAATCATTCAAATGTTAATAATACCCTATTTACTACGCGTTTCGAGGAATCTCTCTGTAGGTCATAGAATTTACACGATCGTTTTTCTGTATCGAAAATGTATAACAAGTCAACAGAGAATCATTCGTTAAAGACAACTTTACCTGAAGAGAGGTGAGTTCCTCGAAATACATAGTAAAGGGGTGTTATTAGCATTTGAATGCTTCTTTCAACGTTCACCTAATGGTAATTCGCAAAGTTAAAGTGTTCGTTTATTTACGCAATGGTAACTTAGTTACCAGTTTTAGCGAGATGATACGCTCTTGTTCTTTCGTTTGTTTGAACCAAAGAGGGAGGTGATGCTCTTTTTATCATTTTTCTTTATCGAAAATAGAGTGTGGAAAGTATTTTGAAAAATTATTAAATGCGAAATTTTTGCAGTTTCATCTTTAGAAAAATTAAAACACCCGCGAAATTCAAAATTGTTTAAAAAGTTATACAAGTATTCTTTAAGTGTTTTCGCACTGAATTGTTTAGTTAGAAAAAAAAAACGTTAATATTTAATGCAATCTTGAAAGTCAAAAAACCACTAAAACCACTTTATTTTATTCTGTCATTTCAATTACAACAGTTCAGAGTAATTTATATGTACAATTCAATAACCTATAACTGCTAATTCTTTAATTTTCCAATTACAATTGTCATTTAATTTTAAACGTAGCACATCGATTGCGGGGCCCATTTTCGAGAACTAATTATGCAGATAATCAAATTCTGTTTGCCGATTGCGCCAGCATAATCGCGTTTATTAGCATTTCAATATTGTCCAACAATATCTCTCTATCTGTTGATCGATTATGAATTTTTCAACTTCACGCTCGTTGGTCGGCTTGCTTTCTTGTTCTTGTTATTTCGCAAAAACCGTTGTAAAACAAGTGAGCGTTAACTTTTTGCACTTGTTTTTACAAAATCGAAATTTTACAACCGCCGCTGTTGGTTTATCGTCATCTTTAATTAGTCCTAAACGTTATAAAAAGCCTCTTAACTTTTGTTTCTTCGATCGTGTGAACCTTTCGATATCATTAATGGAAGATTTTACGCTCCGCAAAACCTTGGCTAAGGTTAAAATTTATAATCGATGGTAATTACGTTAGTTATTCGAGTTGTAAATTGTGGAAACGGGTCAAGGTGGAACGTATAAGAGAATCCATATAGCTACATATGTGGAGATAACAATGCCGTTGCACCGTTGCAAAACCGTTTCACATCGTACTCTCGTGGAAACTATTAATATTTAATCAGTGTTACATGACTATTAATATATAGAAACATTCTGTTTGTCCTTTTGTTTTCTAATAATTGCTGTATTAATGACTTCGTAGTAAAAAAAGCAAGGTATATTGATGTACGTGAATCTGTTCTTTATATATTAATTACCCTAGTGTCTGATTAAAATCAGGGTCATTGATTAGTTTTCTTTCAACCAAGTACTACAATGAAAATTCTAAAATATTGAGCGAAAATTATTCTGATTGTTGTTTATTATTAATAGAATTTTCTTTATTTTCCAAGGTATTCCCCTTTAGTTTCTTTTTTACAGAGGGTACTAGGAAAGTTTTGCAATACAGCTTTGTTTATTTAATTTTTTCAAAGTAATTTCCTCTACACTCAATACACCTCTCCATCCTCCGAACCCAATCTTTAAACCCGTTCTGCCAAGTTTCACTAGGAAGTAAAGCACACCCGTTGTCCCAAGCCCGCAGAAGGTCCTCATCACTGGAAAACCGCCTCCCTTTTAGCTTCATTTTCACATGCGGGAACAGTGCAAAGTCGCAAAGAGCAAAATCTGGACTATAGGGAGGGTGCTCGAGAAGTTTTAATCCTGTCGTGATCAAATATTCGGTGCAGGCTTTGGCGCGGTGAGCTGGAGCATTATCGTGATGGAGGAACCAGGTGTCCATTCTTGACTTTGGCCGCAGGTTCTTCATAGATCTAATGACTTTAAGCAGGCACTGTTCAGTATACTACTTAGCTGTGACTGTCTTCTGTGTGTTCAAAACGACGCGTTCCACCATTCCACTCGATTTGAAAAATACAGCTATCATTTTCTTGTTTACAGATCGGGATTTCCTGACAACTACGGATGTGTCCTCATCATCAAAGATCCAAACTTTCTCTTGAGCTTAGGTCGGCACATCGTAATAGTACAGCCAAGTCTCGTCACCTATTACGATGTTGTTCACATACCGAGATTGTCCCTTATTAAACTTTTTTAGCATCTCTCGGCACCAAGTCACACGTCATGTCATGTGCTCTGTCAGTCGATACGGCACCCAGAGAAAACAAAGTTTTTTCACGTGCAAATGGTCATGCAGAATCGAACTAATTGCTGGTGCATTTAGGCCTGAAGTACCCTCTATCTGTTGGTAGGTTTCCCTCACAGTAGTAACGTTTTCCTCCATAACTGACGTTCGTGGCCTTCCCGGCCTCTCAGCATCCTCCACAGTTAAATTTCCCCTTTGGAATTCTCTATGTCACCTGAATATTGTTGTGCGATGTGGACAAACATCACCTAGTGCAAGAGTCATTTCTTCGAAGCACTAGTCTATGTTTAAACCACGCACGGAATTATAACGCAAAACTGCCCTTATCTCATTTCGTGACCACGATGCCATCGCAAGCTTTACACTCTCACTGCTAATGAATAACTGTGCCCATCGACATGGCACGGCGGCTGCTATTGCCGTATGAACATGTCTCAACATGCAGCAACAAGCAGCTTCCTACGATTCATTGTTGCGTCATATTGCAAAAGTTTCCTAGTACCCTTTGTATTGTAGTATATTCTTATATAATTATTAAATAAATATTTGTTTCAAGATATTGCGATTATTTTCAAATCTATAAAGTCAAAAATTATGAACGACAATTTTAAAATTCAATCAATTTATTATAGAAAAGACATCATCAATGTTTCTTCTCTGATATGGCGGAAATAGTAAAGCCAATACCTCGCATAATTTGCACAAATAGCAACTATTAGATCTGACGAATTTGGACATAATAATAAAAAGATGTTTTCCGAGACCAAAAAAATTAATTGAATGGTAAGCATTTTGTATGAAGTGAGAGATAACTCACGCCTCGTGTTTACATAATATATCCGAAATTAATTCGTTGAAGTCGACTTTCTCTTCAGACATCTTTATCTACTAGGGAAAAAATAATTCTACACTTTTACAGATAATTATAAACAAAGCCGTGGGACGCTTTATGCAAACAATTTACATTTTTTGGAAACTTGAAACGATAAATATTGTACAGTGACAGGCTATCAATCACATCAATCATCCTACGATTTTGCATTACATTGTCATCGCTACAGTATTCAAAAAACTCTTAAATATGTTATTGATAAAATTGTCTCATTTACTCATCAATAGGAAATAGAAATCTTATTTGAATTAATTATGTATTTCAATTAAGCTAATTTATTGAAGCAGTGAAATTGACTCAAAAGAAAAAATGAAAAAATATATTTAATCGTAAAATTTTAACACATTTCCTCAAGGTAATTTTGATGGAACCTGTGGTTGCTTAATTTAATCACTGAAGGTTGATATATAACCCTTTTCTACATTCATTTTCGTATTCTGTATTCGTATTTCGACAACTAAGTTGTCATCATATCAGCAGATAATTAAACGGTGTCGCACCTGGACACCCTAGTTATTAGGAATAATCCTAAAATTGAAATTGATTTATTCCGAAAAGAAACCAATGTCAATAGATTCATCACGATGGACTCAAATCATAGCATGCAATGAAAGTTGGCTTCGTTCTGTTTTCTTATCAATAGTGTGCTTAATTTCCCGCTAATAAAAGTAAGATACGAAAAATAATTGAACTTTATTAAGAATATCGCGAGATACAATGGTTTTGATTCGAAAATAATCAATGGATTAATTAGAAAGGCTAGCATAAGAAAAATAATCCGGGATATTACATGTCTGTCACCTCAAAGCAATCGGGACAGGCAGTTTGTATGTTTACCTTTTCATTGTTTAACGAAACATTTAAATTGTGTTTTTAAAGAGCGCGTTCTTCAAGTTACATTTCGGTTCACTATCTCCATCAAATCCCTTTTATAAAATGCAAAAACAAAGGCGAGGACAACAAAAAATCGGGAATTTACGGGATTAAATGTCTAGATTGCAGTAAACAAGACGTCGGCCAAACAAAACGATCGATAGAAATCCGGTATAAAGAACATATTGTGCACATAAAATTCAATCGGCCAGAAAAATCCGGTTTAGCAAAACATGTGTTGGAAAGTAATCAGTTGAACCGCGGATTGTTTTCATTTGATAAAGAATGTGTGTAATTATCGCGAATTAGATACGTATGAAAGTATGTACATTTTGAAGAATGAAGGCCATGTGTTGAACACTGACCTGGGCCTCAACCATAACTCACCTCTCTTTGATCTCTTAAATGACAGACAAGGGAGGATGCAATACACGCAGTCAGGTACTTTTCTTTCATTTTTTTCTTTTATCTTGGTTTAAGACTAGATTACAATTAATTAATAAATATGTGTGCCCTTATTGGCTTTATTCTGCCCTCTGTTGTGTAATTTTCGTTTCACCCATAGAAAACAAACTTTCTTCATTACAACTGTTAACTTTCGATTTTTAATTGGACGCTTATATTTTGAACCACCTTCTTACAAGCGCCTGCAAATTGTCGTCGATAATTCGTGACCATCTTCAGAGAGAACTTTTTTATAGTTCTAGTTAACGGTTTTCTTTTTCTGTCACAAAATGAACGTCCGGTACTTGTGCTAGGAACATTTTCTTTGATTAAAACAACAATACGTTTCACTATTCGCCGGGAAACTTCTATTTGTGCAATTTGTCTTTGAGAGTGCTTTTCAGTACGCGACGAAGTAGAAATCCATTTTTTTATAGTATAAGTCTCTTTTTGGATTCTTTATTGTCCATGTTTTTATTTGTGGTACAATTGGACCACAAATAAAAACAAATAAACTCACTACTTTTAAGTAAAACCTACACAGTGTCACACAGTAACATAAACTGAAATACTGAATGATTACAACAACCATTCACGATGCCTTTAAGAGAACCAGTCCACGATAGACAAGAGAATTAGTGAAAGGGTCGAGCCATTAATGGAAACCAAAATTTTTTCTGAGACATAATAATTTTAAGAATAAGCTAGATAAATATTAGATAGCCATATCATACGGTTTATTTATTTTTGAATTACATTAATTGAAACAAAGAAAATTAAAAAATTGTCAAGGTGGCACTAATATTCTGGCCAGGGACTGTACCTTGTATATTACAAATAGTGAACAGAACTTTAAAGTAAATATTATGCGAACGTAAAACATACATAAATGTATGCAAATGAGACGTTAAAGTTGTGTGAATCTAGTACAAGGATTCTTTAACAACAACAAATCTATATCTGATGTTCATAAACCTAGAATCACTTGTTATCAACATAGTGAACTAATTACGTGAATAAATACCACGTACGTTGGTATATTTGTTAGCAAATTAGCATCAGTGAATTATTTACGGTTACCATTACCAAATACTTCCAAATATGTATTTTATGTATTGCAAAATATTTCGAAACAGAAAGAATACAAGGTAACAACATTTACAAACAACGTGTTATCATTATTTAATCTAAATATTAAAATGCGAAATTTTGCAAAAAACTTCTTAATTTATTTAGTCTACTTATGATTATATAATAAGTATAGTATAGCCTGAAAATTAGCAAAAGTTCGCAATGTGTTCTTTCATACTTTATCCCAAACTTTTGGACAATCCTACATCATTTAACGGTGAGGGTTACATATCTAAAACTAGTCACATAATTACTAGAAACCTCTAAAGCTTTAAGTTTTACAAAATCCAAACAATGGAAAAATAAAACAAATGTAATACATGAACATATTTATTGACTATAAAAGTTTTGATTGCTCCTCCATGTGCTTTTATAAAGGGCTTTGAGAAGTTAATACAAATTGGTGTCTATTTTTGTTCATCTATAAAATTCTCGACCAAGTTTGGACTTCGAGCTGACCATTGTAAAAGTCAATTTTCCTGAAGCATGTATTGCTTGAAATTCCAGTGCATGGTGTGTTATCCTGCTGGAAGAAGACTCGTGTATCAATTCAAAAAATATTCTTTATAGTAGGATACAGAGCTTGATCTAGTATTATGGTATAAGAATTAATTCCACAAGCATAAACGAGCATTTCTTCAACACCTACTGGCAACATGCACATCCAAATCATAATATTATGTTACAATTTTTTCCATTCCTGAGCGTTTTGAATACATTATGGAATAGCTTTTAGTTTTCTAATATGTTTTGTTCGATTTTCTCACCAAACTCTTTCCACGTTTCTTCCTCTTCTTGTTTTACCTTCTCCTCCACCGTGATTTGTTGTTCTTTGTATTCTTCATAGTTTCGATGTGTTCTATTTCTAAGGTGTCTCAATTTTTGTTTTTTGGTCTTGACTACGTTTTCGGTTTATTAGTTCCACCACCTACTTTGATTTCTACTTTTTCTTCTGCAGTAGGGTCATTACTGATCCACCAAAGCCAATGATGAATTTTATATATGATTTTTATGTGATTACGTCCATTTACCAATTGTTTAATCTGAAATAATTTCCATGCAATCCTGTCCCAGGCTAAAGAAATATGATATGATTACAATGCAACAGTATTAAGTATGTCTCTTGTAGCAGCAGACGAAACGCCGGTAAAACAAGAGTGGTTACAACTTAAAAAACCAAAGAGGAATTATAGACAATAATGGCAGAAATCAAAAATTAAATCTTATTTTAATATTTCCGTTAGGTTCTTGTATATAAGCTCGACTCAACTAAAACGTCGATTTTTAATTTAAAGAAATATCTGTCGGATCTAATCCAGCGAATATGACGAGCTCTTTAATCGATTACTTTTATTAGGAACTGAGAACCCAGTAAACATAAATGTGCCAGGGCGTTATCGTATACAAAAGGTCGATAACTGGAGTTATACCTTTTTATATATTCACTGACTTTTAATTTAATTTTTTTCGATACGACTAGCCTGCTTGAGCATTTTTGCAGAAATAAGTCAGTGTGGAAGTGTCCCAAATGTATTAGGTATTTGTGTAGATTCTATTACCTAATTTAAGACAGAATATATTTATTTATTTAATATTATCCTAAAAATATTGTTTCGATATAAAGGGTCTTCTAATAAGAGGTTTCATTTGTAAAATATGTAAAAAAACGAGTATTTTTAAGTGAAATCATCGGATTTAATCACTAAGGTTGATATATAACCCCTTTCCACATTAACTTTTGTAATTCTGTATACGCATTTCGACAACCAAGTTGTCATCATCAGCTCAACCAAAGATAACCGCAAAGTGTCGCACCTGGTAAACCAGGTTATCTGCTGATGATGACAACTTGGTTATCGAAATGCGTATACAGAATTACAAAAGTTAATGTGGAAAGGGGTTATATATCAACCTTAGTGATTAAGTTAATCAACCACGGGCTCCATCAATTTCAAAATCATCGGATGTGTATTTAATTGTAAAGAGGAGGGGTATACCTTTAATACTGGAACACAATATCAGCCAAATGGCCGCCACGGCTACGCTTGCAGGACCATATTCTTCTCATGAAATTTTCCATCACCAATTCGCACATTTGCGGCTGTATGTTCTCGATAACTTCACAAATTCCATCTTCAAGGTCTTGAATCATTTGTGGGCCATTGGCATAGACCTTATCTTTCACGTAGCCCCAAAGAAAAAAGTCTAAAGGTGTTAAATCACAAGATCTCGGTGGCCAATTGTGATCGCCTATTCGAGAAATCACACGGTCAGGAAACTTTTCACACAAAAGAGCAATGGTATCGTTACTTGTGTGGCACGTACCGCAGTCTTGTTGAAAATAAACGTCGTCCACATCAATGTCTTCCAATTCCGGCCATACAAAATCATTAATTATGGTTCGATAGCGCAATTCATTCACCGTAACTGTTGCTCCAGCCTCATTTTCGAAAAAGTAAGGTCCAATGACCCTGCCAGACCAAAAACCGCACCAGTCACACGTTGAGGATGGAGAGGCTTTTCAATAATAATTCTTTTGTTTTCCGAGTACCAAATGCGACAATTCTGCTTGTTAACGTAGTCTCCGAGGTGAAAATGAGCCTCACCACTCGAGATGATTTTTTGATGAAATTCCGCATCAGTTTGATGCATTTCAGGGACCCAATCAGCGAAGACACGACGTTGTTGATGGTCGGTAGGCGTGAATTCTTGTGCTAACTGAACTTTAAGAGCCTTAAGACCTAAGTCTTTATGCAAAATACGGTGTAATATGATTTGTGGAATACTCAATTCCAAAGATCGACGAGAAATGGACAAATCTAGGTTTTCCTCAACACTATGGGCTACAAGAGCAATATTCTCAGTCATTCTAGAGCGACGTGCACGACTTCGATTCTTCACATCACTAACTTGTTCCAACAGCTCAAATTTTTCCACCAGTTTCACAACTGCTGACCGAGAAGGTGCTTCACGACGACCCAAAAACGCTGTAATTTTGCGAACTGAAACCGCGAAATTTTCACCATTTTCGTAGTGAATTTTAATAATTCCAATGCGTTGTTGAAGCGTATATCATTCCATTTTTATTAATGGCGTAGTTTTTACTTGCCATCTGTCAAGTAGTTACACGTTGAGTCGTGACAACTGTTAAAATGACGGGCTATTAAAAATGAAATGTCATAGTGGAACACCTGATACATACAATAAATAATATAATAATGAAACAAATAACAACACGGTGTGGTTTTAAAAAGCAGCTTAGTCAAATATAAATCATTTGCATTAAAGTTATAGCTAATGTTAACTCAACTTGCCTATTTTTAAGGATAAACTTGCTGCGTCAAAGACACATACATCATTATTTTTTTTTAGTTATTATTTCCTTTTAAATATGATGTAAAGTGTTTAATTTGACATGTAATTGGTTTTCCGTTGGACAATAAAACTAATTATTATCATTAACTCACATATTTCACAAGATTAATTTTAATTAAAGTGAAACGAAGCCAC
Source organism: Dermolepida albohirtum (assembly GCA_031893035.1). Taxonomy (NCBI): domain Eukaryota; kingdom Metazoa; phylum Arthropoda; class Insecta; order Coleoptera; family Scarabaeidae; genus Dermolepida; species Dermolepida albohirtum. Next base: position 115,300 of record JAVIWB010003310.1, read on the forward strand.
ATGTTCGAATGCTTAGAAAATCCAGACAATAACAACTTCATAATTCTAAGAAAAGACAAACAACACACAAAAACCAATTTAGATCTTTTCCAATTCAAAATTAGCCCTTTGACCTTTAAGATTTTCATTCGTCGAATACAACACCTACATCAACTGTGGCAAAGCTCGAGATTACGTCTGGGTGTGAATGATGTGGAATTGCGATGTTTAACGTTTTGCTTTCCTTGTGTACATTGAAAAGATCCTGTTTCAATGTAAGTGTGGGTACACACAATTGACTATCGTGTATACATTGTGAATGTAGTTGCTATACAATAAGTTCTTTAAATAACTTTAAGGTTATTGGAAAATACAGTCATAAATTAGTATATTCATTTCACTGTCGTAACTGTACAATTCTCAAAAAATATAATACGCCTTTTTGTCTTGTGTGTGCGTTCATTTATCTAGATGATATTAAAAATTTGAGATATATTGAGTGGTTTTGACGTGAAATTATCTGCAAAAACTATATTTCAAATTCCTATTTTAACTTGTTTAACATTATATTTCTAATAGCGCATTTAATAGAATGTTAAAAGGAATCATTCTAGTATTAATAACATCCTATCTACTACATATGTTTCACCGATATCACGGATCGTCAGGCAGATTTGTGTTATTAATGAACGATTCCTTTGAATTTTCCAGTCAAAATTGTTGCCTCGATAACATTGTTCATCATTTTCTTGACTGAGAATCTGATTCCGTTGCAAAGTCGTGGTGGATTTATGTTTCGAAGAAGAATGATGGGTACGCCAATTTTCAATGTAAGAACATGCGGTGGCATGCCTGGCAAATCAAGCGAATTCAAGAATTCAGTTGGATAGTTGACAACTTCGTCTTGATTCACCACAGTATCGATGGACTTATATGTTGCCGTTTCGCCGGGTATTCCATTCTGAATGGTGAAGTTGATGGTATTGACATCGATGTTTTTGGCCGCTAATATAGCACGCGTACTGAGCCACTGATAATTTTTGTAGTTCTGTGCAATGTTTGGGAAAGACTTTTTGCACCAATTCGTCTATGCTTTCTGTGATCTTACAGAAGTTTCCTGGCAAGGTGATACATTGCGTAGATTCATCAATTTACATTCGCCCATTTCCAATATCCATTAATTGTTTTGCAAAATTTCCAATTGGAATGGCAGTGGCGTCATCTGTCGAAAATTGGTCGTACCAACTTAGTAACCTTTGTGAGCTCATGCACAACTTTGCTAAAGATCATCACATGATCAAATGCATAGTTTACGATTTACGATTCTATAAAGGACATACAGACAAACATTCATTTTTATAAATATATAGACTATCAACGTATCGCTAATATTGTATATTTTTGAAGAAATTTCAAAACTTTCTAAAGGGTAATAAGTATTTGATCGCATGATTTTATTAATATATAGTAAGTATAAATGAAGATACATATAAACTAAAACACTAGTATTGATTAAAATATTATTTATGTATATTTTATAGGTTATGTTATTGTCACCTATTAGATGATAAACAAAGAGAGCAATATACAAATTACGCCGAGAAAAAAATTACGTTTTTAGAAACCGGATATAATGAAAAAAATACTTGACTGGGAATAATTCCACCTGTTATACACTTTTGTTAGATAAAACTGATCTCCAATAACTGTTTAAAAAGAACCAGTGGTATAAAATAGTAACGCTATTAATAAGTGACCTTTTATCGAAATTGACATTTCCTATTTTTATACGATTTTAAATTATCCGCAAATTCCATTTAATGCTTTGAAGTTTTCTTTAGCTATCGAAATCTCGATATAAATAACTTCATTAGAATATGTTTAAAATCAGTTTTCTCGGTAAATATTGGTCATAGTCATAAAATTGGTTTTCATCGTGCGACGATTCAGATATTGCTAATGATTCTGAACACGTGGACAAAGATAAATCCGACATCAGTGTATACGTACGTGTACAAGCACCAACCACAAGTTGGCAGTTCGTATTCATTTAAAGAATAAAATCTAATCTCTTAATTTTTTAGGTAGTAAATTACTTAGTAGACTTAGTATACTTACTTAGCGTTTATAGTAGCCAGATCTGTGTAATAAATTTTGTTTTTGTTTTCGGGAATATTCATATTTTATTATAGATGTTATTTCGTCAAAAATGAATTTCGATAATTACTATTTTAAAGAACTTTGCATGTAAATGGGTCAATTTGAATCGAAAGTTTTCAATAAAAACTTTTTTTTATTATATGAAATGACAACAATATTTAATAAATTATTTTCCAAATCTAGAATATATACATACATATTTAATGTGATGATACCATCTTCGTAAAAATTAAAAGAATTCGAAAAAAGTAATAGTTTGTTTCATATAATTCCTGTGAACTTCATGAAAAAGTAAACAGTCATCTATCGGTTTAAATTTGAACCACCGGTTATTTCGAATCTGGCAATATATGTCATTCTATTCTGTCACAAAATTCAGTATATTATCTCCACTGAACGAAATTAATCTATTTACGCTTGAGCAACGTTGGGATTTATTGGAAATTTATTTCCAAAACAAAAACAATTGGCCGGAAATTGCACGAAAATGTCGTACAAAGTTCGGTCGCAGAGAAGAACCAACAGTGCCCGGTATACGCAAGTTTATTACTAAAGTTCGTGAAACTGGTTTCATTGTTGATGCGCCAAGACGTGAGCGTGCTCGTACAGTGCATACACCCGAAAATATCGAAGCTGTGGCTGAGAGTGTGCGTGAGAATCCATCAGCATCAACTCGTTATCGTCCTTAAGAATTGAACATTTCACGCACCAGTTTACGTCGAATTTTGCGAAAAGATCTCGGTATGACGCCTTACAAAGTTCAATTGGTTCAAGAGTTGAAGCCGCATGACCATCCGCTTCGTTTTCACTTCGCTAGATGGGCCAACGAGAAATTGCACGATGATGTCGATTTTGCCAAAAATATCATCTTTTCGAATGAAGCTCATTTTCATCTTGCTGGGTACGTTAACAAACAAAATTGCCGTATTTGAGGCTCAGAAAACCCACACGTGGTCTTACAGAAACCAATGCACCCATTACGAGTGACTGTTTGGTGCGGCTTGTGGAGCGGAGGCATCATTGGCCCATATTTCTTTGAAAATGAGGACGGCGCAACCATTACGGTCAATGGAGACACCTGTCGCACCATGATAACCGATTTTTTTGTGCCCGCTCTTGAAGGTATTGATTTGAACGACGTTTGGCTTCAACAGGACGGTGCAACTTGCCACACGTCTCATGCCACAATCGATTTATTGCGTCAAACGTTTGATGGCCGTTTAATTAGCCGAAATGGTGATGTCAATTGGCCGTCAAGAAGCTGCGATTTGACACCGTTGGACTATTTTCTGTGTGGCGCCGTTAAAGACAAATGTTATGCCGACAAACCAGAGATAATTGAGCATTTGAAGGCCAACATTCGTGTTGCCATTGCCGAAATACGACCCTATATACTCGAAAAAGTGCTCGAAAATTGGTCCGATCGAATGGGTTACCGTGAGGCCAGCCGCGGCAGCCATATGAATGTAATAATATTCCATCTCTAACCGGAACAATTGTACTTCACAACAAAAAAATAAATTCGGCAAAATTTCAAACCGTTTTTGTTTCATTGCATTTTTAAATTTAAACTTTTAAATGGCCCATCCGTTACATGTGGACATATTGTATACTAAATATTACATATTTAAATAATCATTTATTGAATAGCATGTTAAAGATTACCAAGAAAAAAATAGTGTGACGAAGAATGGTACTATATTGTACTATTGTTTAAATAAAAGAAGTGTGGGAACACCAGCTTCGCGGTAAGAAAGTGGATATAAAAAAATTAATATACATATATGTGTATGTTAATAAGTATATTTAAAATAAATATTTAAAGGTTTTAATAATTTAATCATTTAATATACATACCCTGGTCTAACTTAAAATTTAAAGAAAATACGAATTTATAAACATTCAAGCATTTTATTATCAATGTCGCATTATATTCGAAAATTATAAAGCGAGGAAATCGGAAAAATTATACTTCCATCTTTCGGACAAACATGAAAACTATTTGAGAAATGAAAACACAGAGAAGAGTATTATGTCTTTTTAAATCACAGTTTACCACTGACTAGGTGGGTTACACACAGTCAACAAAGCGAAGGTTACCTAATGAATTCTCGATGAAAGAAACGCGTAGGAATCGCTGCTTTGTTAACTGTAACCTTTTATTAATTACGAGGCATTATCTTCCATGAGGATCGTTAGATATTTATGACTCATATTAATATCTTTTTTTGCAATCGCGGCGGGATTCCAAAGTATTTAATATATGTTCTATCTCAATAAATTAGTGATTCATATTAGCTAAAATTAAACAAAAACGGTATAAAAACAATGCGTATAAACAGATAAAGCTTATGCAGTAAATAATTGTTTAAATTTTCCTACATTCTTTAAAAACTTTCTCTTGAAACAGTTGATTTTTCGTATCTTTCTGTACACTTATTCCATAATTAAATGCCACTTTCAGATGCCAAACTGAAATTTTAGTATTTAACAATTTATATTTACTCTTCAAGTATTGAGAAACATGAACTACTGGTGAGTGAAACACTTTATATACTGCCAACTAATAGCCTATAATATAGTATTTTCTGATTTGTCATTTGTCGCTTTTTGCGATATAAAAAAAAATTCAAAATTGCCAGAATTTTCATGTTATAGAAATCTTCGAAACCACTGAAGATAAAACAAAACTAAAATTGGCATCTGGTTTGATGTAGAATTTAATCATTTCAATTAAAAATTCAGAGCGTACTTGGTTTTTAAGACACGACACAAACTTTGTTTTTTTAAACGGCAATTACTTCATTTAGTAATAGTAATTGAATCCTTCCCGCTATAATAAAAAAATTTTTAAAAAATTAACTATACCAAACCTTATACCTATGAAGTCAGAAAAGAATAAGTATTTGAATGAGGACTCGTGGGAAGTCAAGATTGCCATTTAGAAAAATATATAAATTCGTGTTATATCCAGAAAATTAAGTGTACCGCGAATTTTTACGTGAGATTATTAAATTTTACATAGAAATGTCTATCAGATGTCATTTTTAGTTTTTCAGCTGTTACGAAGATATGTAATGTTTTTTTTTATATTTTAAAAGGTCGATTTCTCAGCAGCTTTGCTAATTTAATGGATCATAGATACCCACATTCGAAAATAGAATAGGGGAATCCGGTATATTTTTAAATAATTTCGATTTCAAAGCAGACTTATACCAGATGTACCGGAAGCGATTTTTTCGTAAAAAACGATATAATTTTCAAGAAAATGGAAGAATTTGTTTATTCAAAATATTGGCCATTTGTTTCTACACATCTTGCCTTCAGAAAATTTACGGATGCCATCCCAAAAAAAACTGTTTGCCCTTTGTGTAAAACCATTCATCGAGCCATTTTCTAACTTCTTAACTTCCTTGACTGGTCTTGCTGTGTGAGACGGCGCGTTATCGTACTGTAAAATCACTTTACTGTGCCTTCGGGCCCATTCTGGACGTTTCTCTGTCAATGCATGGTTCAAATTGATAATTTCTTATCGGTAGCGATCAGCATTAACTGTTTCACCAGGTTTAAACAGTTCGAAATACACCATGCCACTCTGGTCCCGCCAAACACAGAGCATTGTCTTGCGACCAAAACGATTTTGCCTTGGAGTCGATGAGCCGACTTCGCCAGGTGATAGCCATGATTTTTTGCGCTTACAGTTTTCGAAATAAATCTATTTTTCATCACCCGTCACTATTCGATGCAGAAATGACTTCCGATCATACCTTTGAAGCAGCATTTCACAAACGATTTTCGATTTTCCATTTGCGTCTCATTCAATTGATGTGGCACTCATTTTCCCATCTTTTGGATTTCTCCCATTGCTCGTAATCGGTTGCTAATCTTTTCTTGGGCTACATTTAACACTGCTACCAATTGTTTTTGAGTTTGGGTCGGGTCTTCATCCAATAACTCCAGCAGTTTCGCATCTTCAAACTTTTTTGGTCTACAAGAACCTTCTTTGTCTGGTACATTGAAATCACCACTTTTGAATTGTCGAAACCACGCCTCACATGTTTTTTATGGTTAGAGCATGCTGACCGTAAGATTCTACCAGCAAACGATAACTTTCAGCGGTTTTTTTCTTTTGATTAAATAAGAAAAGTAATGCGTGCCGCAAATGTACTTTTTCAGGCACGAATCTCGACATTTTCAAAGAGAGAGAGATAAATCTATGACAGTGTTACTTTCGCAAAATATAACATGTATGGCTTTGAAGCTTGGCGTCAGTAGAATAAAATGACATATGTGTCAAATCATAAGTTTGCGTTCTTAGCTCAATGACATCTGTTAGAAAAACCGGTAATGACTTTCCGGCACACCTGGTAGGTCTATATGAATTTAGTTCTATGATTTTTTCCAAATTTTGGCATTACTATTTGAGCAATCTTCCATACATTTGGAAAATAACCAAAAAATATGTTTCTTAAATCACCTAAAGACACTCATATATATATATATATATATATATATATATATTAATTAATTAATTAAGTAATTATTCCAAATCTTAAATCTATTAAATCAGAAAAAAATTAGCATTTTAACGAAAACGTAGCCAACTATGATTGTCTTTTAAAGAAACCTAAGTTTGTGTTATATCTTTAAAACCAAGTGGGCCATGAATATTTAATTGATATTTTTAAATTCGACGTAAAAAAATATAAACCAGGTACCATATTTAGTTTTATTCTATCTTCACTGGTTTCGAAGATATATGTATAGAACTGAAAATTTTGTCAATTTTAATTTTTTAACATTTCAAAAAATTGACTAAAAATTCTATTAAGTACGCCCAGACTTTCTAAGTAACTTTGCTGATTTAATAATAATAATAATAATAATAAGCTTTATTTTGCCATCAATTATAATACAAATAAGGAGGTAGCGTCATTGTCTATGTTTTGGTATGTGTGTGTATGTACGTGTATATGTACTGTGTGTAAGCGTGGTGTAAACATACAGTTTAATATTTGATTAATTTAATATTTTCTTGGAACTCCGTTATTGTGTAGAATCCGTTTTGTAAAAGAAATGTTTTTATGTCATTTCTGAATTTCAAAATGGTTTTTTCAGTCCACGATAATGGCAACCTCTTAAACATATACAAATCCATTTAACCGATTATATATCTTCAATATATATATGCAGATAAAAAAAATAGGCATCCGGTATATACAAACTGATTTCTATCTTGCGCAATAGTTTTGCATTTTCTGTCGCATCCCTCAACACAAATTTTAATATTTAAACGCATCGATTACCATATTAACATCCTCTAATTACGTTTTATTATCACAATGGTCAAAACTCCCAATAGAAAAGAGTAAAGATTATATTAATTAATACAATAACAAGAAAAGTCAGAATCCTTATTTAAAACATAATTGAAAGATGATTTTTTACGTTAATTAAGTGTGAGTGTACATCGTCCAGTATTTGTAGAGACTTCATTAATGACCCTAGAAAATTGTATAAACTGTAAAAAAATAATAAAAAATAAAGATTATAATTAGAACAATGCGACCAGCATACTAAAAAAGAAAAGAATACATCTATTATTTTAACACCACATATTAATATTTGTTTGTATAGACTTAAATTAATTCAAAGGTAACGTTCCTAATATGTTTTTTTTTTAATTTCAGGTAAGTTTCAAATCACAAAATACATCCGAAGCAGTCGAGAAACCAAAGACAAATTGTGGTAAAGTATCTGTACCCGATCAATTTCGTTAACTAGAGTATTTCTCAACGTCTAAATGACACCGATACACCACCAATACCGTCGCAATATCAGCCGTTCCTTCCTTTCCTTTATCTACAAAAATCACCTCTATTGCCAAACAATTATTGCTAAAAGATCCGAACGTATCTAGTTGCGTTTCGTCCGTCTGAAAGCGGACTAGCCTTTTTATCGGAATGGATTTATGTAAGACGCGGAAGCCGTTGGCTAGAATGGGGAACAAAATTGACGGTGAATTACGTTGGCGAACGTATTGTTACGTAACGTCGAGGCAATAAATACGTATATCATTTGGAGAACTTTAGAGAGTACACCCGTCGTGATTTTTAATCATCAATGACATTTTTGCATTCGAAATCGTTCGACCGTTCGCAATTTCGTTTTGAACACGTTGCGACAATGGTAAATTACACGCGAATTATCGGCAAAATTGATGGTCCATAACGTCAAACTGTCTAGATTGATCATTTAACGAAGGTTATCCGCTTTTGTACACCCACACATCTTTTATCAATTCATTATAACACAATTTGTTGTCTGATGTTCTGTATTCTGAACAAAAAAAAACCGGATATTAATATACTGGCGAACATTCAATCAAATCTGTATATACATATACATATATATAGTCTTTTTTATATACGATTTGCGGTTATACATTACTTGTTTTTTTTTTCAAGGCAATAACTAGAATTAAGTTATTTATGAACGTAAATTAATATTATGCAAAATGAACACATATACAGGGTCTCCCTGATAATGCACTGACTATTGAGATTTCGTGAACGGTAAGATATAGAGAGTTGGTTCAGTGCGATGAAAGTTGTGTGATATCAGGACCTATTAGTTCAAGCATTCTATTAAACATTCACGTAATAACTCATTCAAAATTTAAATACTTTTTTGATTAGACAAATGCAAATAATTAACAATGATGAGTCACATTACTGACTATATAATAAATAGAACAGATTTTATTTGAGATTGAACAGCGTCTATAAATAATATTTTTAATTCGAACAAATAATAGTAATCTATCCTTTGACATCCCCAAACAGCTTAATGTCAATTATAGGGAGCTTTAGCAGACCATGAGTTGTTATTACGCCCGTGCTCGTGGTTCGATTTAAGATCTTTGACTGTTAGCATACACTTAAACGGGAAAGGGAAACCATGAAAAACCTCTCGGACAGCGGGCCAATGAACTCGCACACGTAACTCCCGGCGTGGTAAGCCAGTGACACGACTGAACTATCAACGCGCTACAAAAGTAGTAGTGGAGACTTCGGACGTTGACCACGTCTTGCATCGACCACATTGTAACTCACGAACTAATTGACCAACATTGGAAAATAAAGGAGATAAATTCTTCAGGATTTTATCTTATTATGAATACTTGTCGATAACCCAACTTTTTTTTGACAGTAAATAAACATAGTTTTCCACAGAGAATGTTAAAAAGTTCGTGATATTTTTTGTGACAGATTTTTTACATTTATGGTTTCGTATGCCTTAGCGACTAATAACGCAACATTTTCGCACAGGATTGTTCGAATCAGAATCACAGAATCGTTTTACCTGGTGATTGTCACAGAATCGTTTTACCTGGTGTGAATTACGACCGCCATATACATACATTGTTAATAATAAATACATTTCCAAACATCAAATTGATCTGTACATACTTCGAACAATGTGTATATAATTTTGTAAAACTGTACAATCCTGAGCAACTACAAACTTTTAAGCAAGATAATATTTCCAAGGGAATTACAAAATTACCAGGTGTATCGAAAAGTCATTACCGGTATTTCTAACAGATGTCGCTAGGCTTAAGTATGCAATGTTATGATTTGAGGCCATACATGTTATATTTTGCGAGACTAACACTGTCATAGGTTTATACCTCTTTGGAAATGTCGAATTTCGTGACTGAAAAAGTGCATTACTTTTCTTAATTAATCAAAAGAAAAAAGCCGCTGAGAGTCTTCGTTTGCTGGTAAAATCTTACAGTGAGCATGCTCCAACCATAAAAACACGTGAGACGTGCTTTCGACAATTCAAAAGTGGTGATTTCGATGTGCCAGACAAAGAAGATTTTGGTAGACCGCAAAAGTTTGAAGATGCGAAACTGCAGGATTCATTAGGTATAGACCCATCCCAAACTCAAAAACAATTGGCAGAAGCGTTAAATGTGGCCCAAGAAACGATTAGCGATCGATTACGAGCAATGGGAAAAATCTAAAAGATGGGAAAAATGGGTGCCACATCAATTGAATGACAGGAAAATGAAAAATCGAAAAATCGTCTGTGAAATGCTGCTTCAAAGGTATGATCGGAAGTTATTTCTGCATTGAATAGTGATGATAAATAATGGTTTTATTTCGAAAACTCTAAGCGCAAAAAATCGTGGTTATCATCTGGCAAAGCCGACCCATCGACTCCAAGGCCAAAGCGTTTTGGTCGCAAGACAATGCTTTGTGTTTGAGGGGACCAGAGTGGCGTGGTGTATTACAAACTGTTGAAACCTTCTGAAACAGTTAATACTAATCGCTACTGACAACAAATTATCAATTTGAACCATGCACTGATAGAAAAACGTCCAGAATGGGCTCAAAGATACGGTAAGGTTTTTTTACAGTACGATAACGCGCCATCTTATTCAGCAAAACTGGTCAAAGAAGCATTGAAAGCGCTTGGAAGGGACATAATATCGCACTCACCGTGCTCTTCAGACTTTGCCTTGTCCGACTATCTCCTTTTCGCATGAATGGGGCACGCGTTTGCAGAGCAGCACTTCGCCAATTTCGAATAAGTTAGAAAATGCCTCGAGGAATGGTTTTCCTCAAAAGGCAAACAGTTTTGTTTTAGATGGCATCAATAAATTGCCTGAAAGATGAGCAAGATGTGTAGAATCAAATGGCCAATACTTTGAATAAATACATTTTTCCATTTTCTTAAAAATTATGTAGTTTTTTTACGAAAAAACCAGTAATGACTTTCAGGTACGCCTGGTATATAGAACAGTAGGAATATTACTAAGCGTATTCCTACATTCCGCTGTTTTATTTTAAACAAACACATAATTACCTTAATCATTACTTATACTCTTGAAACTAAGTAGGCTTTAATTGTAAAGTTAAAACAAAATTTCGTAATATTAGCTATTTTTGTTTAAATAACGTGCAATAATAACTAAACTGTTCTCTATTTAATTCTTCCATGTTCGTGCATATTTTAAGTACGTTCGTGATGCAATTTAAATTATGCATACGGTTTCTTGTTCAGCCGTTGTCGTTGGCGAATTAATATAAACGTAAAACAAGTCAAGCCAACCATCGTTTACGGTGCGTGTCTTTCGAGCATTGAATAACGGCTCCATTTCTCTGGAATCGTAGGAGCAAAAAATGCGCATGAATTTATGTATGATATGCAATACCACTCATGGATATTTGCTCGTATAGAGAATAGAAATTAAATTACAAAAATGTATGATTCCGAAAGTATACATATAGTAAATAATAGAAAAAGGAAAATAATTCTAAATAAATAATGAAATAATAGCCATTAATCCGATATGGTCACGTACAAAAGAAAGGTAATAAGAGACTATCAAATACTGTAATGAAATGTATACTGGCAAAGAATCGGTGAATAGGAAGAAGGAAAGCAAATCATAAATTGAAAGAAGACTGGAGTAACTGTTTGGTGATTGGTCATCGGAAAATGTCAATGGACGTTTTAAAACCGAACAAAATATATATAATAATGAAAGATTAATGATCTTGCATTGATTAAACTCGTTTTTCGTTGAAAATTCTTCATTCAGAATTGAAAAATGCCTGAACAACACTTTCTAGTTAAGTTTTGGTTTATTTCACCCGGTATCTTCTCCCATTCATACCTGATACCTATTTCAAAAGTATCGCTTCCCAAAAACGAACTGCTATACTTCCATCTATCAAAATGAAGCTATCTAAATGAACGAAAATTCAGAGGACGCACTTATCTCGTCAAATGGACAATTCGTCGACGACGTCCAAGTTAATCGATGAGCTTTCAGTATGTTGAATGCGTCTTAATCAAGACATTGAGGACAATAGACATTTGCAACAACAATTTGACATTTACCATGTTTTAGTACTTACCTTTCGTTTCTGTTCGAAAGATTGCAGCATAATTTTTTTTCACTACTAGAATATATTGACTTTAAAGCGCAAATTTTTTTTGCTATAGAGTAAAAAGATGCAATGTAGTTCTCGTTTAAATATGAGAAAAGTATTTCTGAAATTTCAGTAATGATAATCGAATACGTAAACCATTATTTAAATCTAAAACTGACAGCTCAGTGGTGTAAATTACTGTCTTGTCATGCCAGGGGTCTTTACAGAGAGTCCCACGACCTGCTATTCGAGAAAGTCTTTCCTGATTTCTTTTTCCCGTTTAGACAAATGCTGACAGTCAAAAATCTTAAGTCGCACCACGCACGCGGGCGTAATATCATTAATCATGGCCGACCAATACTATTTGTATTTGATATTAAGTTATTGGGGGTGTGAGGGCATGAATTATTATTATTAGCAATTGTAGTATTAGTAGGGTGTTTATTGTGTATTCGTTGTTTAAAAAACAGTTAATTACCAGAAGACGATCCTAGAAATATTCCACTGGCAAATTCGTACAAAATACAAAGTCTTTACGTGGTAGTGTGTCTGTTAAATGCTGAAAGTTATCGGAATAAAGCAGCGTCAGTGTAAGAAGGGCCCATACCATCTTGAATAATATCGTGACTAAGAAGAAGATATTTGTTAAGTGGGTTCCACCTCGTTAATTATTGAGTTTTGTCGAATAGGTGGATAACGATGAAGATTTTTTTAAAAAGAAGTGTACAGAAGACGAATTTGGTTCATTTCAATATGATCCGTTCACAAGCAATCGACAAAATGTCGTGGTTTGCATGAAGTTCATCTTACAAAATTGAATTCATCTTTTGAAATTAAACGGTTAATGAACTTTTTATAAAACAGTTCTAGACCTGTTCTCAGACTTTTACCATTCTGGTAACAATTTTCCTCTTTATGAAAACGTAGGAAGACGTTCGTTTTAGCATATTCAATTTTTAGTCAAAAAAATCCGTGTTAACTATTAACCATTCTTTATTCACCAGATTTTTCGCGTTCACAAATCTGTATAGGGAAGATAGGAAGCCATGTAGAATAGTTCACTTATCTCGTTTGTTCTGTTCAAAAAGATATAATATCGGAACTTTTTGAATGCACCTTGTATACACGGTTTATTATAATTGTCATTGTACATCATTAATTATTGTTAAAAGAGCAATACATTTATTCCAATGGTGCTCCAATGCCCTTATACCATCTCTAAAATGCGATTCCGGAAGGCTTGCAAAATACTCATGAGATGAGAAGCTCGTAGTTAGACGAAAATTTCTTTCCACCTAGTGCCGTTTTCAATTTTGGAAAAAGGTGAAAGTCGGAAGGGGACATCGCAATTGTGGTGGTATGCGAGGGAACGTTGGCTTGGTGAAACAGAATCTTTTTCTTTGTCATTCCTGGCCAGTTAGCACGAATCTTAACATTTAATTTTTGTAGAAGTTCTGCATAATATTGTCCGTTTATTGTGGTACCTTTCTGAAGGTAATCAATGAGCAAAATGCCTTTTGAACCCCAAAAAATTGATGCCATCACCTTGTTTGCCAATAAAGTGGTTCCGCTTTCTTTGGAGGTGCAGAACCACGTTCTAACCATTGTTTCGACTGTTGTTTAGTTTCGGATGTGCTGTAGTGTATCCAAGTTTCATAGCAAGTAACAAATCGCCTAAAAAATCAACCGGATTCCGATTATAAAGGTCCAAACACTCATTGGAAATGCGCAAACGAGTGAACTTTTGATCAGTCGTAAGCAGTCGCGGCAACCATCTTGCTGAAAACTTGGAAAGGCCCAATTCTTTCATTAAAATGTGGTGTACGCGTTCTGTTGAAATGTTTACCATGTCTGCTATCTCTCTCACTTTGAGTCGTCGATCTTGCGTAATAATTTTATGGATTTTTATAATCATTTCCTTAGAAGTCACGATTTTGGATGCTCCAGAGCGCGCTTCATCAACACAGCTTGTTCTACCACGTTTAAATTCATTTACCCATCTACTTATTGTGGCGGATGATGGAGCAGATTCACCTAATGTTTCCCGTAACTCATCTTTTATTTCAGTAGCTTTCATACCCTTAATTTGTATTGTACGGTGACTAAATACTTCGAATTTAGTCACCGTACAATACTCTGCTTTTTCCATTTTAACAAGACGACGTGTTGCTTCTTTTTCAATCAGCTGTCAAAAATAAACTAATCAACCGATTTATCTAAATATCGAAATGTAAGCATATAAATAGGCAACTTAAATTACAGTGCATTTGTTTTACCAATTAGAGCGCCACCTGTGTGTCATTCTCACTACTTGTCAAACTATCCTCGTATAATTAGTAAATATTTGTGTGTGATATTTCAACAAGAAATGGTTCGATAAAATTTCTCCTTTTTCTTCGAAGTCTACAATAAAAGAGAGCCAACAAATTATGATGCTTTAAGACAAGTGGTAGATATCGTTCTTGTCGTCGTTATTATATTTCTTAGTTGGACTCGTACATTTATTTTGTCTGTATGTCCTTTATTTTATGCTGCAATCCTCTTTAACCAGTATTCTGTACTATCTAAAACCTAATTGAGGATCTGCGGATTGCTTAGAACGTCGTCCTGCGTCGTACTGTAACATTTTTCAAGCATATATTCTTAGAAATTCGAATTTTTTATGTCGTTTTAAAATAGGAAAACTTTTGATATTGTCTGGGAACGTCAAGTAATTGCATAAGTGCTTACTAGAGCTTTTGTTCAGTGCTATTTTTATCGCTGTTATGAGAAAATTCTTTAAATGTTCTTGCGAACAGGATTACGTATTAAATGCGTTTTCATTAAAAATGTATTACAGTTTGTGTTTTATAAAGTAATAGCGTTGCCTTAGGCAGTAAATAATTCAAAGAAAATTGACGCTGAACTACATTATCAACTCGCGTCTAATTTTTTTATAATCATTGAGTTACGAGAAAATTCTTTAAATGTTCTGTGAACAAAATTACGTATTAAATGAGTTTTCGTTAAAAATATATTACAGTTTGTGTTTTATGAAGTAATAGCGTTGCCTTGGGCAGTAAAAAATGCAAAAAAAAATTGGCGAAACATTACAGTATTAACTAGCTTCTAGTTTTTATTTAATCAATGTGTGTCAGGATATGTACAGTAAGTACAACAAAAAGGTTTACGATACACACGAAAATATTGGGTCTGGGAAAAGTTCGTGGCGTTTTTCCCGATAGATGGCATTGGTTGCCGATAACTAAAGAACAACAAATCACAGCGACACCACCGAGGGCTCGTTTTTTAGATGACCTTCCGAACGTTAGTTTGAGCGTAGAAACATTGTAATCGGTGCAGTGGTTGGAAAGTTATTCGCACTTGAAAATGGAGAAGAATAATGAGAAATTTCGCTATATTCTGCAATATTATTATGATAAGGGGAAGAACGCTGCGCAGGCTTGTGATAAAATTTGTGCTGTGTACGGTGAAGGTACTTTATCGAAATCTGTTGCGCGGAAATGGTTCGCTCGCTTTCGTTCTGGAAATTTCAATGTGAAAGATGAGTCACGCTCCGGTCGTCCAATCACTGAAAAATCTGATGAAATTCTTGAAAAAGTCCAACAAGATAAGCATATCAGCAGTGTCGATATTGGCATGGAGCTAGGCATTGACCACAAAACTGTTTTGAACCATTTACACAAAGCTGGTTACAAAAAAAAGCTTGACGTATGGGTTCCTCATGAGTTGAGCGTGAAAAACATGATGGACCGAATTAACATCTGCGATGCGCTGCTGAAACGGAATGAAATCGAGCCGTTTCTGAAACGTTTAATAACCGGAGATGAAAAATGGATTACGTACGATAATCGGAAGCGTAAAAGATCGTGGATAAAGGATGGTGAGCCGTCACAAGCGTTCGCTAAGCCAACATTGACGCCAAAAAAAGTGATGCTGTGTGTATGGTGGGACTGGAGGGGAATCGTCCACTACGAGCTACTTCCAACTGGTCAGACGATTGATTCTCAACTCTACTGTGCACAACTAGAGAGATTACGCCAGGCGAATGAAAGAAAACGGCCCGAATTGATTAATAGGAAAGGTGTTGTCTTCCATCATGACAACGCCCGACCACACACTTCTTTGATGACCCGTCAAAAATTGAGAGAGTTTGGTTGGGAAGTTTTGATGCACCCACCTTACAGTCCGGATATAGCACCCTCTGACTATCATCTGTTTCGATCTCTGCAGAACTCTCTCAATGGAATTAAGTTGGTTTCAAAAGAAGCCTGTGAAAACTACTTGATTCAGTTTTTCGACCAGAAACCACAGAAGTTTTTCACCGATGGGATCATGGATCTACCAAAAAAATGGCGAAACATTGTCGATAATAATGGAGCATATTCGGTTTAAATGAATTCGTCCACGCGCCATGCGGGGACCAGTTGAATTTTACTGAAAAAACGCCACGAACTTTTTCCCAGACCCAATATATCTGCCGAATTCATGCAGATTGGTTTGTATTTGGAATGTAAATAAATCTTGGAGATTGATTCATAACGCATCCTCATAAATAATAGTACAAAATCTATATTATTTTTAAACGGTAATTGTCAAGATTTGTATTCAAGTAGATATTGCAATGCGCGCGAAATGCGAATAATTCTTTTTTTGATTTTATTATATATCTACTTACATAATGGGTGTTTTTTAAGCTGCATGAAAACTATCGATATTGATAACTATGGTTTAACAGCTGATAACGTTTAACTGTATTGACACATCTGTTCAGTAAGGTATGGCAAGTCATCATGAATCGTTTAACGCCAGAACAACGCTTCCAAATTGTGGAAATTTACTTTGAAAAAAATAAATCTGTTCGCGAAGACGCCGAAATGTCGAGTCGTCGTCGTGCTCAACTTGTTGGCCTATGTCCTTCGACTGCGTGGAAAATTTTACGTAAGAATCTTGGCTTACGTGCCTATAAAATACAGCTCGTGCAAGAATTAAAGCCAAACGACCATCGCTTGCGTAGCATTTTTGCTGATTGAAACTGATCGTAAACCTTGAATAGTTGTTAATACAAAAACATATCATTTTTTCCAAATATATCACAAGATTCCCATATATTTGCCAAAATCGAAGTGACGAGAGAGAGAGAGAGAGAGAGAGAATGCAGTACTATTAAAGCTTTTCGTTAGCAGGTCAAAAATATAAACAAACTCGTGTGATATTTGAATTGCACACTATACGTTCTTTTTTTTTAAATGAAACATACAAGAGCTCTCTTTCTAGTTTGACATTGCTGCGGGCTTGGCCTATAAATATAGAGCAATAATTGCGAAGTAAATCGTAAACCTTTTTGTGGTAATGATTGTACATATTTTCCCAGTGACATATATAAGAAGAAACATCCAATCAATCTTTGTGTTTTCAATTTAATTTGGTAAAAAGAAATGGTGGTGATATTCAAATGATTATCTAAGATTTCTTTCAATTAGATACAATCATATTCATTGACGAAACCATTTGAACTCTAGAGATAATCCAGTTACTTGCGCAAAAGTTCACATTTTGACCAGATTTTTCAAGCCTTTTATTCTCTCAGAATTAATAGTTACATAATAATAGACGCGGTGTAATTAAAGAGTTTTAAAATAAAGTCGTAAAAAATGTATTTGCAGAAAACACTTTAAAATGATGTGTCATATGACTTGCTTTAATATTATCTTTCGTTAAAGATAAGAGAGTAGATCGGTCAATTTTTAAAATAAAAATAAATGACGTGCTTTGAAACAGAAAAAAACGTACTGTCTGTAGTGGGAAAAATTTTCAGAAAACGTAATAAAATAAGTGTATTGTACTGTATATATTATTACCAGAATATGATCAAAAGGTTACAGATAATTAAGAAAAAAGTTAGCAATAACATTAAAAGAAAAATCTGCGTTGCCAGTTCTAGGTAAAAATGAAGTGACTTATTCTTTTTATATGCCATTAAAATACTGCTAGTATTTATGACTTGACTGTGTATTTTAGAGTACCACTTATTTCTGCGTTTTATTTCGTCAAAAAATGAAAAGTTATAAAGTGGTCTGTCTATTCATGAAACAAAATAGAAAAATTACACATTACTACTGTTGTGGGTAAATCATGTAACCTGCGGTCATAATTTGAAAAGTCAGTAGGTACTGCATTGTTAAAATCATTCATTTACGCATGGAAATATACATTAAGCAACACGTTGGACTAAATAGTACGTTCGTGGCGTTAAATGTGCACATCCCGCGGCAAGCATCGACGTTACACACAATCGTCCCATTAGGTCATTAATTTGTTATAGACGAACTACTTCCTCGCAATTATACACTTTAAAAGCATTCAAATTCTCTTTCTAGGCTCGAATAATAGGCGTACGCTCATATCTAATATGAAAAAGTCTCGACAACAGTTTCATCTGTTTCTGCACGAACGAGAAATCTCTCGGCGTTAAATTAAGCTTACTATTTGCAACTGTAGATGCGTTATAACTATTTACACACGTACACTACCGGTCAGTGAAGTTTAACCAACTGCAGATAGAGAGAAAAATAAATAATTAAAAGAATTTAACTCTGAAACAACATACTGCTGCGTGAGAGACCCCTAAGACTATTTAATAAATCTACTGTTCTAAAAAAGATAGTGTATCCATCTGGTGGCAGCTAAATAAATTGCAATCTGTTATATGTACACTACCGTCCATATTAATTCGGACAGCTAGTGAAATTTAGTAAACACTTCTAAAAAATAATATTATTGCGTTTAAATATAAATAATATATTTACGTTAGGTCCTTTATTAGATTTATAACCAGTTGCAGGCAAATATATCTATTGGAACACTTTATGACTTACTGCGGCAATTCCTGGAATAAGTCCTACCGCCATTAATAGGATTATTTTTGAAAAAAACTTGCGAAACTTATCTGCCCTCGCCCCAAAGAGTCTTGTATACCAAAATATGCATTAGTTTTCAAAGAAACTTGCTAATGTGCGCATCACTAATACGACCGTGTTTTTATGTGAACTTCCTAAACCAACAAGTTTAGAAAAACGTTCTGTAATTATTTCTTTTCATCAAGAAGGTTATTCAGTGCGTCAAATTGCCGAAAAGACACATGTTAATAAATCGACTGTTAAGTGATATTCGACGACATTGGCACACGGGCAGTTTAAGAGATCCGACACATTCAGGTCATAAGCGAATAACATCTCACGCCGACGATAAGCGTATAAAATGCTGAGTGAAGGAAATAGGAGACTAACAGCACTTGAAATCGCCGCAGAAATGAATTGCGACAGCGCAAGAAAAATTTCTGTTACAACGGTGAAAAGAGGATTAAAGGCTGCAAATCTCCACTGTCGCATTGCTGTAAGAAAATTCTTACTTCGACTGGAAAAGGGTCTTATGGACTGATGAATCAAAGTTTGAAGTGTTTGGACAATCAAGGCGTGTTGCTGTAAGAAGAGCGAGTGGTCAAAGAATCCTGTGGGATTGCATAGTGCCAACCGTCAGTCAAACAAGGAAGAAATTCTGTGCTTGTTTGGGGTTGTTTTTGCTACGCCAGTACAAGGAACTTGAAGCGAATCGAGGGTATTTTGCGAAAAGCGGGTTATTAAGGAATATTTCAATAAAATACAATACCATCGGGGCTACGTTTAATCGCTGAAAATTTTGTGTTTATGCAGGACAACGACTCAAAACACTCAGCAGTAATATGTGAGAATATCTTAAATAGCGAACAAAACAATAATACCTTACAAATAATGACACGGTCACTGCAAAGCTCTGGCCTACACCCCATAGAATTGTTATGGAATGAATTGGACAGGAGGGTCCGACACGTGTGTCCTACCTCAACAAATCACTTGTGGAGCATATTGCTAGACGAATGGAATAGTATACTGAATAAGGTCCTTGAGAAATTCGTGAAACGGATGTCTCGAATTGCATGGGCTATTCTTCGCGCAAAAGGGGGTTTCTTCGATGAGCGGAATGTTTAAGATATCTTTATTTATTTAACGTCAGAATTATTTTAACTTTTATTATTATATTTTATAAACATCTATGAACAATAATGCAATTATTAGCATAATCGTTTTCCTTTGTTTTTAATTTATTTGTGTGTCCGAACTAGTATGGACGGTAGTGTACATCGTTCTGTCAATTATTAGAATGTCGTTAGAAGCTAGTCAATTTTAAACTGAATTTTAGAACTGTCACCTGTCAAAGTATAAATAGATGAGAAGATAAGATAGACGCGAATCACTATAGCATTATGATTCCCGACAACCCAATACAATACAAACCATATCGATTTTTAGGAATCCACAAAGTAATCAGTAATAGTGGAACAGTATTCCTGGTGAATTCCATTTCAGTATGCGCAGGTCACTTATTTCGATTTATCTTACAATTATGCATAGTAATATTTCATAAATACTCGGGTTTAATTCATAACTGTGGCTAAACATAAAACAATGAGCTATAAATATAAAAATAACTGAAGCTTATATGAAAATTTCCGCACTATCATGATTAAATACAGGCTTTTCGACTTAAATGCGATGATTAAAAAACTTTTTGTGTATTGAAGAGTAGGCCTTGGACATTCTGTAGTCGATTTAACTCATTAATACTTTTAAATATTACCTAGAACTAAACATGTTTTCATGTGCTTACGTATATACATATGTGTACACTTAGTACTACATAAAAATTGACGATGTACAAGAAAATATACCTGCTGAGTTTATGTAGGACGGTTTGCAAAGCTTAGTGTATAAACAAAGCTATGACTATAGTAGTACAAAAGCCATTTTATTATTATTATTATATTGCCGAAGGAAGTTGTTAAGATTTACATTCAAATAGATTTCATTTTATTTATTCCTTATCTATATACATATGTTTTAATCATTGAAGGTTGATATTATAACTCCTTTCCACATTAATTTTAGTATTCTGTATACCTTATGTCGACAACTAAGTTGTCATGATGGCAAGTTAGTTGTCGAAATACGTATACAGAATACAAAAACTAATGTCGAAAGGGGTTATATATCAACCTTCAGTGATTAAGTTAATCAGCCACACATTCCATCAAAATTACCATCTATATATGTATATATTATATTATAAAAACTACTGTGACTTAAGTCTCTCGTTGGAATGTACAAAAAACTAGTGTAACTAGTGTAAATTGTGAAAATATACTAATGAATGGATAATAAAATAAAAATTGAAACTAGTAAAATATTTATGTATCGTAAATAGAAAGCTCCCCATAATATCAATTTTTAAGAATGTGCTCCGGCTAGCTTAATTGATTGACACTTAACCCAGACGGCGGAGAAACGAATGTAACGAATAGTGTAAATATTAATTATAATAACTAAATTGAAAGATGTTTTTTAAAAAATATCCAATTCAATTTAATGAAATATGATGACAAATTTTACAATAAGTAAAATAAACACTAACTTCATAAATGCCCTTCAAATTTTTTGTAAAAAAATTACTTGTTTTTTTAGAAATGAAAACGTACGTGAAAAATTATATATATATATATAT
Organism: Dermolepida albohirtum; assembly: GCA_031893035.1. NCBI lineage: Eukaryota > Metazoa > Arthropoda > Insecta > Coleoptera > Scarabaeidae > Dermolepida > Dermolepida albohirtum. Next base: position 136,986 of record JAVIWB010003310.1, read on the forward strand.
ATATATATATATATATATATATATACGCTCAAATATATACACACACACACACACATATATATATATATATATATATATATATATATATATATATATATACATATATATGTATAACAAATGTAAAGCGTGTTTCAAATTGGGCGGTTTTTTTAAGAATAAATAAAGTATAGATGACGCACTGAATTTGTCTGAGTGTGTGGGCATTCAAAAAGTGTGATGTATGACATTTTATAAAAATGGCTTCGAACACGGTACAACAACGCCTTCAAATTGTTGAATTATTTTATGGAAATCAGCGTTTTGTGAAAAGAGTTTTTAGAAAATTACGTGAATTTTATGGTTTACATAATCGTCCATCTGAAAGCCATTAGATCTTTAAAACGTCGTTCATTTGTCAATTTCATCAATGAACAACTAGCTGATTTTTCTTAAAAAATAATATTTTCCGATAAGGCACATTTTGAACTTGGTGGCTATGTTAATAAACAAAATTGCCGTATCTGGGGTGAGGAAAATCCACGAATTATTCATGAGAAACCTATGCATCCTAAACGAGTTACTGTTTGGTGTGCATTATGGTCAGGTGGTGTAATTGGACCTTACTTCTTTGAAAATGCTACTGGTGAAGCTGTAACTGTCAATGGCGATCGATATCGTCGAATGATAACTGAATTTTTGCGGCCTGAATTAATGAATATTGATCTAGAGGATATGTGGTTTCAACAGGATGGCGCTACACCTCACTTTGCACACGAATCAATTGATTTATTGAGAGAAAAATTTCCTGGACATGTAATCTCAAGAAACGGTGATGTTAATTGGCCATCAAGACCGTGTAATTTGAGACCGTTATACTATTTTCTTTGGGGTTATGTGAAAAGTCAGGTTTATAAAAACAATCCACAATCAATTCCTGCTTTGAAAGATGAAATTATTCGTGTCATTGGTGAGATAGAGCCTCATTTATGTCAAAATGTTAATTTTAACAAAAGAGTGGACGTGTATATATATAACCAAAACAACATTAATGATAGAAGAGACATTATTAATCTTAATGATATTTATAATAATTTAATTCTTGAAAAATATATTGTCTGCATCTCCCTGTATATACAAATTTTCATCAACGTAAAATTTTAAAATACACATTCATGCTTGACACAGGAAATAAAAGGAGGAAATAAAACATGTGCATGCAGAAAGCCCTCACCAAATACTCACAAAGATTACGTCCGTACACAAATATAGACAGTAAAACTCTGTTAATTTTAAAAATGCTTGTGTAATTTTGAATTTTACAGTATTAAACAAGAAAAAAATAAAAAATGTAAATGCTCACAAATATTTATATATAAAAAAAACTATTAACCACAACACATTGCAGGGTAAAAAGAAATAAATAACTTGAGATACCTTCCCCCTCTCTCGAAACGTCGTTACGAAAAATTATGTGTTACATTACCGCAATAGTCGAGATACCCAAAATAAAAGAATAAATTTTTTAGTAAGAATAAAACGACCAAAATATTAAAAAGAAAAGAATACTCAAACTTTTTAGGATGTATTCGCGCGTTTCATAATCTTTATACATATATAATTTATGGAAGTATGAGAAATTTGTACTCAATTGAACAATCTCACTGAAACGCATCTTTACAAAGATCCGAGCCAATGAGCCGTTATCCCTCGAATGAACCTCCTCGTCCAATTACTATGCTTATTTGGGCGAAAAACTTTTTTCTCGAAAAAAATTAGTATTTTTCCCAAGTTATTCTGCATCAGCAAATGCTCGCGTGCTAACATTTTAGTAGTAGCCAAAAACTATTTTAACACCAAAATTAATCAGTTTCCAACTTTTCATTGGACTAACACATTGTTTACACAACAACGTATTTTCTGATGATGACAACTTAGTTATCGAAATATTCGTCCAAATCAAAAAACTAGGTTATGGCAAAAGGGTTTTAATCAACTTTAATAGAGTTAGACACAGTCAATTTTAAAACTATGACATGCGAAATAAACATTAAACCACATGGTGAACGCTATTAAAGTTTCGAAAACGGTGCGTTTATAGTTTCTAAGCACATTATTTTAGTTTAGTGTAATTTAGTGTTTCAAGAGTAGTCTACTGAAATATCATATAAAATCTAAATACCAAAAAAATATGAAGTCGAACTGTCAAGTGCAAATATAGTCAACTAGATATCAAATAATCACAAACGATTTAACAGGATAATTGACGACGTGGTAGGTTTAGAATATTGCCATTGAAAATGTAACATTTTCTGATATAACTTAATTATTTTCTTTGCATCACTCTTCAAGTTTTATGGTCTGCCTTTCATAATTAATAAGAGGTTTGATGGGAAGTAAATTATTTGTGATATTTTCACGTGGAAATAATAAAAACGATTCTTGACCCGGCTTCCAAAAATAATCAAATAAATACATTTAAATTGCTGAGAGAGATATATATAAACTTAACTTTATTAACGAAGAAGTAGGTTTATGGGTTGAATAAATTTAATAATTTGTAGTTTATGTTCTCTGTAAAATTGACACTTGCTTCCAAACTTACCGACCGAAATGTACATTTTCTCTTGAAATTTTATGTTTTTGAGTCATCCATTAAATTAAATATATTCTATTTTGGAGCGATCGTTGATAAACAACGTGCATCCACTAAAAATCTTTACGATATGTATACACGCATGGAAATTACGACTTATTATTGCTAATAATATTTGCCAATTTTCCAAAATAATTCACCAGCACAATATAAAGAAAGACGAAAAGATCATATTGACGATGTTATTTTTGTTTCCCAGTTTTCTGAGTAAATATGTACCCCAAAAATCTTCGCGCATACGTTCCACAAAAACAAAGTTGCCTCTATTATAAATGCGCCAAATAATTGTTGAATATTTCAGATGTGACTGTCTAAAAATCGCTTTCTTATTCATGATGATATGTACGGTATAAAGTCTACGAATAAACAAACATGAAAAGTAAATACGTGCATATAATTTAAATGTTTTGACACGTCTATTTATGGCGGAATTGGGACGACTGCTCCTACAAACAAAATAAAAAGAGGCTTCTTAATTTAGCTTCACGTTAATGGACGTATAACATCTGCTAATTAGCTAATGCTTGTCAAAGTAAAGAATATTTCACGTATTCGTTTAAAATCAGTCATATCGTCTCTGGGTTACATTGAGTTGTTCAGATCGTGCATAATATTTTTACATACAATATGTTTGACAACGTTTTATCAAATTATAAATCTGCTAAGCAAATACACCATATATGTACATTAATATAACGGATGGTTGCAAAGTATAAATTTGAAAATGCAATAAAACAAAAACGGTTTGAAATTTTGCCAGATTTATTTTTTTGTTGTGAAGTACAATTGTTCCTGTTAGAGATGGAATATTATTACATTCATATGGCTGCCGCGGCCGGCCTCACAGTACCCCATTCGATCGGACTAATTTTCGAGCACTTTTTCGAGTGTATGGGGTCGTATCTCGGCAATGGCATCACGAATGTTGGCCTTCAAATACTCAATTGTCTCCGGTTTGTAGGCATAACACTTGTTAGTCCAACGGTGTCAAATCGCAGCTTTTTAGCGGCCAATTGACATCACCATTTCGGCCATCAAACGTTTGACACAATAAATCGATTGCGGCATGAGATGTGTGGCAAGTTGCACCATCCTATTGAAACCAAATATCGTTCACATCAATACCATGAAGAGCGGGCACAAAAAAATCGGTTATCATGGTGCGATAGGGGCGATTGACCGTAATGGTTTCGCCGTCCTTATTTTCAAAGAAATATGGACCGATGATGCCTCCGCTCCACAAGCTGCACCAAACAGTCACTCGTAATGGATGCATTGGTTTCTGTGAAACCACGTGCGGGATTTCTGAGCCCCAAATACGGCAATTTTGCTTGTTAACGTAGCCACCAAGTTGAAAATGAGCTTCACCCGAAAAGATGATTTTTTTGGCAAAATCGACATCATCGTGCAGTTTCCCGTTGGCCCATCTAGCGAAGCGAAAATGAAACGGATGGTCATGCGGCTTCAACTCTTGAACCAATTGAACTTTGTAGGGCGTCATACCGAGATCTTTTCGCAAAATTCGACGTAAACTGGTGCGTGAAATGTTCAATTCTTGAGAACGGTGACGAGTTGATGTTAATGGATTCTCACGCACACTCTCAGCCACAGCTTCGATATTTACGGGTGTATGCTCTGTACGAGCACGCTCACGTCTTGGCGCATCAACAATGAAACCAGTTTCACAAATTTTAGCAATAAACTTGCGTATACCGGGCACTGTTGGTCCTTTTCTGCGACCAAATTTTGTATGACACTTTCGTGCAATTTCCGATCAATTGTCTTTGTTTCGGAAATAAATTTCCAATAAATCCCAACGTTGCTCAAGCGTAAATCGATTCATTTCGTTCAGTGGAGATAATATACTGAATTTTGTGACAGAATAGAATGACATAAGTATTGCCAGATTCGAAATAACCGGTGGTTCAAATTTAAACCGATAGATGGCCTACCCTTTAGTAGTCACCATTTCTTGTTTATTGGGTATCTTTTATTGTCCTTTTGGAGTTTAAATAAAAGTAATACTTATTAATTACAGACATAGGGACAATTTACCTAGTGGTAAGTTCTCATACTTTCATAGATTCGCATTTTATTAGATTGGTCTACACATACATATACAGGGTGCGACAAAATGAACAATCATACATTTGATCGAACACTGTGTAATATCCAAATAAAATAACCCAAAATATAATATAATAAACTTAAGAACCAACGAGGCAATAAATTATTGAAGTAGTGATTCACTAAAGATGTTTGAACTCTTTAAATGGTCTCTTCAACGTCTTCACTGGTTGGACCTACGGTAATTCTACTGTGGAATGTTTGGAATGAGCTCTCATCTTCTCTTGATAGTTGACGTTATACTCGATGGTGATTTCTTTCACTGTGTTCATATTTAAATCTCTATGAAGCACTTTATGTATACAATAAAGTGATTCGTATTAAGGATTATAACCGTATACTTCTGAACCTGAACTCGTTGTGTAACAGCTTGGTATTATGTCTCATAAACCAACAATGGCTGCCTAAATAATCTTTTTCAAATGGAGTCACTTTTTCCAGGTGTATATGTTATAGATAGCAGTTGACACATAGCAAATATCAAAATGATGGATGACGTGATATTCTTTCTCATCTCTTAAGACAATATTTTGCAATGAAGCTAACTGGAAGATACATGTTTTCCCGAGTATATTATCAACTGATTCTCTAGTGAGCTGATGAAAACAGGTGACTCTCTAGTGAAAGTTTGGAGTTTGGTACTCCCATGAACCGATAATGCTATCTAAACATCTAGCCTAATTTTTTGACTACATTTATTCCATCCCATTCATGAGTATTTACGCCAAGAAATTTTTTTATCAGTTGACCACGAAAGTCTAGACACGAAAGCTTTGTTCTCTTGTTGTATAAATAATGTGCGTTCTATAGCGCTATATCTAAAAGATTTTGTAATTAATGTTGAACTATATTGTCTATTTGACCTAAGAGTTCTCTTAGAGTGGGCTTTCTTAATTAATAATTTTTTATTAAATTGGACACCATTGTACCAATTATCCATGACACGGTGGACTTTATTCAAGGTCTTCAGCAGTCGAAATACCATATTATCAGTAATTTAGATGTTAGAAATTCATTTGCATCTTTGCCATTATTTCTGTATGTAACTGAAGGATACATGCTTTTCAGAATATATTAACAACTGATTTTCTAGTGAGCTGATGAGAAACGTTGACTCCCTAGTGAGAGTTTGGTATTCTGACCCACTAAGCAATAATACTATCTAAAAGTCTGTCCTAATTGGAATCGCCTCTTCCAGACGTATGTGTCTCAAGTTATCGAGATTATGGATGCTGAAATATTTTATCTCGTCCCTTCGGCGATAATATTTTGCCATTTAACCTAACAGCATATATTTTTGGACTTCGACTGGTGCGCCACTTTCATCTACTTTGCTATTTGAGATCGATAGTGTTGCAGATTTTTGGAGATCGTTTATTAGTCACGAGACCTAAAAATTACCGTGACATCGACAAATGAGGCAAAAACCGTATATGTCGATAAGTCTGCTGTAGAAATAAGCTACAGAATTGGGGCAAGCACACTACCTTGTGAAACTCCAGACAATGCAAGCCACATTGTTGTTAGTGCATCGTTAAATTTAACGATAAAGTGTCTATTCGTTAGGAATGATTTAAGTATCCTGTAAAAGGAATATGATAGACAACATTTAAGTTTGCTAATGTTGTAAACCACTGTGTAACATTTTATCGAGTGTTTGGAGTAGATATAAAAACGCTGCAAGACAGTATATTTTGGTTTCCATATGTATTTTAGTGGTGAATCTGCTCTATAATAGAGCGTTGACCACTAAACCCAAATTGGCATTTCAAAATTAGTTTCTTCTCATCGATTATTTGTATAGTTTTTTGCAGGAAGAACATTTCGAATATTTTGGATATCATTGAAAACAAGTTGATAAGCACACAGGCAGTTACATGTAGGTGATTTAGCTGGCTTACAAATTAGGATCATCCGAACAATCTTTTACTGTACGGGAAAATATTCAAGCCTCAAAATTTCGTTAAAAATCATTATCCGATTTTCGCGTCTGGAAGTTCTTTCTTTAATAAGCTTCCCAGTAATTAGGTTAAAGCTTGGAGTTTTGTCAGTCTTTTATATTTTCTTTTTTGAGTATTTTTCAATCTGTTCTCTTAATTTAGAAAAACAAAAGTTTAATCAACAAACAGAAAATAGCATATTTCTCTAGAATAATCGCAATTTCGCCAGGATAAAAATGTTATTTCTGGTTATACTTCAAAGAAATTGATTTTTTCAAAAATGTTATTTATTATTGCACAAGTACTTTTTACAGCAGTGTAATTCACAATTTAACAGCTCTTAAAATAAAAAAACTGTTTCTTCTTTATAAATTAACCGTATATTATGTGTTTATTATCACGGCAACATTTCTTATCTCATTTTCCTTATCTTTTTTTTGATTGGAGTGTTAGCAATACATATAAACACATATACACAATACATATACATATAAACATCAACCAATATTTGTACTAGTATTTAATACTTTAATATATACAGTATGTTTCGTTTAAAATCAAGTAAGGGGATTATTCGCAATTTTAAAATATTACGAAAAATACAAAAGAATTTTTTACACAATGTGAATTGGTATTCAGTATATATACACCGTATGTTTAATAATCCAAAATGCTAAGCAACCAAAAAAGATTCAATACTACAATATTTACAGTATACTAACATGTCGACTTGAGAATGTCTACTATGTTAATTTGAATAAAAATAGGATTTTTCAACTTGGTTGTTGTGATATTGGCATAGGCCTAAATTAATATTTATATTTAAATGTAAATCGTACATAAATATACTTTATAATTTATATTTCAGTTCATCTAAATTATTGAACGCTAGTATTTATAGTAGCAATAAAGTACAAAACAAAGTAATAATCGATAGTATTTTCCAAAGGGTACTAGAAAGTTTTGCAATACAGCTTTGCTTATTTAATTTTTTCAAAGTAATTTACACTCAATACACCTCTCCATCATCCGAAACCAATCTCTAAATCAGTTCTGCCAAGTTTCACTAGGGAGTAAAGCACACTCGTTATCCCAAGCCCGCAGAAGGTCCTCATCACTGGAAAACCGCCCCCCTTTTAGCTTCATTTTCACATGCGGAAATAGTGCAAAGTCGCAGAGAGCAAGATCTGGACTGTCGGGAGGGTGCTCGAGAAGTTTCAATCCTGTCGTGGTCAAATATTCGGTGCAGGCTTTGGCGCGGTGAGCTAGAGCATTATCGTGATGGAGGAACCGGGTGTCCATTCTTGACTTTGACCGCAGGTTCTTCATAGATCCAATGACTTTAGGCAGGCACTGTTCAGTATACCACTTAGCTGTGACGTTCCACAATTCCACTAAATTTGAAAAATACAGATTTTCTGACAACACGGGTATGTCTTCATCATCAAAGACCCAAACTTTGTTTTGAGCTTTGGTCGGCACATCGTAATAGTACAGCCAAGTCTCGTCACCTGTCACAATGTTGTTCACATACCGAGATTGTCCCTTATTAAACTTTTTTTAGCATCTCCCGGCACCAGAATCGAACGAATTGCCGGTGCATTTAGGCCTGACGTACCCTCTATCTGTTGGTAGGTCACTCGCCTGTCCTCGCCAAGCATTTTCCTCACAGTAGTAACGTTTTCCTCCATAACTGACGTTTGTGTCGTTCCCGGCCTCTCAGCATCCTCCACAGTTAAATTTCCCCTTTGGAATTCTCTATACCACCTGAATATCGTTGTGCGATGTGAACAAACATCACCTAGCGCAAGAGTCATTTCTTCGAAGCACTGGTCTATGTTTAAACCACGCACGAAATTATAACGCAAAGCTACCCTTATCTCATTTCGTGACCACGATGCCATCGCAAGCACTTTACGCTCTCACTATTAATGAATAACTGAGCCCACCGACATGGCGTGGCGGCTACTGCGCACGTATGAACATGTCTCAACATGCAGCAACAACCAGCTTCCTACGATTCATTGTTGCGTCATATTGCAAAATTTTCCTAGTACCCTTTGTATATTCAATTTATACTTTAATAAAGCAAAAAAAAAATTAAACATTCGGCTTAAGACGAAGCAGTGGTAATGGAATATTTCAAAACTGCACAAAATAAATATGTACATACATATTTGATATTAGGTGTTTGTTTACAATTTAGATACACATACCTGCTTATCTCTAATTGCCAACACAGACCCTATACGAATTACTTAACGCAACTGCTATTTAGGTAACTCAAATATAATATGATGAAATTTTATTGTATTTCAGTGGCGTTCTTGATTGTCAAGCCCGCCTCGATCACTAATGTAACAAGTCTTGACTGTAAATACAGGATTTTTTATTAGAATTTATAAAACAAAAGAATCGTGAGAAAGTTGAGATCATTTTTAGTGTAAAATGTAGTTAATACCATTTTTGATAGAACACAAAATCATTCAAATGTCATTAGTGGAGGCACTGACAAAAGCGAATCCGTTGGACCAAATTTTCTATGTTTTTTTCACATAAATTGGGTCGAATTTCAGTAGTGACACGTTCAATGTTAGCTTGCAAGTCGTATAATGGGATTGTTGGGGAAAACTAACGACTTAACATAACCCTACAGAAAGAAGTCTAGTAATGGAATCTCTTTCAGTAAATGAATTTTTTGATTGGCAGTGTGGCAAGTGGTACCGTTTTCTTGAAATTGCATGTCGTCCAAGTTAAAAGCATCCAATTCAAGCCAGAAAATCTAGCCAACATTAGTGATAGCGAGGAGTTACTAACATCATTGAAAAAAAGTAAGGCCTAACAGCCTTCAGCATGAAATGCACACCAATTAGTTTAAATAAGTGCAATTTTTCTTCATGCAGTATTGATTTATACTTTTAAATTAACATTTGTATAATATTTACTAGTAGGAAAATTTACACTGCTATGTGTGTACTGTGTGTACACAACTATTGTATAGGTAATACCGTCTTTGGATGGTAACGTATCTTTCGTTCGCAATAAGTAATAGGATTACCTTGTAGAAGAGATAAATGTAATAGGGTAACAAAGAAAGCACTTTAATGTTGAAGTACAATTTGATACCTCTGGATTAGTTTCTATTTAATTTAATTCATCCTACTTTCTCTGGCTTAGGAACATGTAGCCATTCCAGGTAACACCAAAAAAACACACTACTTCCAAGGACCCTACACGTATCGTAAAAGAAAAAATGAAATCCCAATTAAACACAAGTAATACAAAAACTCTTTATTCCTACCTCAAATAGATATAGGGTCGCTTAATCAAAATTAATTCCCGTTTTGTGAAGTATTTTTTAATGCCATAAACCAAGATAGGCCTCCTTTTTCACAATCAGTGTAATTTATCAACTAATTATTGGATAATTCCAAATTGCACCCTTTCACAATGTAGGTCTGTAAGTGAGGTCTTTTTCCAACGTTCCGACGTACAGAAAAAAAAAAACTTATGTAAAAGGTGTACAAAAGGTAATGAAAATATGGGACTAAACTTTGCATCTGCGGTACGAACATAAGTACCGCTGATTTAATAAAGACGTTACGGGCACGTAACAATCTACATTGTCTCCAATGTGTTTTAATTCCATGATGTAGCTATTCTATTTCTAAATGACGATCCTGATATACTCAGTAGCGTTATTTGGTCTCAACATTACCGCATTTCCAGTTCGAAAATATTTACACAAAATTTTCAAAAATAGATGAATTCATTCATGAACTGGCCCGCTAGATCGACCGATATAGCCCCCACTTAATTTTTTCTTGTGAGGTTGTTTAAAAAGGACAGTTAATTTAAATAAGCCAATCACCGTAGATGAACTAAAAGTAAAAATTCGTTGAGAAGTTCGGTTAACTACACCAGATATTATTCACAATGTACAGCAAGAGTTCGTTAATCGCCTTGAACATTGTCAAGCTGTAAACGAACAACATTTTGAACACTGGCTTTATTTCTTATTTATTTAGTTTAAATTTGACACCCTATCAATTTCTATAAATATTTTTTCGTTTGTTTACAAAAAAGAGTAGCTGAAAAATAAAATTCTTTTTTAGATATTATTATAGTTTTGGTAAATTTCCAGCACCTACTCGATGTTTTGATACACACCTACGGCCAATTTAATATCACATGTTTTTTTCCGTTTTTCTCAAAAAAAATTCAGATGCAGCATACAACTTTCGTAACTATCGAAAAACGAATGAAATACTAGATCAACAAGAAGAAAAAAATGTATTGTTTGCCATTTAAAAAACTGTCGATAAGGTCATAAATTCAAAAAATATTGTCGATCAAAGCTGCTATTAAAATATGACAATTGTATGGTATATATACGTATTCGAGCATTCTTACAAACAAGAATTCTCCTCCATTTTATGAATTTTATGGCACAATTTACGACCTCACTGTATATAGGTATGTAAATTTGAGTATGTATAAAGTATATAGATATTACTAAATTGGGAACTTTTATTAATCGAAATCAGACGTTCGCGTTTTATTGCGTCGATGAATCTGCCCACGCCTCACGGCCTGAATTATGTTTAGACAAAATCAATATCATTTGCCTTACACTTCTAACATCTTAGGATACGAAAACTTTGCAAACATCCACGATATAACTTCCAAATAATAATACGGTAGTCATTTAAATATTATTATTAATCAAATTATTAAAAAATTAATAAAAAAAAATTACGATGTTTATCAATAATTACCAGAACAATGGAAATTACAAAATGAGTATTTATCTCTAAGTGAATACAAGTGCAATTGAGTTCTGTGAATCGAACAGAATTTTATTTCGTTTCCATTCTTTATTGAAAAACTAATTTCAACACCATTACAAGTGCATGAATTTAAATTGAAATTCCTCCCTAATTCTTTGATGAAGACTAAATACCATTTAATTTGGAAGTAGGACGAAGTACAATTCAATACATAATATTACACGCCCAACTTTCGCCTAAAATAAACAAGTTTAATTAAATGTCAACGTCGTTATTTCTTATGTATCCAGATGCGTAGTTTTAATTGGATGTTCGCAAAAAAAATTCGAATTTATAAAAATTATTTTTCCTTCGTTAAAAGGTTATCATTTGTTATCTTTATCCTTTAACGTCTCTGTAATCCTATTTTTAGTCATATTTATATTCGTTTAACGAGTATTTAGTTGTCTAACTGCAGCTAACAAGATTTTGAATGATTCCTTTTTAAAATTTTGCTTAATAATTGTGAAATAATTTTAATAATCTTGTTTTTTATTTTCTAAATCTATACAAATTAAAGCAGAACTTTAACACGTTACTAATGTTGAATAAACCTCGAGCTTCGCAGCAGCCGTGAACGATGATTTGCACATTGTTTTGGAATGCGAAAGGTATACTTTTACAGATGATTCGAAAATATATCGCGCTATAACCGCGGCAGCTGACTATTTTCACCTGCAAAGACAACTTTATAAGGTCTCCGAATAGTGTTCAAACTATCTCCGAACGTCTAGAAATGTAGAATTGTGACGTACTCGAATAAAAGTACACCTATAGTTTACAACTATACTCCGGAGAATACAGCGTTTACTCGAAGTCACGAAATTATAGACCTGGGTGTTTACTTCGATTGCAAATTCAGTTTTGCCAAATATATTGATCAAATATATAGGTGTGCGTCAAAATTATGGGATTTATTGTACTTTCTTCTCGAGCTTTCGCATCTTTGATATATGATACCCTTGTTACGAAGTGCAGAAATTGACTGATGAAAAAGTACGACGAACGTTTCTGAACTGCTAGAACTGAAACAGTTTCTCTCGAATACAAGAACGAGTTGGTGTTGGTAAAATTTTTTGTACAATTTGTTACACAATAAGATTGTCCACAACTTCTATCTCAACCAAGTTCCTTAGTACCTAGGCCATCTACTCGTTCGCATCGCACCTCTCATCTGCCAACTACGAGAACTAATATAATTGGCAATTCGCCACAATATCATACATAGCGTGCCATATTGTTAATTTGATTGCTGATCGTTATGATATTCACCATGATACCTTAAATGAGATATCTGAGTGTGAGACCTATTATTTTGTTAGTAATACTTTTAAGTGGTACTTTACTGGGTGCTTGATGAATGTACAATCATTACAACACAAAGGTTTACGATTTATATCACAATTGTTGCTCTATATTTTTAGATCGGGTCCTAGCGATATCAAAATGGAAAAAGAGCTCTCGCGTATTTCGTGTGCATAGTGTGCAATTCAAATAGCACACGAGTTTATATTTGCGATCTGATAACGAAAAAGCTTCAAACAACTGCATTCTATCTCTCGCCGTTTGGGCAATATTAAGAAAAAATTGTATATTAATTTCACTCCCCAAAATGGCGAAAAAATGTGGAATGCGAGCGATGAACTTTCACACTATATGTATTTTGCGTACTGTTTTCTTAGAATATTTAATTTCGTTAACGTAATTTTAAATCCTAGATTTAGTATTTTAAGTACAAGTTTCGGCGACATCCCTCTTGATTTTTTTAAGTTAATGCCAGTTTAGAATGCTTGATAAAGATAATAATGATGAACTTATTAATTGGCTTTAGTTATAGTCAAAATTATTCTACTAAAAACTTTTTATTCAATCATCATATCAATAGATCGGATGCAACATCATTACATTTACCCAAAAACATGTATTTATGTATACGTTATTCATAAAATCGTATTATCAGAATAGTTATTTTATAAATTAATTCGAAATTCTATTTAATTATCAAGGAATATAATTGTTATTCGTATATTATGCGCATTACTATATCTACAAAAATACAAACCTTCTACCATCGGAAAATACTGTGTTATTGTACTACTATGTTATGAATCAAACATGCCAAGCTGCCAAGTTTTGTTTACATAACAAATTATAAAGATTATCTTTGGTACGTAGACTTCCGCGGTCGTGGTCCATGATTATCGTACATGAATTCGGCAGATATATTTACGTGTACATCGTAAACCTTTTTGTGGTACATACTGTACATGAAGTTAATTTTTTATTATTATTGCCATTTCTTTTCAAAGATATTACATATACTTTCATGTATGAGTAGCATATGAGTAGTTGAATTTGATGGAGCCTGTGGTTGATTAACTTAATCACTGAAGGTTGATATATTGGGTCTGGGAAAAAGTTCGTGGCGTTTTTCCCGATAGATGGCATTGGTTGCCGATAACTAAAGAACAACAAGTCACAGCGACACCACCGAGGGCTCGTTTTTTAGATGACCTTCCGAACGTTAGTTTGAGCGTAGAAACATTGTAATCGGTGCAGTGGTTGGAAAGTTATTCGCACTTGAAAATGGAGAAGAATAATGAGAAATTTCGCTATATTCTGCAATATTATTATGATAAGGGGAAGAACGCTGCGCAGGCTTGTGATAAAATTTGTGCTGTGTACGGTGAAGGTACTTTATCGAAATCTGTTACGCGGAAATGGTTCGCTCGCTTTCGTTCTGGAAATTTCAATGTGAAAGATGAGTCACGCTCCGGTCGTCCAATCACTGAAAAATCTGATGAAATTCTTGAAAAAGTCCAACAAGATAAGCATATCAGCAGTGTCGATATTGGCATGGAGCTAGGCATTGACCACAAAACTGTTTTGAACCATTTACACAAAGCTGGCTACAAAAAAAAGCTTGACGTATGGGTTCCTCATGAGTTGAGCGTGAAAAACATGATAGACCGAATTAACATCTGCGATGCGCTGCTGAAACGGAATGAAATCAAGCCGTTTCTGAAACGTTTAATAACCGGAGATGAAAAATGGATTACGTACGATAATCGGAAGCGTAAAAGATCGTGGATAAAGGATGGTGAGCCGTCACAAGCGTTCGCTAAGCCAACATTGACGCCAAAAAAAGTGATGCTGTGTGTATGGTGGGACTGGAGGGGAATCGTCCACTACGAGCTACTTCCAACTGGTCAGACGATTGATTCTCAACTCTACTGTGCACAACTAGAGAGATTACGCCAGGCGATTGAAAGAAAACGGCCCGAATTGATTAATAGGAAAGGTGTTGTCTTCCATCATGACAACGCCCGACCACACACTTCTTTGATGACCCGTCAAAAATTGAGAGAGTTTGGTTGGGAAGTTTTGATGCACCCACCTTACAGTCCGGATATAGCACCCTCTGACTATCATCTGTTTCGATCTCTGCAGAACTCTCTCAATGGAATTAAGTTGGTTTCAAAAGAAGCCTGTGAAAACTACTTGATTCAGTTTTTCGACCAGAAACCACAGAAGTTTTTCACCGATGGGATCATGGATCTACCAAAAAAATGGCGAAACATTGTCGATAATAATGGAGCATATTCGGTTTAAATGAATTCGTCCACGCGCCATGCGGGGACCAGTTGAATTTTACTGAAAAAACGCCACGAACTTTTTCCCAGACCCAATATAACCCCTTTCCACATTCACTTTTGTAATTCTGTATACGCATTTCGACAAATAAGTTGTCGTCATCAGCAGACAATTGCAAAGTGTCGCACCTGGTAAAACACGGCGAAAAATACCTGTACGAAAAACAAACTCCGTACGCGATCTACACCGCTGAGAACCAAGATGTACATCTTGGTTCTCAGCGTCTCAGCGGTCGTCTATTGTGTTTGTGTTATCCCGTAAAAGGAATCTTCTGTTGGACAAATACTTACTTACTTAATCCTATAGACTCTTATACCTTTCGGTGTCGAGTCATGCTGGAGTCGAGTCCTTCGCTTCCCCTCTCCATGTTGGACAAATAAAAGATTAAATAAAATACAATTAACGCACCAGCTTCTTCTACAAGATTATGTATATGCCAATAAAATATTGGGTCTGGGAAAAAGTTCGTGGCGTTTTTTCAGTAAAATTCAACTGGTCCCCGCATGGCGCGTGGACGAATTCATTTAAACCGAATATGCTCCATTATTATCGACAATGTTTCGCCATTTTTTTGGTAGATCCATGATCCCATCGGTGAAAAACTTCTGTGGTTTCTGGTCGAAAAATTGAATCAAGTAGTTTTCACAGGCTTCTTTTGAAACCAACTTAATTCCATTGAGAGAGTTCTGCAGAGATCGAAACAGATGATAGTCAGAGGGTGCTATATCCGGACTGTAAGGTGGGTGCATCAAAACTTCCCAACCAAACTCTCTCAATTTTTGACGGGTCATCAAAGAAGTGTGTGGTCGGGCGTTGTCATGATTGAAGACAACACCTTTCCTATTAATCAATTCGGGCCGTTTTCTTTCAATCGCCTGGCGTAATCTCTCTAGTTGTGCACAGTAGAGTTGAGAGTCAATCGTCTGACCAGTTGGAAGTAGCTCGTAGTGGACGATTCCCCTCCAGTCCCACCATACACACAGCATCACTTTTTTTGGCGTCAATGTTGGCTTAGCGAACGCTTGTGACGGCTCACCATCCTTTATCCACGATCTTTTACGCTTCCGATTATCGTACGTAATCCATTTTTCATCTCCGGTTATTAAACGTTTCAGAAACGGCTCGATTTCATTCCGTTTCAGCAGCGCATCGCAGATGTTAATTCGGTCCATCATGTTTTTCACGCTCAACTCATGAGGAACCCATACGTCAAGCTTTTTTTTGTAACCAGCTTTGTGTAAATGGTTCAAAACAGTTTTGTGGTCAATGCCTAGCTCCATGCCAATATCGACACTGCTGATATGCTTATCTTGTTGGACTTTTTCAAGAATTTCATCAGATTTTTCAGTGATTGGACGACCGGAGCGTGACTCATCTTTCACATTGAAATTTCCAGAACGAAAGCGAGCGAACCATTTCCGCGCAACAGATTTCGATAAAGTACCTTCACCGTACACAGCACAAATTTTATCACAAGCCTGCGCAGCGTTCTTCCCCTTATCATAATAATATTGCAGAATATAGCGAAATTTCTCATTATTCTTCTCCATTTTCAAGTGCGAATAACTTTCCAACCACTGCACCGATTACAATGTTTCTACGCTCAAACTAACGTTCGGAAGGTCATCTAAAAAACGAGCCGTCGGTGGTGTCGCTGTGACTTGTTGTTCTTTAGTTATCGGCAACCAATGCCATCTATCGGGAAAAACGCCACGAACTTTTTCCCAGACCCAATATTACACTTTATCAATATTAACCCACATTTTCGTAAAGTATATTTTAATTTAAACTGGTTTACAAACGTTGGAGACTGTAATTAATACTCAAAAAGGTAAAAATATCCTTTCCACATTTACAATGCTTGCGTGGGCATCGAGTAGAATGCTTCCATGTTTCATTTCAACACTGTGTACTTTCTCTTCTACTGAAGACGAAAGCTTAGCTGTCAAAATACGTATTTAGGATACAAATATTAATGTAGTAATGGTTGTTTTTATTAAACAGTTTTTTTAATAAACAATACAGTCGGTTCTGAACAAATAAAAATCCACAACTTATTCATGAGTTACCTTTACACCCAGAAACGAGAGTGTGGAGGTCTGCAACAGTTACTAGACCATACTTTTTTGAAGATGAATATGAAGTCACTGGTAATAAATTTTTTGATATCTGAATTGGATGCTTTAGATTTGCCCAACATGAAATTTCAAAAGACGAAAGTGCCACATCACATATAGTCAAGGTAACAATGTATTTTATTAACTGTTTCCAGACCGAAATATCTCCAAAAATGGTAATGTCAGTCGATATCCACGGTCACTAGATTTCTTTTTATGTAATAATAATAATAATAATAATAATAATAATATATAATAATATTACAAAAGAGAACCGACATTTATTTAGAACAGTACATTCAATATATACTTCCCCTCCTCAGTAACACATGTGTGTCATAAAGTTAATGTGCTTTATTTCTTATACAAAAAAATTCAAATAAAAAGTAGTTTAGCTTCCCGTAGAGAACATTGTATTACAAACAAAAAACATCCTATTCATAGACTTATACAACTCACTGTACCTACGGCATTGTTTTACGTAGAAAATATTTACAACCGAAAACGGTGACGGTAGACCTGATTGTCTTTTGGTCAATAGAGTCTTGCGTATTCAGGCCGGATCAATACGCAATGTTCCTCCATCGCCAGCCTACTGGTGCTGCTACACCGACAGCGAAGTACGTACCAAAAAAGAACAAAAAA
Source organism: Dermolepida albohirtum (assembly GCA_031893035.1). Lineage (NCBI taxonomy): Eukaryota > Metazoa > Arthropoda > Insecta > Coleoptera > Scarabaeidae > Dermolepida > Dermolepida albohirtum. Next base: position 154,930 of record JAVIWB010003310.1, read on the forward strand.
AAACATAACTGGGTCGCACCCAACTCCCCGCTTGGCACAGATATCGGTCCGTATTTAACCTTACATTCTTAGCTCTTCACTGTTTGTTTGCTTGCTTGACTGCCGCCCGTTTGTTGGCCAAGATTCCGCACAATGGCATCATTCTCCGCGCTCAATTAAATAATAAATTCAAATACGGGACCAGATATTGTGTTTGCGTTCCTATTCTTTTCTTTCTTTCAGTAAAAGGAAGTTATATAAATGAGTTAAATGAATTTGTGAAAGGCAGAGAAGAGTGTGAATTGAAGAGGAAGGAAACGAAATAGGATTATTGAGCAAATATTTATTTAAAAATGTTATACTAGGGGGAACTGTAATTACTATTTTCTATTCATTTTAATGTTTGGTGAGTCAAGTTTTGGCTTTAATTTTGGCAGTTAATTTCATTATACCATTTGGAATACAAAGCAATTTTAGGGACTTTTTTTTATATTATTGAGCGATATCTGGATATTGTAAGAAACCAAGTTACTTGATCTCATTTCCATTCATTTTTTACCACCTATGTACTACTGTGGGCAAAAAATTGTAAGACTTTGTTCATATTTTTTAAATTCTTAAGTTATTCTTCCGAATCTATTTCGTCCCCCTCAAAGTAATCCCCCCTGGCCCCAATACACTTGTGCCAACGTTTCTTCCAATTCTCGAAACAGTTGTTAAAGTCAATTTCAGGAATAGCCTTCAATGCGCGTAGCGATTCACGTTTAATGTCTTCAATTGACTCAAAACGGTTTCCCCAGACCGGTCGTTTGAGTTTGCTGAATAGCCAGAAGTCACACGGAGCTAAATCAGGCGAATACGGTGGTTGCGGCACGATATTGGTTGAAAATTTGGCGAAAAACTCACGAAGAATTAATGCAGTATGCGACGGTGCATTATTGTGGTGCAAAAACCAGGAGTTGTCGGCCCATAATTCTGCCCTCTTTTTACGAATAGCATTGCGCAAACGACGCATAACAGTCAAATAGTATTCTTTGTTGACAGTTTGGCCAGTCGGAAGGAATTCGGAGTGCACCACACCTCGATAATCGAAGAAAACTGTCAACATAACCTTGATTTTTGACTTGCTTTGACGTGGTTTTTTGGGCTTCGGCTCACCTTTGATACGATATTCGGCCGATTGATCGTCTGTTTCCGGGTCATAAGCGTAGATCCAAGTCTCATCTCCAGTTATAATGCCTTTCATTTTGTCTTGATAGTCGGAAAGCATTGTATCACAGACGTCAACGCGACGCTGTTTTTCGAAAAAATTGAGCGATTTTAGAACAAATCGTCCTTTCACTTTTCTTAGGTCCAAATGATCTTTCAAAATGGTTTTCACTGATCCTTCCGATATTCCAACAATGCCAATAAGGTCTCTGACTGTTAATCGTCGATTCTCAAGCACCAATTCCTTGATTCTATTGACGTGTTGATCATCAGTTGATGTTGATGGCCGTCCTGGACGTGGTTCGTCATCAACGCGTTCTCGACCCTCTTTGAATAATTTGTACCAATCAAAAACACTTGCTCGCGACAAACAATTATCACCGAAGGCCTTTTGCAACATTTTGGACGTTTCGGCACCAGAAATTTGATTCCGTACACAAAATTTAATGGAACTTCTTTGTTGAATAATTTCACTCATTGTAAAAATCGCCGAATGCACTTTTTGTACTTCAGAAAGACAAGCGTATACTAAACACTAATGATTATTTTGATGTAACATTTGGCACAGATGTCACTGACAGCCATACCAACCTAGAAAAAAAATATTTCGACGAATGGGTTTTCGCGCGAAATTTAAATTAAAAAGTCTTACTATTTTTTGCTCACAGTAATATGTTCGACGAAGTTGAAGTTAAACTGTTCGCATCTTTGTATATCCGAAAAGCCTACAAAGATATAAACTTAAATCTACAACCCCCGGATAGTATGTATTCTTCACACAAAATGTTGCTCCAATATCACTAGCCAACATGCAACCTCAATTTATACAGTTCCCCCTCTGCTTCAGTCCAACGGTAATATGTTTGGAATTTATTATTCACTGACGCGTCTCACCATATGTATGAGAATCTATAAGTTAATGATAAAAGTAATAGAAACTGTATTATCCAATAGGTCGAAATCTAAGTGCAGAACAACATGACTAAAGTTACACAAAAATATCTAAAAATTAAATAAAAGTAATAATTAATTATATGACTAACAAAAACGTAACGTCAAATGAAAGACGTTTTGTATTCTGTTTGCATTGTCCTGTAAAATGAATATTCTATTCGACAAATAAATGATTAAATATTTGAAGAGGAAGGAAGTAAAATGTGAATTACAAATATTTAAAGAAGAGATAGAAATATAACAAATCGTTGATTAGGAAATTTTCTGACCTGTTTTTATAATGACTGCTTTTCGTGTGTTGGTGTGTGTATATGGACTTATTTAGAGTTTTTATATGGTGGATAAATTATTACCGAAAACGCGAAAAATTGAAAACATTTTTTCGTTATTATTGAAATTTAAAATTATTTGCAAAACTTTTAATAAAAGTAACAATTATTTCATCCTCATATATACAAAAGGTACTAGGAAAGTTTTGCAATATGACGCAACAATGAATCGTATGAAGCTGCTTGTTGCTGCATGTTGAGACATGTTCATACGTGCATAGTAGCCGCCGCGCCATGTCAATGGGCTCAGTTATTCATTAGCAGTGAGCATGTAAAGTGCTTGCGATGGCAACGTGGTCACGAAATGAGATAAGGGCAGTTTTGCGTTATAATTTCGTGCGTGGTTTAAACATAGACCAGTGCTTCAAAGAAATGACACTAGGTGATGTTTGTCCACATCGCACAACGATATTTAGGTGGTATAGAGAATTGCAAAGGGGAAATTTAACTGTGGAGGATGCTGAGAGGCCGGGAAAGCCACGAACGTGAGTTACGGAGTAAAACGTTACTACTGTGACTAAATTGCTTGGCGACGACAGGCGAGTTACCTAATGCACCAACAATTCGTTCAAATCTGCATGATTATTTGCACGTGAAGAAACTTTGTTCTCTCTGGGTGCCGCATCGACTGACTGAAGAGCAGATGATACGACGTGTGACTTGGTGCCGAGAGATGCTAAAAAAGTTTAATAAAGGACAATATCGGTATGTGAACAACATCGTGACAGGTGACGAGACTTGACTGTACTATTACGATGTGCCGACCAAAGCTCAAAACAAAGTTTGGATCTTTGATGATGAGGACACACCCGTAGTTATCAGAAAATCCCGATCTGTAAAGAAGCCAATTATAGCTGTATTTTTCAAATCGAGTGGAATTGTGGAACGCGTCGTTTTGGATACACAGAAGACAGTCACGGCTAAGTGGTATACTGAACAGTCAGTGGATCTATGAAGAACGTGCGGCCAAAGTCAAGAAAGGAGACCTGGTTCCTCCATCACGATAGTGGTCCAGCTCACCGCCTGCACCGAATATTTGACCACGACAGGATTTAAACTTCTCGAGCACTCTCCATATAGTCTAAATCTTGCTCCCTGCGACTTTGCACTGTTCCCGCATGTGAGAATGAAGTTAAAATAGAGGCGGTTTTCCAGTGATGAGGACCTTCTGCGGGCTTAGGACGAGTGTGCCCTAGTGAAACTTGGCAGAACTGGTTTAAAGATTGGTTTCGGAGGATGGAGAGGTGTATTGAGTGTAGAGGAAATTACTTTGAAAAAATTAAATAAACAAAGCTGTATTGCAAAACTTTTCTAGTACCCTTTGTATTTATTGTTAATATTACTGATCTAATACAGTGAAAATTAGATAGAATTTTTTTTAATATTATAGATACTTTACCTACAATTATATCTCTTGACCATTCGCCTGAGCAATTATTTTTCGCTTTAATACATTTCCTGTTTAATAATTTTCAATTTATTCTTTTCAGATCACGTACCTTAATTTCGAAACTGAAAACGTTCTGCGACAGAAGCTACTCGATAATACTACAACTTTAATGCAACATTAACAGTAAATAAGAAAGTAAGAAGAGAATCAGAAACGTCAGTTACAAAATAACAAACGCGAAACCAGAATAGCATATATATAAAAACACAAAAATGCATATAGAAGTACAAGTAGCTCTGAACTTCGTAATTTCGTACCTGTATAATAAACTCCCTAGAAGGAGGGTGAATATTTTTGGAGAAGAATTAGAGAAAGCTTTAAAAGACAAATTCCAGGGACACTGGTATCCAGACAAACCCTTCAAGGGCTCCGCCTTCAGATGTCTAAAGACGGGGGATCCCATTGACAAAGTTCTGGAAAGGGCGGCACGAGAGAGCGGTGTTCCAATTCAGGACATCCTCGAAAATTTGCCACAAGAATTGGCTGTGTGGGTTGACCCAGGTGAAGTTAGTTACCGTATCGGTGAAAAGGGTGCAGTGAAGGTGCTCTTCAGTGATAAAGCCGATCCACAAGATGAAAATTCGGCAGATAGGGAAGTTACGAAAACCTTCAACCCGGAGGCACAGTGTTTCAGGCCGATAGAATCCGTTGGATGCAGTTTAAGTAATTTAAGTTTGTCGCCAAAGTCGATGACCCCATTCTCTCAATCGTCAGCCGTCGGCAGTCAATTACCGGCCGGCGTATCTCAAGCGACCGGTAATCAGAACCTTTCGAATCCCATCAACAATCATCTGACATCGCCCTCGTCGGCGCCATCGCCGACGTCACTCAACAACTCGTACAAGAGCACTCCCTCACCTGTACCGTCTTTCATACCAAGAACCACCACACCTCTCACTTTTACAACAGCAACATTTGCTCAGACGAAATTTGGGAGCACCAAATTAAAGACCAGCAGCAAGCGAGCAAATAGGTATGTATTTATAAATTTTTTTAGAAAAATTTTGGCTCATATCAATGATGTATGTTTTGCAAATGAATCCGCGCTCGTGGTCCATACTATATTACAGAAGAATATACATCCAATACTGAATAAGAAATTGATTATGATAAGTTAAAGAAGAGAATGTATTATTGATAGAAGTTTGCCAAATAAGCATGAAAGAAAAAACATTTGAAAATAGTTAAAAGGCAATTTCATATTAACATGAATTTGACCAAATAAAACAATTACCATGAAATTAAAATAAAATCTATCTAGCCATGATAAAAACAACCAATTATGCGTTGCCTAGTAACATTCAATAATTACATTTTTTTATGTATGTATCAAATTTGTCATCAATTCTTTCATTATTTTGTGCTTTATAAATTGTTTCGCAATCGAAAAGACGTTTTGTAAAATTAGAAGTTCGTGGTGCCATCAGCTTTTTGAAAAAGCAACAGAATTCTCTTAAAATATTAACGAACAAATTATTATAGTGCATGAGGACTAGGCTCTTTCATATTTTAACATGAAATATTGGTCAAAATAGCTTCGGTGAGGTCGTGAATCGATTGCAAATAACCCACCGTTCTTTTGGGACCTAGTAGAAGTTATTTTTGTTGAATACGTGCCCAAATGAACTACAATAACAGCAGTTCCTTGTGATAATACGCTAACGAAACAACGTACGGCTTTTGACCAAAAACGAAGAAGTCTTCCTCCTTCTTCATGAGAATGCGCGAATTTGTAAAGCAACTAAAGTCTAACCCATCCTTCGTCTATTCTTTGGACTGGACCATCAACCATGTAGTCCTGGATTTGGCTCCTGTCGACTTTTTGCTCAGAAATTTAAGAAAGCACTTCAGAGGATCTTATTTTGCAGACGGTAACCAATCGAAAGAGGAAAATTGATGCCTGTTTTAAAGCCCAGTACAAATCATTTTTTCCGATCGTCGAGTCGTTGCAAGACAAATGGCGTAAGTGCGTTGAAGTTAAAGCAGATTGTATTGATAAAATTTTTACCAAAGTCGTTGGTCTATTGCTGAATTGTTAGACAGCAAACTTTTTTAGTTCACTTCGTAAACCATTACATTATCTGTTAAATATACATCCATCATCATAATCCATTCCCCTCTTTTGCTTCTTCTCTAATATGCCTCAGATCCATCTATAGCATTTTCAACTATTTCTCTTGGCCTACTACACTCTCTCATATCTCTTTCTGAATTGTGTTCCGTTACATTTTTATTGCATATTTTAACCACGTAGCTCTTTTGGTTCTAGATTCTGTGGGTAATAATTAGTTTTCCATGAACTCTAATGGCGTTTTTTATTTTTTATTTGTTCTCCATCTTCGACTGTCCACAACATCTTTAGCTCCTTCATACATGCCTCCCAACATTTTTCACCACACATAATTCCGTAATAGCCTTCTATAAACCTTACTGACTAAGGACATATATTTTGACTTCAAGAATTCTCTTGCAATCTCGGCAGTTCCGCAGTGATTGCAAGACACATTTCATAGTGCCGTTACGTGCTCGAGGAATTTAAAAAATTTAACATAAAACAGCATCTTGACATGCGATTAAACCTATTCATACAATTGTGAGTTGTCTACCTTAGTAGGTGTCTTAACACACCTCAAAATCCGGATCATTGAAGATGAAGATATGTCTCTACAATAACGTTGATCCGTTAAGAAGAAAATGATGGCCGCTTTCTTTATAGTGAGGAGCTGTGAAGCGCCTGATGCTGAAAATACAAAAGACTCCTCAAAGTGATTCATGAAGCAGATAAAAAAAATTTAATTCGCTCTAGGCTCATAGTTTTACCACCACAATAATACTTCAACGATTCGTACTATGTATTTAAGTGAAGGTGCTGTAATGACCGCCTTGCAACCAAGATATTGCTACATGCAACTTTGCGTGAAGAACAGACTGAAAGAAACTCTTCTTTGGGCGTGAAATACACGTAACGAGTGTACCCAGCTTTCAAAAGAAATCTGGAAGAGTTGGTTAGATGATTAGTTTCAAAGAACAAACGAAGGTATAAAATTTAGTGGAAATCGTTTCGTAATATTTTTGAAAATTAGACCTCCACTGAAAAACTTTAGTAATTCTCTTTGTACAAGATAATCATAACGTTTACACTCCCCCTGATACGTCGATAGATATCTTTGAATTTTTTTTAAGGCATTGAAAATATATCTTGAAAATAAGGCGATTATATTCACTGGCTTAACGTACCTTCATTTTCCACTCAAACAAATACTTTTTCTTCTTCTAAGGTTGCCATTTTAAATATTATATATAATACGTCCTATTTAAAGCTATTCATAAATCTTATAACAGCATTTTTAATCAAATTTTTACCATTACCATATCCATTCCTTGCGATGAACAGCTTCTTGTCTTGAAGAAGGTTCGTCATCTTGCTTGATGTATTGATAGTGAATGTTTCCTGTCCTTCTTCTCCTCAATTCCCTCTCTCCAGTACAACTCGTTACAATTTTTGTAAAGCCAATCTTAATAGACTCTACGATGATGCTCGTTGACTGGGCTTGGTTATTTTAAGTATATTGATCTTGCATTTCAAGCCATTTATACTAAAATCTACAATATATTTGATCGGTGTTTAAGTTTAAACTCTTCTGCTCTATCGTCTTACCCATCGTGGTTTAATTGTGAGAGAATAGCAACTTCTGGCTGTGTTAGTTATGATGAATTTAAGACTTCGTAGTTGGGCAAAAAACTTCTGTTCATTACACCTTATATTTATCGGATGTTGAGCATTCTATTAAAGAAAATCCTCGTTATTTCCATAAAGAACTTGTTTTCTTTTCTTCATTCAATTTTTCCATTGTCGTTCTTCATTTTTGTCGATGTTTCGTTGTTCATAATGCCTGCTTTTTCAGAAGTTAACAGAAGCGACAACAGTAAAATAAACCCACAAGACTGTCGTATAATTGGCTTCGCCAATTGGGCAATAACGCATATTATGATTATTATTATACAAATGACTATAAAATAAATAAATTGGGGACGCCTTAGAAAACAATTTACATATAAAATTACGCACCATCTTCACCGTTACTACAGTTACTACCGAATTTCGTAATGGTCAGTACAATTTCATTATTTATAATTGCAAATAGTGCTTTACGTAACAGGATAATTGCATTTAGGCAGGAAATTAGATAATTTTACAAAAGTCTAAGTGATGATGTCTGAATTACAAATAATTCATGTACATCGCGACACCATAGACATTATTACACGGATGTATGTATATCACATGTGTACAATATCAGTAAATACACGTAATCACGTTATGTATAAAACACGTTTGACAGTCATTTAAATAATTTTGCACACAGCAACAATTACGACTTACTAAAACAAATACGTATCAATTTCATTCTTTTTTTTTTTTTGAGTTAAGTATATTTTAACCAAGGTCAATTTTATTTGCTGCTGTAAGTGTTTATTAACTTCAATGGACAAACAACATTCATAACTCTCGTTAAAGAAAAAACAGAAACTTCGGTTTCCTGGGAAAAATATTTTATTTGATAATTATAAAACACGTTACGTAAGTTGATTCATACACAATTAATAGTTACCTGTGTGGTCTTATTCAATGTCAATTGTTTTGTTGGACAAATGTATATCTGTTCTTGCACAACACCAGCAGATATAACAAATGTCAGCACGAAGTTTCTGGAATATTACACTTATTTATACATTATGAATGGTTACATAGAAACCATTGAATAAACTTTTTTCAGTAAATTTTTGGTCTAAATTCTTGATTATTTAATAAAGGAAAATAATTGAAACAAAATAATAATCGATTAATTTATTCTACATCAAACATGATATTTATAATAACCTCAAATTGGGAAATTGGGAAATTTAAGTTGTCACTAAAATCATGGCACATTTTCGCAACAGATGGCGATAGTATATTTTTCAAAGTGATACAATCATACATATCTATTTTTGCGATGTCACATACCAGCTGAGTTTAACTTCATTTTGAAAAAAGAAATTGAGTGTGAAGTCTTTTGCCGATAAAAATCGATCCTTCTGTGAACGAGAAATTATGAAGCTTACCGAAAGATGGAAATGGTTATCGAAACAAACGAGCAATATATAATTACATTACAAATGAAGTTTCTCTTTTATAAAAAGAGCTATAAAATTTTAGCAATACAACCGTAGTTGTTACAAATTTGCAAAATAATTTCCACCACATACTATGCCTTCGTTCATTTTTCAAAACCAGTCAACAGATCAACTATTCAGCGCTTCTTCTGTGAGTTGAATACACTCGTCAACCCATACTATGTATAAGAAAATCTTCATTGTTGAAGAACTTGTTTCCATTCAACTTTTTCTTCTCGTAGAAAAACATAAGCGTAAAGTCTTAGTGGCTGTGGGGGTGGATCTTTTAGCACCGTCAACCCAATTCTTCCTACAAATATTGAAGCGATAAATTAGAGCGTTAACGTGAAGTTACAACCAAGTTTCTAGTCTCGAACGAAGCTGAATGCTATCGAATGAAACTATATAATTTTTTTATATTGGGTCTGGGAAAAAGTTCGTGGCGTTTTTCAGTAAAATTCAACTGGTCCCCGCATGGCGCGTGGACGAATTCATTTAAACCGAATATGCTCCATTATTATCGACAATGTTTCGCCATTTTTTTGGTAGATCCATGATCCCATCGGTGAAAAACTTCTGTGGTTTCTGGTCGAAAAACTGAATCAAGTAGTTTTCACAGGCTTCTTTTGAAACCAACTTAATTCCATTGAGAGAGTTCTGCAGAGATCGAAACAGATGATAGTCAGAGGGTGCTATATCTGGACTGTAAGGTGGGTGCATCAAAACTTCCCAACCAAACTCTCTCAATTTTTGACGGGTCATCAAAGAAGTGTGTGGTCGGGCGTTGTCATGATGGAAGACAACACCTTTCCTATTAATCAATTCGGGCCGTTTTCTTTCAATCGCCTGGCGTAATTTCTCTAGTTGTGCACAGTAGAGTTGAGAATCAATCGTCTGACCAGTTGGAAGTAGCTCGTAGTGGACGATTCCCCTCCAGTCCCACCATACACACAGCATCACTTTTTTTGGCGTCAATGTTGGCTTAGCGAACGCTTGTGACGGCTCACCATCCTTTATCCACGATCTTTTACGCTTCCGATTATCGTACGTAATCCATTTTTCATCTCCGGTTATTAAACGTTTCAGAAACGGCTCGATTTCATTCCGTTTCAGCAGCGCATCGCAGATGTTAATTCGGTCAATCATTTTTTTCACGCTCAACTCATGAGGAACCCATACGTCAAGTTTTTTTTTGTAACCAGCTTTGTGTAAATGGTTCAAAACAGTTTTGTGGTCAATGCCTAGCTCCATGCCAATATCGACACTGCTGATATGCTTATCTTGTTGGACTTTTTCAAGAATTTCATCAGATTTTTCAGTGATTGGACGACCGGAGCGTGACTCATCTTTCACATTGAAATTTCCAGAACGAAAGCGAGCGAACCATTTCCGCGCAACAGATTTCGATAAAGTACCTTCACCGTACACAGCACAAATTTTATCACAAGCCTGCGCAGCGTTCTTCCCCTTATCATAATAATATTGCAGAATATAGCGAAATTTCTCATTATTCTTCTCCATTTTCAAGTGCGAATAACTTTCCAACCACTGCACCGATTACAATGTTTCTACGCTCAAACTAACGTTCGGAAGGTCATCTAAAAAACGAGCCGTCGGTGGTGTCGCTGTGACTTGTTGTTCTTTAGTTATCGGCAACCAATGCCATCTATCGGGAAAAACGCCACGAACTTTTTCCCAGACCCAATATTAATAAATGACATGTGGGAAACGTCATGACTTTTTCAACAAGCCAATATTATAAATATAAACAGGAATTTAACCTCCCAAAATACGTGGTTATTATTCAAACTAGTTCCAAGTAATTGACTATGAAATTATCAATCAGCTTTATAATGTAATAGAAAAATTAAGTATTAGATTTTATGTAAATACAGAATTGAATCATTATATCGTGTCGACACAAATATTCGCGAAGGGAATGATGAGAATAGAAAAAGCAGGATTGACAAGCATAACTCAGGCGAGCTGTTAACTCTTTAACCCTATTCAGGCAGTGTTACGGTGGTTGACAGGGAAGGGCTTTAGTGCGACCGCAAGAGGGAGAAACTTGACAAAATGTTAATTATTAAAAGAGGCGTTAGGGTTTTTGAAAGATATATAAGGTCTAGTAAAAAGAAATCCATTATTTTTCCAATAGATGGCTTTAGTAATCTGTATCTCGCGTTGTATAAGTGCGATCGCGTTCCGCTAGATGGCGTTCGAATGATAAGATTTCGTACTAAACGAACTCCTCAGACAGTTTTGTGATTACTTGACTTAATATTGTTTGAGCGCGCGTCAAAGATGGACACCAGCAAAGTTAAAATACGCCATATTTTACAGTTTTTCTTCGATAAAGGCGAAAACGCAAGCCAGGCGGCTAAAAATGTGAATAGTGTTTATGGTCCTGATACTGTAACAGTCAATCATGCGCAATTTTAGTTTTGTCGATTCCGTTCCGGTAATCTTGATGTCAAAGGTGCACCACGCTCTGGAAGGCCAATTGTCGAAAATATCGATAAAATAATGGAAATCGTCGAGTCCGACCGTCATGTAAGCACTGTTTCGATTGCCCAGGAGCTAAACATTGCACAAAAAACCGTTTGGAACCATTTAAATAAGGTTGGATACAAAAAGAAGCTTGATGTATGGGTGCCACACGAGTTAACGCAAAAGAACATCATGGACCGAATTTACATCTGCGAATCGCTGCTGAATCGCAACAAAATCGATCCGTTTCTGAAGCAGATGGTTACTGGTGATGAAAAGTGGATCACTTACGACAACGTCAAGCGAAAACGGTCGTGGTCGAATCGTAGTAAGCCGGCGCAAACGGTGGCCAAGCCAGGCTTGACGGTCAGAAAGGTTTTGCTGTGTGTTTAGTGGGATTGGCAAGGAATTATCTACTATGAGCTGCTTCCCTACGGCCAAACTCTTAATTCGGACCTGTACTGTCAACAATTGGACCGCCTGAAGGAAGCAATCGCCCAGAAGAGGCCAGTTTTGGCCAATAGGAGAGGAATTGTGTTCCATCAGGACAACGCCAGGTCACACACATCGATAGTGACTCGCCAGAAGCTCCGGGAGTTTGGTTGGGAGGTTCTTATGCAATCACCTTATAGTCCGGACCTAGCACCAAGTGATTACTACCTGCTCCTGTCTACGGCGAATATTTTGCTGGTGAAAAATTCGCCTCAAGAGAGGCTTGTGAAAATCGACTGTCCCAGTTTTTTGCCAATAGGGACGAGGGTTTCTATGAGAGAGGCATTATGAAATTACCTTCAAAATGGCAACAAGTTATCGAACAAAACGGTGCATATTTGACCTAAGTCGGATCATTCTAACTATGCTAAATAAAACCTTCAATTTAATGCAAAAATAATGGATTTCTTTTTACTAGACCTTATAGTATTGTTAAACTTCAAGGATCTTTCACATAACCTACCTCTGCTTCTATCAAGCAAGCTTACTTTCATTTAAAAAAATAAACGGTTACTTAAATAGAACAAATTATTAACTTCAAGCTAGATTAAATTTTAAAGAAGTTAACGGCAAATAATAATGAAAGAGAACGACATAAGTTAAAAAGAGTAGAGAGTGGGTCACTTGACAAAAGGTTAAATAAGGGCAAAACTGAGGAATACATTATTAAAACAAGTGCCAAGGTTTTTAGAAGATCCAGTAATGTTAAAGAGATCCTAAGCCTCGAGAATCTTTCACAGGACTTACTTCAGTTTATACAAAGCAGGCTTGCTTTCATTTAAGAAAATAAAACAAGAAAAGGTTCATGTAATTATACGCTTATACGACGATAAACTGAAAAATTCTATGCTATCTACTTCTGGGTTTCCGGGCTGGAATCGCGTCACTAGTATATCTGCCGACGTTTCGTAACCAATTGTATGGGACATCTTCAGGGCTGAACCACTGCACTGAAACTGTTTCAGTTCAGTTTCAGCCCTGAAGATGTCCCATACAAATGGGTACGAAACGTCGGCAGATATACTAGTGACGCGGTTCCAGCCCGGAAACCCAGAAGCAAGTAGCATGGACCACGACCGCGGAAGTCTACGTACCAATGAAAAATTCTAATTTTAACCGTTTTATTCATACCGCCTTATCTATACGATGTATAAAGCGGTTAAAATTAGAATTTTACAGTTTAGCATCGTAATAGCGCATAATTATATGCAATTAATAACCTACGGTGTGTTTTCATTTAATAACTGTTTCCATAATGCAATTTATGGCCCATTAGGACTCGAATTAACTGTCTCCATGGTCTAGTGGTGAGGGTATATTCCCGGAGAGAATGAGATCGTTGGTTCGAGTCCTATGCGAATAGAAATTTTTTTCAAAAAATTTCTGCATTACATATACGATGATAAAGCGGTTAAAATTAGAATTTTTCAAAAAAATGGTTCAATTTAGAAACTATATAATTAAGTTTGACTAAATTTTAAAAAAATTAACGTGTAATAATGAAAGAGGTTGACAGGAAGTTAAAAAATTGCCAAAATTAATTATTCTCAAATGCACTTATTAATTTCAATCTTATTTGTCTACAAACGTTCCTCACATTAAATACTATATAATATCGTAATAAAATTGTAAATAAGAAACAATAAATTATAAGTAACACTCTGGTTTTAAGCACCTAAACAAATTATTATAAACTAATATTATTACAGCCCTCTGGTATTAAAATTCTAAAGAAGAGAAATGTATACATTACAGTGTTCAAAATAAAAATTACTCAAAAATATACCTAAATAAGAAGTATAAGAAAAGTTAGTTTTAATCTAATCTGAAATTGATATAATTTGGGATTATAATTTCCGTTTTCTTAGATATTTGTTTATTAAAATTCTTTGGAACTCCTTCGAAGTTGAGGGAGAACGAGACGATGCCAAATCAAAACACGTAAACTAAACGAAGAACAGGTTCCTTTGATATCAAGATGAATCTTGCGTTCTTATTATATTGATTTATTAAAACTGTAATCTACAAAGGACAGCGGTCATAAAAAGATAGTATACTAGTTCTATCTAGCATACCAGTAATAAAGAAAATATACTTTCGTTGTCAGGCTATAATATAATTAACATCAAGCCTAATTAGAACCTGAGATGTTAAGTGAGTCAACACGTGGTCGTGATGACGAAAAGTAGGGTTGTAAATATAAATTTATTTATATATATATATATATATATATATATATATATATATATATATAAACCGTTCAAATAGAATGCTAATTGGCAAAACAATGTTATCTCAGTCCCACAGAGACCGTAAAGTTAGTCGCATAAATCACCAGACAAGAATAGAATAAATTAGCGGAAATCGGCAATACTTACATCACGTCGACGCTTCTGGAACGTCGCTGACAACTTGAGGCAGATAAAATTACTAACCTATCGACAACTTTAATCTAAATAAAGAAAACATTCGAAAATATGATTCTAGAAAAGGATGAGTATACGACGCTAAAACTAAACTAAGATTTAAAAGCGGAATAAATTAAATCTATTAACTAGCCAAGAGATTTACAATAAAACCAGTAAAGAATAGAAAATGAACAGTGAAACAAAAACGAAGTCAAGGTTAACGGTAATGAAGTCAGATGAGATGTAGTATAATACAGAGTGCATAAATTGCGATATTTTAAAGTGTAAAAATGCGAAAAATATCTGTAATAGCTTTAATATCAATCAAAGAATAGCACTAAATTCATCAGGCTGTTCACTAGTTTTAATGAAAATAACAGAATCAAAACAGATTCTATTATAAAATATCTTTTGTCTTTTCTCTATTATAGCCCAAAACTACTATCTCCTTTTTCTGAAATTGTAAAATAAATTGTCTGTTCTGATTGTACGTACATATGCATAAATTTTAAATCTTGTTTTCAGAATGTCGCCAACTGAATTCTCCAACTACATCAAACAGCGCGCCATGCAACAACAACTCCATCAACAACCGCCACACCATTCACCTGGTGGCCGCGCCCTGAGCCCTGACCCATCCGCCTACTACTTCAATCCAGGTCCGTACGCACCGCAGTTCCCTCATCGCTCCGTGTTCGAGTCTTCCAATCAGTTCCTCAGCCCAGACCTGTACTCCAGCAAACTACCCTTTGAGCACACGCCACTGGGACCCTATTACCCCAACAATCCGACGGTCGGTACGCAACCGTCCGCACCAACCACGCCCCAGGACAACAACAAACTGCTAGATAACTGGCCGTATCCATCCGGTCAATACCAGCACCTTTTGGTAGCTAACTGAAGGATCTGCTAGGAGACAGTGTCAGCGTTCCCGATATGCTGCTTTATTACTTATTCACATCGATACAAATCTTTCACAACCGTGTTCGTCGCTAAAGTCTTTCAAATTAGCCCTGTACAGATTATTACGTTTTTTCGTTTATCGAAAAGGGAAGAAAAACCATGCTGCAAAATCCTTAACAGATCCTTGGAAACTTAAGGTTAGCAGACGTTCGATTCATGTAATCTTGCAAGGCATTTCGAAATATGGTGTCTTTAAATTAAAAGAAGAATCCTTTCAGGCTATGTTAATGTTCTTAACTTAATTTAGGAGAAGAATTCAGTTACATATGGCCAAAGATAATACAAAAATCAAGCAGGCAGACGACCAAAGACCTAAAATTTGTTTTTTTAAATAAAAGAGTTAACCATATTTTACAATAAATATGTTTAGGGGTAACTCTTACTTAATAAAAATTTAAAGATATTTCCTATTTCGTAAATGTACAACCTCGGCATACAAAAGTCACTGAAAACACTCACACGAATGATACCAACGTAAAAAATATTATATGAATTGAATGCTAGAAGAAAAATGGCGGTTCACATAACCTGAATAGAAAAAGTTTTATTTTTAAGTAGGGATGGGCACATCGAACAAAAAACGTCAATATTTTGAACGTCGATTTTCTAGATCACAAGCATCACCAACTAATATCAAAGATTAAAAAAGTTTTATTACAAATAAAATAAATATCTAATAATCTGACATAAAAATTCTTTCATTCATAAAATAATACGTACATTTTATAAAACACAAAAAAATTGTTTCAAAAATTTATCCTATTACCAATCAAATGATGACAACAATAATTTATTTTAATATATTTCTTTTTTAGTTCATTATTAACCCTGTTTTTGAAAAAGAATAATCTTTGAAAAGAGACTGCGGTAACATGTGGCAATCAGTGTTTATCTGAGAAAATATGTATAGCCTATATAGCGTAAATTTGTTTATGACTCTTCCATATTTGAAAAGAATCTTTTACAACATGTGTTAGTGCAATTAAGTGCTAACTTAAATTTGGTTACAATTTCTTCATTTACACCTATGTTTTTTGGCTGCACCTGAGTTTCAGCTATCAATTTATGATGAGACATCCAACAATCACCTTCCTCATCTTTCCTCAATAGAAATTATCACATTTGGACTAATAATTTAATTACTGTCACAGTTACTAATTTTTTTTCATTATTTTTTTGATCTATAGCCTTCGATGCAACAACATACATAATCTTGAAAATGAAATTTAATTGAACTGAGAAAGCTCTTAAAGTGTAATTAGATACTTGCTGAAGTTTATAAACTGATCTATCATATAAAATGTTAAGTTCCATCTAGTGGATATGATCTGATCTAGTTTCTGTAATGTTATTGTAAATTTTGTGCCCCATTTTTGTGGAATTTAAAATGGCTACCCCGGGAAGAGTTACATTTTTTTAACTGTGTCAAATCTTTTATTAATTTAAACCAATATTCAGTTAATATTGCAGTTTCCTGGTCTTTGAAAGCAATCTTATTAAGAGGTATAACTTTTCTTACTCCATTGTATTCTTCTGAATGTATTTATTTGCTCAACATTTCAACTGAGCTAAGTAAGCTCTCAATTTTTTTTAAGAACAACTAATTCTGCTCCTGACATTTGATCACCGATCGCTAGGATTTCTCAAAACAAAATCAACCATATACTTACTGAAGTTTATAAACTGATCTATCATATATAAATCTTAATCTAATGGGTACGTTCTGATCTAGTTTCTGTACTTTTACATCTGCAACGTTATCGCAGATTTGTGCCCCACATACATAAAAGATCTCCCCCAATGTCTGTTGAACCCAGCCTACTATTCCTCTTACTCTTTGTAGTATTGTAATTTTGAGTATGCTATTACTTTCTAACAAACAGCTAACAACAAATTAGGTGTATGTGCAAAGCAATGGAAAGTTTTTGTTTTTTCAAAAATAGTAGTGCAAGCATTAACTATATTTTTGCCCATTATCAGTTACAATTACTTTATTATTAAAAATTCCAAATTTTTTTAATGTCTCATTCAATTCTTTTGCCAAATATTCAGCGTTATCCTTATCATTCGTTTAAGCAAGTCCAAAATTGTATGATTTTATAGTTGTGAAATCTAGATTTTATATATCACAAATTTATAATCACAAGCAACATATAAATGTACTTGCGTAATAAATGAATAGCTGCTCTTAAAAAAATTAATATTTCAGTCTAAATATCAGTAGTTATTGCACAATTATGTATTTGAGAATGTTTTATCTTTGAATAAGTGAGTTTTTTAGCAAATGAGAAAAATACCTACCTTCAATTAAGAACTTCAAAAATTGCCCAAATCCAAATTGTTTCACAAGAAACGATGGTTCCAATTATGGAAGATGACATTTCTAAGTTTACTGTTTTTTCCACCCTTTCTAAATGATGATACTTCGTAAATATTAATATATCTATTAAAATATGGTAATAATAATTATTTTTAAATTGAAACATCGGATTCAGTTGTCACTTCCTTAAATGCAATTGCATTCAAATTCGAGCTCAACTAAATATTCTCTTAAAATTATTATTTTCTGTCTGTAATAACCTAATAAATTTGTGTGATTTCCACCTGTTTTTAATACTTTTCCCACAAATTTTATATATTGCTCTGCCCGATTCAGTTTTCGCATGTAGTGCTTATTTTCTTATTGCTTCATTTTAAATCATGTAACTTGTGTCAAATGGTAAGTTGCTTATTTTAAATTATGTATCTTGTGTGAAACGGTAAACTGAAAATGTATTTCAAATCGCCAAAATTACCACACGAATCAAACCTATAACAATAAATAACTTGTAACTGTAACCTTGGACACAAAAATGCGTATGTTGGCATCATTGGTAATTTTAGGTATTTTTCTTTCGAATGAAATTGTAACTACTGCATTATTCTTTTAACCTGATTCAAATAAAGATCATGTCTGCCATCTGTAAGTCATCCCGCTGGATTTTCAATCAAGTTGGTATAAAAACACTAAAGAAAATCATCGACTCCATATATCGATAGCATCGGGGTTTGTAAAAAATCGATCTTTAAGAATACGTCTTCAAAAAATCGAGGTTTTTTTGCCCATCTCTAATTTTAAGCGTTTTTTTTACATATGTTGTTAGTTCTTGTAATTTCCTGAATATGTGTTATAACAGATAAAGGAAGAAAAAATAATCTTATTTATATATGCATTGATGTGATACTTTTTGAATATATTCTTTGTGATAGATTTGTATAGGTCAACTTAGTAATAATAATTAATTGAAAAAAATAAATGATATATCTTTATTATGAAAGAGAAAAAAAATTGATCCCAGCTTAAAAAAAAAGATTTTTTATATAAGAAAAATGAAAACGGTAGTATATATATTATAAGTATATACAACACATAGACTAGATGTTTATTATTTTATATATATATGGTGTTAACAGTATTCTGGTAGAATAGAGTGTTTTCTAAATTTTTTATATTATATGTATTTTTTATTTTTTTATGAGAAGCTCAACCTGTCATCTAGTCCCATATTCATGTATGTATAATAATAATATTATATACTTATATATAAATAAAAATATAAGTGTTGGCATATCATAATCGGGTTCAACATATGTATATAATAAGTATATATACATACAATACTATATATATTTAAAAAATTAAAAAATAGAAAAAAAATTGATTTATTAAGGTTTTTGTTAAGCTATTTATTTCATATGATGTGACCCGATTTATATATTTGTAGGATTCCTATAGTTGCTTTTTTGTTTTTTTTTTATTACTTCTCCCCCCTTTTTAACTGTCTTTTTTATTATTATTATTATTATTATTATGTTATTTTTTTAGATTGTACGTTTTATATCTGCTTGATTTTGTTATATGTCTCTTTTTCATGAGTATGTTTTTAATTATTTTTATTTGTATAGTTGTTGATTTTAATATAATATATATATTTTGTTAAAAAAATGTATGTTTTTTATTTTTATATAGATATTTTTTTATATTTTCGCGTACCTGAAATAGAATAATTTAATTTTGAAATTTTGTATGTATAGGCTACTGATCTGCTGTATTAAATAATGATAAAAATAATCCAAAAATTCGCCTGTAAAAAATTTTTCCATCGTGTATTTAAATAGAAAGTGTATATTTTTAAGTTTAAATAATGTTATAAGACAATTTAACGCGGAAGACACCAAAACAAGCAAATATTGAAAAATAATATTCCACTATTAAATATACAACGTAAAATACCAACTATCCGAGATTGGTAATACCAAAATTTATGATGCATCACGTGCAATTGGTCACTCTGACTATTCCACTTTTTTGGTTATGTTTATTGTTTACAGCTAAACTATGTAACTAAATGATATTACTTTTAGTTTAGAAAATTGACAGGTTAAATCGTATTAGAATTTAATCATTTTATTTTTTTATTCATTACAAGCTAAAAAGACGGAGGACACAAAAACAAGCAAATATTGAAAATAATATTCCACTATTAAACATAAACGTGAAATCCCGACTATCCAAGATTGGCAATACCAAAATTTATGATGCATCACGTGCAATTGGTCACTCTGACTATTCCCTTTTTTGGTTATGTTTATTGTTTACAGCTGAACTATGTTACTAAATGAGATTACTTTTAGTTTAGAAAATTCACAAGTTAAATTAGAATATAATCATTTTATTTTTTATTCATTATAAGTTAAAAAAGCAATTCTTGCAATTAATATTTAAACTTGAGTAGTACAAACCAAGACGAGCAACACACGAAAATAAATATAACCTTACAAATTATAGATTTTGTATCGCCAACCTCGGACGGCTGAGATGATGGATTATTTTGTAACTACTTACAACATAACCTCAACATAATTTATATTTTTCCACTTACACATTTATTTGTTTAGAAGATACGTATATAATATCTTAAAAGGTATAAAACAAAGTCCTAGGTAGTAAAGATATAATTATTACATCGTACATGTAGTGTGATAACTTTTAGAAAATGTTCACGAAAACTATTACAAGTTTAAATTTTGAAACCATAAAATACGATTTTATAATTTGATGTGTTAAACTGTCAAGTAAACAAAATATATATGAAAAATTATTAGATGGACATTGTGGAAAAAATAGTATTAATTGAGGAGTTAGAATTTCTATCTTTTTCCTAAGTACAACAATTGAATCTTTATAGTTTATCTATTGATATAAAAGGTGTATAAATGAATATTGGATATCTGAACAGCCTCTATTTTTGGCTAAATACATTAGACATAAAAGTACCTTGGTTTAAAAAGGGTACAAATGAACTTGCTCTCAATAGTATACAATTAGACTTATTACTTTTTGTATTTCAATCCCTTCAATTGTACAATCCTACTATATTTTCATTTATTTGCTTGTTTGAATCAGCAGACTGATTTATAATGTAATACTGGACATGCTGGATAATGACTTTTCTCTCAGCTTTGAAAGGAAATGCGTTTATGAAAGAAATAGTTTTAATATTAACTAATCTAATTTGTATGTCTTTAAATAGCAGTAACACAATACCTGAGTGATATCATTGAATATATTTTTTATTCAAACTAATCTGAAATATATAGTAACTGCACTAGAATACAAAGTATACAGACAAACAAAAACGATTTTCTTCAAATCAAATATGAATAAATTACCTTATACATATATTCCATAACGTAGCTACGATGTATTAAAAATACTTAAATTTAAAATTAACAAGTATGTTTCACGTTCTGATAAAAAATGAAATACGTCATCACCGCCATCTGCTAAATTTATAGGTTCTGCGTTTTTTGTTTATAATATGTTGGCAACCTTTTCACAATTACATTTGTAAATTATTCCAAATCGTCTGACCTAAATCTATTGGGTTAAGCTATCTCTTTAAAACAAAACCGTCAATAGAACATAAATTAAAAACTAGTTTCTTCTATCTTAACCAGTGAAGTTAAATAATAAACTTTATTTCTTTCAATTTACCAATTGTATCATGTTAGCATTAGCAGATTAACAGTTGATAAACATATGCAGTTGAGACAACTTAAACATGTAGCTGTCGCTCTGTTTCATCATTGGCTTTCTTTTCACTGTTCAAATGATTTCTCCTGGATTGGTGTCTCGATTTGAATTATAACATCTGATTCAATCTCATTAGCGTGTCTCTAAATGCCTTTCTTAATTCGTGAAATTTAAGAATGATTATTCAAAGGGACACGTATCTTTTTAAAATAATATCGCGATTAATTGATTTACAGAAATCCTTTGGATTGTTTTTATCAGCATTTTCTGAACAAAAATATTGAATTACGATACTGAAACTTTAGGGCTATGTATTAGTTTAATAACTGCATGTAAAACTATTTCCAACAGTAGTTATCACTGATATTTCCAACGAATTAGCTACCTGTTCTTAAGCAGATATTATATAAATATATTTACGTCCTCATCTAAGCCAAATGCATAGTAAAGCTTCTACATCTAAAACAAATATTTAATTTGTTCTGTAAGTCATATACTGATATATTACGAGTAATAAAATGAGCGTTTTAAGGAAAATTTTGTACGTAAAAATTATTTTAAATTACCATTTATATCCGATGTAATTCGAATTCAACACACACAAACCTATGCCAGTATTAAATAGCAAAATATTTTTATACTAAAAAAATACTTTCAATTGCGATGTATTTTATTTTGAAAAATGAATAACAGAAAGTATATAGTGAATAAGTGCAAATATGCAAATTAAACCGATTTGTAGAAGAAATAATATACCTAAAATTAGAAGATAGCGAAGTACATTCAGGAATAATTTATTTTTATTTTTAAAAATATGCCGCCAAAATTTCATGTATTAGATATTACATGGTTGGTAGCGTAATGTTTCCTTTCCCTCTGTGTAAAAAATTTTTATGGCAAAGTACGTAAGTACATATTAGTTAGTTTACATTGTTTTATTACGTTTTTTTAATGTTGGCACAGTTAAAATTTCATCCATATTTAAAAATATATGTCACATATATGTTTTTAAATTTACGCAATTATTTTCCAGACACCTTCAAAATCTACATAAACAAAAAAATTGTTTTTATTACTATTTTTTTAAAAATATATTTTATTATCTTATTTTGAAAAATAATACTCGAATTAAAATTGTCTACGAAAAACAAATTTAATGAAACTTAGTACATGGTTTATCCATATTTCTAATTCTATCTTTGACAATTCATTTTTTTAAAGAACGTTTTAAATATATTTTTGGAACGTATGTTCAATGTTAAATGTTAGTCATTTTACATTATTTTATTACGTTTTTTTAATGTTAGTAATACTGAAATTTAATTCGTTATTAAAAATATGTCATATATATTTTTTTTAATTTTACGTATTTATTTTTTCCAGACTCCTTTAAAATGCAATCCTACAAACGAAAAGAAAAATTATTTTTATTATTTTTTTTTGAAAAATATATTTTATTTTTTTTTAATAATAATACTCGAATTAAAATTGTCTACAAAAAATTCAAATTTTATGAAATTTAGTACATCGTCTATCCATATTTCTAATTCTACCTTTAACAATTCTTTGTTTTTTAGGAAAGTTTTAAATATATTTTTAGAATGTATTCCTACTTAACTGACATTGTACCCTTCTAAGGGTCAAAGAGATAAACGTAATTCAATGTTAAAGTATTGATAATTTTACATTATTTTATTATATTTTTTATTGCCAGTCATGCTAAAATTTAATCCGTAAATATATCACATATTTTTTTAAAATTTCACGCAGTTATTTTTTCCAGACTCATTTACGATTCTAAACTGAAAAATTCTCATTTTATCCGCTTTATACATCGCATATGAATTCAAAAATTTTTGGTCTGTGCGCGACGACCTCATTCTCTCCGGGATTCGAATTCACTGTCTCCGTGGTCTAATGGTGATGGTATATTTCCGGAAAGAGTGAGATCGTGGTTTCGAATCCCACGCAGGGCAGAGAATTTTTTTCAAAAATTTCTGCATTACATATGCGATGTATAAAGCGGTTAAAATTAGAATTTTCAAGCCAATATTATTTGTAAAATTGTAACTCTCGCGGCGAAGGAATTTTTCGAATCTCCATTATTGTGGTGGTTTGGTCCGCACTCTTTTGTAGTTATGTCCACATTTATCCGTGCGTTTTCGTCTTCTCAAAGATTTTTTTTCTAATTTCTTTCTGTTGTTATCTCTCCGCGGGTTCAGTTTTCTGATGTCTTCCACTTATTGTCTCCGTCTAGTTCTGGATCGAGCTCTCAGTCTGTTTTGTGTTTCTATATTACGCATTCATATTTGAGTATAGATATTAAGACACCTAATCTTAAAAATTGAGAGGCAGTCAAATTGCTTTGTGTGGCGTATAGCGATTATTAACGACGTAATTACAATTATTAGTTCTTACTCAATAAAACTACTTTGTTGTCGAAATTTTATTTATAATTTTTTTCTTATTGTGGTAATATTTTTGTAATTTTTTCCAATTGAGTGGTATTGTCTAACGTGATTAATTCTAAATTAATTATATTTAGGTGGGTGTAAACGTTAAGAACATTGCGAAAAAATCTTTTTAATGTTTTATTACGAGAAACGATTTAATGAGGGAATTTTAAATTTACATTTTATTATTTTTTTCCAGACGAAAAATTAAAATAGTAGAGACGTATATGACTTATAAAACAAAGAGCTTTTCGATTAAAAGAATAAACAGAATTAGAAAATAAATATTTGCAGTCTTCTAGGGTTTGGAACCAACCCGAAAAAAATCAATGCATGCACATCCTATGTAGTATTAGTTTAATTACAACAGTACACTTTAGCAATTGCTACTACTAAATGAAAAAAATCTCCCTCCAAGTGATATGAAGTTACAATTCGATAACTTCGAGAGGAACACGTCATACGATTGACGTGATAGGTTTTTAAATACGGGATATGATTGCCTTTTCTAGTAAAAAAAAAAAAACGAGAAATATGATGAAATAGTGACGGTCGTCAATGGTGTTTTTTAATCGTTACCTGTGTGTCACCGGTCAACCAAAATCGGTGTCTTTCTCACGTTTATCAACAGGAAAGAATTTAAAATAATGTATAATCAAAAAAATACTGACGCAATACGGTGTGATATAGGTTCAATTTACTCAAATAGAGACAAAATACGCTTCGTTGTTAAGGGTGAGAAGAAATAGTATTAAAAGAAACAAAAAACCGTTTTTGGTACGAACCTGGCGCAAGCTACAAAATGTACATGATTCTTAATAGATTACAACACAATTATTTTATATACTTGCTTGTATGTATTGCATTTTACCTAAGATCTGTATATATCGTAATCTTAAATAACTGTTGTTCATATTATATGTAATTGTATATCTTCAAATTGCGTAGAACATACATTTTATAGTTCAATTTTTACTATTATATAATTATCATAGAACAGCGCAAGAAGTCACAAATTAAACACATACTTTAGAAGTGGGATTCGGAACGAAGTTCATTAAGATTAGATTTTGTGATTATCAAATAGGAGAAGATGATGTGGGGAGTGTAAATACGAGACAGTGTTCAACTTTTACTTTGTGACCTCTTGTTTTATCAATATTATATATAACAATATTATGAGTAGGGACTGGTGCCCAAAAAAAAAAAAAACAAGGAATGTGATGGCTCTTTTTTACTATCGTAAGTAGATGAAAAACTAGTTAGGATGAAATGATAACTTGCTACAGGGGGTTCCGAGATCGCTCCTGTGTGCAGGCCTACTTGTCTATGTCACTATCTGTGTTAGTTTTGTTATAACTCTATCTAATATTTGTGAATAAGTCGTAGACATCTATCTGATAAAGAAAATTAATTAATATTATATATGATATATATATATGACATATATATGACATAGTGAGAACGGAATTTCCATCCCGTTGTAAAATAAATAATAAGTGTATAATAGTCTATAATTTTTCATATTGTTGTACGATTTTTAAGTTTATATTAAAATGTTTGTGCATTAAGATTACCAGCGTTTTATTTTCCAATAAATACCATTTACCATTTTTTCCTTCAGTCTGAACTGAATCGCACCTGTGTGAAGACGTGTATGTTTTTGGTGAAAATTATTATGGTATTTGCAGAAAAGGGTATTTATTTTGAAGTGTGTACCTGTTCCATTTCTTGGAAAGATTAATACACCTGTCCTTGTCTCGCCTATGGAAATGCTGTCGGCAAGAGATATTCGGGCAATTTACCTCTTTCAATTTAAAAAGGGATTAAATGCAGCTGCAGCAAAGCGAGAAATTAATCAGACGTTCGGTGAAACCACATGTAATGAACGCACATTACGGCGATGGTTTAAAAAATTCAGCGAGGGAAATTTTGATTTGGAAAATGAGCCTCGCGGATATGCGTGTAGCACCGTTAATGACGACGAGCTGCGTGTAGAAGTTGAAAGTAATCCGTCGACAACAGTGCGTAGCCTTGCAGAAACATTTCAAGTGTCCATTGCCACCAATAGTCGTCACCTTTCTTCGATTGGCAAAGTCAAGAAACTCGATCGATGGGTACCGCACCAATTAACGGAAGCCAGTAAGCTCCGTCTATTAGAGGTGGCTACCTCTTTGGCTAATCGACAGAAAGTTGAACCGTTTCTTCATCGAGTGGTAACGTGTGATGAAAAGTGGATACTTTATGATAATTGGAGACGGTCAGGACAATGGTTAGATCGAGGTGAAACACCAAGACAGCATGCACGAGCATCACTTCACCCGCGAAAGATTATGGTGACTGTATGGTGGACCAGTAAGGGTATTATTCACTATTCATTTTTGCAACCTGGTGAAACCATCACGGCAGCGTCCTATTGTGCCGAACTGGAAACTATGCATGGAAAATTGAGCCGCTTGCGGCCTTCACTAGTCAATAGACATGGACCCATACTTCTTCATGATAATACTAGACCTCATGTTGCATGACAGACAATCCAAAAACTTTCGGAATTTGGTTACGAAATTCTCCCTCGCCCACCTTATTCACCTGACCTTTCGCCAACTGATTTTCATTTTTTCCGAAGTTTAGACAATCACTTAAAAAATAGGGACTTCCCTGACCAGGAGTCTGTAATAGCAGTGTTTGAGCAATATGTGAACCGTCAAAACCTAGATTTCTTTTCAAAGGCAATTTTTCAGCTTCCAGGCCGTTGGCAACAAACTATTGATGTAAGTGGAGGCTATTTTGCAGAATAAATAGTTATATTTTTTTTAATTTAGACTTTTTTTTATTCCTTACAAAATCGGACATTTCATATGTAATAACCTGATATGTATTCATAATGCATTCAGTACAGCTCAGTATGTAATGATAAATAGAATTGCCAAAATGTAGTCGAACCAGCGTCGAGACGCATACGTGTAGAACACAATTTTGGTCTTATATGGTCTCAGTGCATTGCTACAGCTGTGAGAAAATTGAATCGAGGCAAGCAATTTATATGCTTACCGTTTCATCTAGTGACGAAAAATAGGGCTAAATAAGGTTTTTAAAGAGCGCGGATTCAAGGTTACATTTCGCTCCAAGAACTATTAAATTTCTCTTAGAAAATGCACAAGATAAAGGCGAGTTAAAACGAAATCTGAGATTTACGAAATAAAATATCTAAATTGTAATAAACAATACATCGGTCAAACTAAATAATAATAATAATAACCTTTATTTCAAACAGGCTTGTAGCCCAAAAACAGGAAATTACAAATTATCTAACTGGGTTTAGACATATGTGCGGCAGATATAATAAAAATTAAAGCTAATTCAAACTAAAGTTAATCAGAAAAACGAACTGAAACAAAAATTATTAAAAATACATACATATATGGTATGCATGCTAAGCAAACGAGTTAGCAAATTCGTTGGCACTTTTACTGAAAACGTAGACCGGTGTTCTTCTGAGAGCATTAGTCCGCGCCCTTGGCGTCACGAGGGTCCCATTGCACCTAGAGTTCAAATGGGGTACTAAAAAATACTAACAATGCAGTAACGAACGACAGTCAACACTGTTACCAAGGATGCCATGCAATATTCTACCACCAAAATCAGCCCTCCTGTCATCCAAAAAGGACATATTATGCTCAAGAAGCAACTCCCCCCGCGACACACCTCTTTGTTGGTAAGCACCACTAATCTTGAAGGTAAGGAATTTTAAAAACCTTCGATGAATGCGCTCCAACTTCAAGCACTCACAAGCATATATCGGAGACCAGACCAGTGATGCATACTCCAGTTTGCTTACAACGTAAGTATAGTATAGGGACTTTAATGCAGCAGGGTCACAGAAATATTTGGAGACGCGGAATATAAACCCCAGCGATTTGCAGGCTTCTGAGCACACAGTAGTGTACTGTGGCCGAAAGATGAAAACGTTCGATGTAAAGAACATATGGCGCACATTAAGTTTAATCGACCTGAAAAATCCAGTTTAGCGAAACACGTGCTAGAAAATAATCATAGTGTAAATGTGTATTGTCTACTTTTAATCGCAAATATAAATAGTTTCCGTGAATTAGATAGCTATGAAAGTGTACTCATTACTAAAAACTAAAGCCATGTGTTGAACACAGATAAGGGACCAATAGCAACCTTTGGCTCTTTGAATTCTTGGAAAACACATCCGTTAAAAAAAGGTACATAAGGTAGGCGGGTGTATACTTTACGATAAGAGGTAGTTTTAAGAAATATATTAAGTTATGTAAAACGAGTTTTTAGTGTGTTTGGTTTACAACAGTTAAAATCTTAGTACGGATTTATTCTGTGCGACACTGTGACAAATTACTTGATGATGACAACTTAGTTGTCGAAATACGTATACGGAATACGAGGATTGATGCGGTAAGAAATTCTATTTGCCTTTCTTGTTTAATATTCGTTATATTGTAGCGTGACTGTTTTTATATTCATACTACTCTTATATGAAATTGTATAACGAATTGCCCAGTGAAATAAAATCTATGGAAAATTACAGTGTAATAAAAAATAAATTATACACAGCCTGTTACATTTTAAAACAAAAACTTACTATTTTAGCAAAATTCATTTATTTTATTCAAAGTAGTCGCCTTCGGCTTCAATACAACGTTTAACACGGCACGTTTATGTCCGTACGACCGTCTTTAAGTCGTTTATACCACTCATACACACTCGTACGTGATAAGCACGCATCACCATATACTTGTTTTTTCAAATTAAACGTTTCAGGAAACGATTTATCGAGTTTAAAACAGAACTTGATATTTCCTCTTTGTTCGAAATTCATTTTTCGAAAAATGCGAAATACGCACTGTTACTTTATGCGCAATTTCTCTGCTTCTAATGATGCAAATGTCATGATATTTTGACAATACATTGGTGAAAGATCTACCTTGCCGACGCATGTTTTTTAAATAGATGGCGCCACTAAGAATTACTATTTTAAAAAAGTTAGGTTTTCTTTGCGACAGACTATGTGTAAATTACTTTGTTACATAGAGCTATATACATTAGTAGAATATCTTAACTATTTAATGGTACAGTAGATGAATAAATGAACTGACTATGACTATGCATTGCATAGTTATGTCTGAAAAAGGTAATGCTAGTGCTAGAATTATTAGGGAACGTCGTTTTGCTGAGCTCGTGCACAAATGTATAAAAGATTCTCCAGACTTAAAATACGACTGTGCAAAAATGATGTGTTCAGTGTCTGATAAATAAAGTCGACTGTAAAAAACGCATAAAAAATGCACAACATAAATACAAAAAAAGTCTCGAAAATGCTTATAGTGATTTTCTTTTTTATTTAACTTTTATGATAACTGTTTGTAATTTACCATTTGCTTTACTTACTGAACAGAAATTTTGTCAATTCTAGAGTACATACAATATCAAATGGAAATTACCATCGATATACATTACAAAATCATGTAGATTCGGAGCGCGATAAAACTGAAAACATTAAATCTGAATTACTTTGCGGAGACAGGAGCTCAGACTCCAAAAAAATTCAGTTTTCAACGTTGTAATACGAACACTGGAACGTTTTCAACCGTTATTCTCGTTGTTATTGGCTGGCAGACGATTATAGAAATACGAAGCAATTTTAAGGGTAGTTCCAAATACATTGACAAAATTTCAACTCTCAACAGAATAATTGTTAATTTTCATGACTGATGGTGGCGCAACAATGCTTTGTGTGAGACGTCCTCTGAAAAATGCATATAATCACTTAATATATCTAACGTGTAAACTTCTTGAAGATAATTTTGGTGAAGCCTGTGGTTGATTAACTTAATCACTGAAGTTTGATATATAAACCTTCAGTGATTAAAATAGAATAATGCGTTTTGGTCTTTTTTACGAGGAAGCGTTTTTATATTCGCGGAATGAGCGGGTTGTAGAGGGGTGAGTAGGCGCATTGGGGGCGTGGCCTGTGCAGCGACTCATGATTAGTATAAATACGAAGTTTCATTGTTATTAGACAGTTAGTCTTTGAGCTATCGTCAACCAAGTAACATAATCAGGAGTGAAAAGTGAAATATGGAAAAAATCGAATATCGTGCCGTTATAAAGTTCCTTACCAGGCAAGGAAAATCAGTCGCGACCATAATGAATGAGATGTCATTGGTTTACGGCGACTCTTGTCCAGGAAAAACCATGGTGTAAAAGTGGCATAGTTTATTTAAACAAGGAAGGGAATCCCTTGAAGACGACCCGAGGCCGGGCAGGAGCATTGAGGTGATCACGCCAGCACTTATCCAAAATTTGAACAAATTGTACTCGAAGATGCTCGACTAAAGAAGAAATAACTCGCAGAAATGGTTGGAGTATCCGATACAACAATTTTTAAAATCCTACACGATCATCTCGGCATGTCTAAGGTCAGCGCAAGATGGGTGCCGCGAATGCTCACGCCGCCGCAAAAACAACAGCGCGTAGAGTGTTCGCGTGCATTTTTGGACCTCTGTAATGAAGACAAGGATGGTGTATTGAGTGGAATTGTTACTGGAGACGAAACTTGGGTTCATCATTATGAACCTGAGTCCAAACAAGACTCCATGCAGTGGCATAAAAAGGGCACAGCACCTCTCAAGAAATTTAAAGTGTCACAATCAGCTGGGAAACTCATGGCAACGGTATTTTGGGACTCGGAAGGAATATTGTTGATTGATTATAAAGATAAAGGTGTTTCTATAACCGGAGAATATTACGCTTCAATATTAGAGCGACTAAAAGAAGCCATTAAAGAGAAAAGACGGGGAAAATTGACAAAAGGTGTTCTGCTTTTGCACGATAACGCGCCCGTCCACAAGAGCCGCGTTGCGTTAGCTGCCCTGCATAAGGTGGGCTTCGAAATTGTGAATCACCCACCCTACAGCCCAGACCTGGCCCCGAGTGATTATTACCTGTTTCCGAAAATGAAAAAAGAGCTGCGGGGTAAAAAATTTACTGCCGATGATGAAGTCAAGGAGGCAGTTTCGGCGTATTTTGCAAATAAAGAGAAATCATTTTTTTATGAGGGTATAAATAAATTAATTGAAAGATGTGAAAAATGTATCCGTCTTGCAGGTGAATATATTGAAAAAGAAAAATAATTTGGTTTTTTTATTTCCACCCCTTGTCTCCCATTCCGCGAATATAAAAACGCTCCCTCGTATGTGTATCATTTCCTGAATTATGCATTTATTGTAATTGTTTTTTATTTCAATGATGTTGGTGTTGTCGAAGTCGAATTTGTGTTTTTTTTTCTAAAGCATGTTTGGATATGTCTGTTGCATTTATTTTATTACAGGTTATACTGTATTTGTGTTCGTATATTCTTTTATGTAGATACTGTTTTGTTCGTCCTACATATGTACCTTCACAAGACTGGCATTTTATTTTCTATATACTGTGTATTTGTTTTCCTTTAGGTGTTTCATATTTAATTTTAGTAAAAAAGGATTTATTTGTTGTTACTTAGACTTCCGCGATCGTGGTCCATACTATCTTCTTCTGGGCTTCCGGGCTGGAACCGCGTCACTGGTATAACTGCCGACGTTTCGTACCCACTCGTATGAGACATCTTCAGGGCTCAACTACTGCTACGAAACGTCGGCAGTTATGAGTTTCAGTGCGACAGACAGTAGCAGTAGTTGAGCCCTGAAGATGTCCCATATGAGTGGGTACGAAACGTCGGCAGTTATACCAGTGACGCGGTTCCAGCCCGGAAGCCCAGAAGAAGTTAGATTTATTTGTGTTTTCCAGAGTCCGTTTAGGTTTTCAGATAGGTGCAGTACATGTGGTAAAATCAGGAATATATGTTGTTCTCTCTCTTTTTATGTGTGAATAACAAAAAAAGGAAATAAATAAATAACTTGAAACAGGAGATTCTCCCCCTGAACATCGTTAATATAAATTAAATGTTATATCAAACCAACGGTCGAAACTGCCTATAAAACCAGCAACGACATATTAAAAAAGAAAAGAATACATTATTAATTTTTAGATTTTAATTTAAAAAAGTCATAGAAATATTCAAAGAAAGCTAATATTTTTTCTATAATGCTAAGAACTGGGTAAATAAATCTGTTATAAAAACTCACATCAACGTTCGATGACTGAATGTGGGATATCTCCGGTAGGATATCAACGAATAAAACCGACTAATAAACCGCTGACCACAGGGATGCTGTTTTTACTGTACTCAGTTATAAAAAAGTTTGGGTCAGTTCCTTAAGTTTCGCACGAAATAGAATTTCAACTTTTTAACCCTATACATAATAGTTTTTGTTTTATACAAGGTGCAGCAAAAATAACTCCCGAATATTTAATATAAATAACAAAGCAAACCTAGAAACTATTCAAAAATTTACTTCATACTTTGAAAGAGCAATTTTTATTATCATTATTTTTAAATGAAATTCCATAAAGCAGTGCTTCTAGTAAAGGAAAACAAATAACTTCCTCTACTTAAAGGAAAAGCTTGCGCAAAAATAACTTTTTTGAATATAAAACCACAAAAATTCCTCGAAAGTAATTTTAAAAGTTCTTTCTTTCATCTTTATCGGCGATATAATTTTCTACTTCTATACATAATTTATTTCTACACGAACGTATTCATTGTTAATATTTCATGTTAGCAATTCAATAATAGAATTTGTCGTCTCGGGAAGGTGTCGATGCGAATTAAATATGAAAAAGGTTTGTCCCGATTAGAAGATCGATAAACTTTTGTTATGTGCGCTACTGTGGGTCAAGGGCACGTTAAGTAGCTAAAGAAGATCAATATCGTTAACATGGAAATGAAAGAGAGTACACATGCCACGAGGATACCTTCACTAATTAGTTGAAAGGTCAAGATACATTATTTCATTCTAGTATGAAATGGAACACGTGAAGTAAACAAAATTATCTATATTCAATTTTATAATTAAATAGACTTAGGCTGTATTAATAAGAAAGAAGAAGTTAGAGTTGCTTCAAAATGAAATGCATTAGCTAAACAAAAACCTCTACATTATTATATATTTATTGTTGTTAATTAATAATAAATACAAATACATAGTTCTAATTTTAACCGCTTTATACAAAGGGTACTAGGAAAGTTTTGCAATACGACGCAACGATGAATCGTAGGAAGCTGCTTGTTGCTGCATGTTGAGACATGTTCATACGTGCATAGTAGCCGCCGCGCCATGTCGGTGGGCTCAGTTATTCATTAGCAGTAGGAGTGTAAAGTGCTTGTGATGGCATCGTGGTCACGAAATGAGATAAGGGCAGTTTTGCGTTATAACTTCGTGCGTGGTTTAAACATAGACCAGTGATTCGAAGAAATGACTCTTGCACTAGGTGATGTTTGTCCACATCGCACAACGATATTCAGGTGGTATGGAGAATTCCAAAGGGGAAATTTAACTGTGGAGGATGCTTAGAGACCGAGAAGGCCACGAAAATGCTTGACGGGCACAGGCGAGTGACCTACCAACAGATAGAGGGTACTTCAGGCCTAAATACACCAGCAATTCGTTCGATTCCGCATGATCAATTGCACGTAAAGAAACTTTGTTCTCTCTGGGTGCCACATGGACTGACTGAAGAGCAGATGACACGACGTGTGACTTGGTGCCAGGAGATGCTAAAAAAGTTTAATAAGGGAGAATCTGGGTAGGTGAACAACATCGCGACAGGTGACGAGACTTGGCTGTACTATTACGATGTGCCGACCAAAGCTCAAAACAAAGTGTGGGTCTTTGATGATGAGGACACAACCGTAGTTGTCAGAAAATCCCGATCTGTAAAAAAGAAAATGATAGCTGTATTTTTCAAATCGAGTGGAATTGTGGAACACGTCGTATTGGACACACAGAAGACAGTCACAGCTAAGTGGTATACTGAACAGTGCCTGCCTAAAGTCATTGGATCTATGAAGAACCTGCGGCCAAAGTCAAGAATGGACACCTGGTTCCTCCATCACGATAATGCTCCAGCTCACCGCGCCAAAGCCTGCACCGAATATTTGACCACGACAGGATTGAAACTTCTCGAGCACCCCCCTACAGTCCAGATCTTGCTCCCTGCGACTTTGCACTGTTCCCGCATGTGAAAATGGAGCTTAAGGGGAGGCGGTTTTCCGAGTGTACTTTACTCCCTAGTGAAACTTGGCAGAACTGGTTTAAAGATTGGTTTCGGACTGTGAAAGCGGTATCTCCAAAATATGAGTTTCGAATGCGTGTAGAAAGCCGTTGACCACGAAGTTTTCTTCACATGTAGTAACAAAAAAAAATCATAGGGTGTTAGATCAGGGCTGTACGACGGATGGCTCATCAATCCAATGTTTTGTCCGGTCAAATATCCAATTATTTGAACCGACCTGTGAGAGCTCGCATTATCATGATGGAAAATCATCTGTCGTTTTCGGTTTGTTTTCCTTATCTCTTCAAAAACTTTTGGCAGTTCTACAACTTTCTAAAGGCACGGTTGCAACGTGACCGGTTTTTCCGAAAAAACAAGCGACCATTTGTCAGTGCGACAGGCAGTAGCAGTAGTTGAGCCCTGAAGATGTCCCGAGTGTGTATGACACGTCGGCAGTTATACCAGTGACGCGGTTCCAGCCCGGAAGCCCCGAAGAAGGTAGTATAAAAATCACTGATTATATTTTAAACAATTTTTCCATCGCAGGCCTGTGTTATATAAAAGAAACGATGTACTATACGAGTAGGTTAAAGAAAAAAAAAAGGAAACAACTAAATAAAATAACTTGAAAAAGAGATAAGTTCACCCAAACATCTTCAACATAAACTGTGTTTTATTATACTTAATGATCGAAAATCCAAACAAAAAGAATAAAATTTATAAAAAAAGATATCTCATTAAAACTATTTCATAAAGGATTTGGAAAATTTATTCTTGACAATGTAATAATGCTTCAGAAATCTCCCTTAAATAAATATTGTTCTAAATAATAGTAATGCATATCTAATATTCAAAAGCATTGCTAAAGTACCTTGTCTAAAACCTTTGTCTTATTAATTTTAATAGTTATTGATTCATTACTTAAACGGTGGAAAATTCAACGACTAAAATGGAAATTTAAATGCCCACTCACCGGTCTATTGGTTGCATCTGATTCAAAGATAAAGAGGCGGGTCCATCTCTAGGAGAAGGGGGGTTCTTTTCCCCATCTCTTAGAGATTTAAATTCTATAGCTATATACAAAGGACATTTCAAGACTTATTATAACGACATTATAAAGATTTACTTTTCCAATCGTCATATAAAAGAGATTTTATGTTTAATATAGTATCTATTTAACATTTACAACGATATTAATTGACCGTTTCACTTATGTTAGATAAAATCGATTTTAATGTTCTCAGATTTTAGGTTCTCATCGTCGAAACGTATTTTATTACCAAACAAATAAAATCCTGATAATATTGTCCATCAGTTTCTATTAATTCCATAGTAAAAGTATATGATGTCTACCATTAGAACCGTAATATTTAATAATGTATGTTATTGAGTGTATATCCATTGAATGATGATTCCGATTTTTAATGCGTTTAAGTACTATAAATAATTACATATAACTTCCTTTTTATTAAATTACGTACATCGCCTGACAAATAAAAAGTAAATTTAAAAGGGGAAAACGCAATTATTAAGCGAAATAAACTTGATGGGATTCAGTATCACGTACTTTTAGTTAACGAGACAAACAAACTAATTAATATATTTCCCACGCGTTAACTTAATCACATTTTTTACAGAAATAACGAGTCGAGGTCGGTCTTTTGACATAGATTGAAGACATTTATATTGATTAAGGTTATTAAATCAACCGGATGACCGCCCACTATTCAATTAAAATCCGCTGACGCTGAAAAACTTGACTGCAAATCTGCTCCGTGTACGTCGACGTACAATATTTTGATATGCAGTACCAGAAATGAGAGAAATGCTTCAATATATAAATTAGGTAAATATATTCTCTAGCCATTATGAAATTTTGAAATATACTGTTGGAGTTTATTCATGAAGACACCCTGTATATTTCAAACGGGCAGAGATACAAACGTCATTCTTGTTCGACTCGAGTTTCACATCTGTCTGTTTCTGTTTCAGATCTGTTTGTTGCCGTAGTGGGGAGAGTTATTAAAAAGCTTTATAACTTTGGGTTTCATAATTAGAACCACCAAGTTCTTCTCATCAATTGACAGCATATTACCACTCTATTTTTCCTTTGTTAGATACAAACTTGAATATGCGTCGTTGGTGTAGCCACCTCTTTATAAAACACATACCAGGTGTACCGGAAAGTCGTTACCAGTTTTCTCGTAAAAAGACTACATAATTTTCAAGAAAATGGAAACGTTTATTTATTCAAAGTATTGAACATTTGATTCTAACATCTTGCCCATCTTTCAGGCAATTTATGGATGCCATCCCAAAAAAAACTCTTTGTCCTTTGAGCAAAATCATTAATCAAGCCATTTTTTAACTTCTACGAAATTGGTGAAGTGCTGTTCTGGAAGCGCGTGTCCCATTGATGTCAAAAGGTGATAGTCGCACGGGGCAAGGTCTGGAGACTACGGCGCGTGCGATATTATGTCCCATGCAAGTGCTTTCAACGCTTACTTGACCGGTTTTGCTGTATGAGACGACGCGTTATCGTGCTGTAAAATCAATGTAAATGTCTTTGGATCCATTCTGGACGTTTTTCTATCAATGCATGGTTCAAATTGATAATTTGTTGTCGGTAGTGATCAGTATTAAGTGTTTCACCAGGTTTCAACAGTTCGTAATACACCACGATATTCTGGTCCCACCAAACACAGAGCATTGTCTTGCGACTAAAACGATTTGGCCTTGGAGTCGATGGATCGGCTTCGCCAGGTGATAGCCATGATTTTTTGCGCTTGGGGTTTTCGAAATAAATCCATTTTTTATCACCCGTCACTATTCAATGCAGAAATGACTTCCGATCATACCTTTGAAGCAGCATTTCACAGACCACCAACATTCAATTGATATGGCACCCATCTTCCTTCTTTAGGATTTTTCCTATTGCTCGTAATCGGTCGCTAATCGTTTCTTGGGTCATATTTAACGCTTCTGCAAATTGTTTATGAGTTTGGGTCAGGTCTTCATCCAATAACTACTGCAGTTTCGCATCTTCAAACTTTTTCGGTTTACAAGAACGTTCTTTGTCTTGCACATCGAAATCACCACTTACGAATTGTCGAATTTATGTTTGGAGCATGCTCACCGTAAGTTTCTACCAGCAAGCGATGACTTTCAGCGGCTGTTTTCTTTTAATTCAATAAGAAAAGTAATGCGCGCCGCAAATGCACTTTTCCAGGCATGAAACTCGACATTTTCAAAGAATTTTAAATCTACGACGGTGTTACTTTCGCAAAATATAACATGCATGGCTTTGAAGCTTGGTGTCAGTAGAATAAAATGACATGTGTGTCAAATTATAACACTGCATACTTAAGCCTAGCGACATCTGTTAGAAAAACCGGTAATGACTTTCCGGCACACGCAATATATGTGACAAACATTACTTTTGTAGTAGATCATTTACTGATCCTTTTATGTATATTTAATTAAATAATGCTCGAAAAGTTTGCCTATAATTCATGTTAATTTATACAGACCTTAGACAATTCTATGGAGCATGGTCGATAGGTAAATTAGAATTATTTCTACGTTAAAGAAATACATACATATGTACACATACTTATGAGAATATAACAAAGTAACGCTTAACATCTCCCCAAGAGTTCACACTTGTTTGAACCCGGAAATTTACCAGTGTATATACATATGTGTATGTAGTAATGTTCGTTATATACAATATATACAACTGCGAATACATGACCCGTGTAGAAACAATAAAATAAATAAAGTGTCTCATACAAGAGCTTTATGTATTTCATGTATGTAAGTCTATTATTAAAAAAATTAAACGTAAGATATAAAATGCGGAAAGATATTAAAATCAATAAGCTGCTCTTCCCACACAATCGTCTCAAACTTCTGAGATCAATATTTACAATTTTGCGTCACTTTATAAATAGCTTTTGCCAAATTTAATGGCGTAACATTTAAAATTTATAAGCCAAATCAATATTCAATTTCATGTTAACATAAGGCAACTTAAAAAATACAATTTCCATTTATGTACATACATTTAAAAATCATTTTTAATTCGTTTCAAGAATCTTTTTTTGTAATGAATGAATCATTAAATTACAATCAACTAGCCTGAAAGTAGGCCCTCAATGAACTGTATGCAAATTTGATACGAGGGTAGTTTGACAAGTGGTGAGAATGGAAAAGAAAAACGAATTTTTTAAATACAAAATAATTTTCATTTTTCAATATATTCTCCTAAAAGAGCAATACATTTATTCCAACGGTGCTCCAATGCCCTTATGCCATCTCTAAAATGCGATTCCGGAAGGCTTGCAAAATACTCATTTACGAAGATGATAAGCTCGTCGTTAGACGAAAATTTCTTTCTACCTAGTGCCGTTTTCAATTTTGGAAAATGGTGGAATTCGGAAGGGGCTAGATGCGGCGAATAAGGCGCATGCGGTACTAATTGGAAATGCAACTCGTGGATTTTGGACATCGCAACTGTGCTGGTATGTGAGGGAGCGTTGTCTTGGTGAAACAGAATCTTTTTCTTTGCCATTCCTGGCCGTTTATCACGAATCTCAACATTTAATTATTGTAGAGGTTCTGCATAATATTATCCGTTTATTGTGGCACCTTTTTGAAGGTAATCAATAAGCAAAATGCCCTTTGAATCGCAAAAAATTGATGCCATCACCTTGTTTGCCGATAAAGTGGTTTTCGCTTTCTTTGGAGGTGCAGAACCACGTTCTAACCATTGTTACCACTGTTGTTTAGTTTCGGGTGTACTGTAGTTTATCCAAGCTTCATCGCAAGTAAAACAAATCGCCTACAAAAATCAACCGGATTCCGCTTATAAAGGTCCAAACACTCACTGGAAATGCGCAAACGTGTGAACTTTTGATCAGCCGTAAGCAATCGCGGCACCCATCTTGCTGAAAGCTTAGAAAGGTCCAATTCTTTCGTTAAAATGTGGTGTACGCGTTCTGTTGAAATGTTTACCATGTCTGCTATCTCTCCCACTTTGAGTCGTCGATCTTGCGTAATAGTAAATATTATGGATTTTTATAATCATTTCCTTAGAAGTCACGATTTTGGGTGCTCCAGAGCGCGCTTCATCAACACAGGTTGTTTTACCACGTTTAAATTCATTTACCCATCTACTTATTGTGGCGGATGATGGAGCAGATTCACCTAATGTTTCCCGTAACTCATCTTTTATTTCGGTAGCTTTCATACCCTTAATTACGAAGTATTTAATCACCGCACGATACTCTGCTTTTTCCATTTTAACAAAACGACGTGTTGCTTCTTTTTCAATCAGCTGTCAAAAATAAACTAATCAACCGATTTATCTAAATATCGAAATGTAAACATATAAATAGGCAACCTAAATTGTTTTACCAATTAGAGCGCCACCTACGTGTCATTCTCACTACTTGTCAAACTATCCTCGTATTTAAAAATATAATTTTGAAGAGTGTAATCCGAGATCTAGTTTGTAGAACTTGAACGACTTACTATTGCGTAGTTTTATACTTTATAACCAGAGTTGGGGTGTCTTGCCGCGAGCCAGGTTCGTACTGACACGCAGCGCCCACACCGGTGTAATGTAATAAAACAGATAAAGTGTAGAATTATAAGTTAGTACCGAGTGAATCTCTATATACAGCGAACGTATAATTATTAAGTATGATAGACGTGGGTAAGGGAAAAACGAGACCATTTGTTGACGCAGTGCGAAGATTTATTGACGAATTTTCCGATTTATATTATAATGGTGTTAAGATGTACTGTAAAGTTTGCGATAAGCCGTTGATGTGCTGGGACAAACGCCACTGTAAAAATCATACAAAGAGTACAACACCAAAACAAAAAAAATAACGTGTCACCAAACACGCAATTTATGTTTCGTTTACTCTTCATAATAATCGCCTGTGATTTGAGATTCGATCTATTCGATAAGCAACCGTTTCATGACTTCTGGAATAAATACATTCCCAACTGGGAGCTACCATCCCGGAGAGCGTTGCAGAGCCATATGCCAACTGTGTTTGTAATGACATTGAAACCATGATCAAGGCTGTAGTAAAAAATAAATAGTTGTGGATTTGTATCGACGAAACGATAGATCGAAACAAACATTCAATTTTGAATACTATATTGCGTGTTGTAGATCCTGTTAAAGGTAGTGTTGGATACACTAGAAGAATTTCAACATGCAACTTACCAACTGTTAATGTTTGTGTGCGATGGTACAGCGACAAAATGCAATGTAGCCATTCCTTTAGAGACAAATGTGAGGGACTTTTACATGTGACGAGTAAAGTTCAAGCTTTACATCTTGTAGCACAAAGTATTCGACTCTGTTATCCAGAGGTGGATTCATTAATTTCAAATATCAAAATAGTGTTTTTGAAATCCCCCAAACGAATTCGAGAATTCCACAAAACATTCGTTTTGAATATTACAATGCGTGTTCTAGATTCATGTTAAAACGACATATCCCATTGTATTAGCTAGTAAAATATTAGAAAAGTGCACTGGCGAAGCAATTATGAAGCTGTTGCTGGATACGCTAAAAAAATTTCAACTTTCAATCGACTAACTGCTGATGTTTGTGAACGATGGTGCAGCGACAATGTGTAGTGTAGGCCATTCCCTTAGATGCAAGTGTGAACGAGTTTTACAGGTGACGTGTAAAGATCAATTTTTTCACCTTACAGTAGTAAGTATCCGATGGTGTTACCCAGAGTTGGATGCATTAACTTCAAATACTAAAAGTGTTTTTCAAATCTCCCAAACGAATTCGAAAGTTCCACAAACGATGCCATGGTATTCCTATAAAAATTTTTATTAAGAAATACACCAGATTCATTTTTTAGTGATTGGAAATGCCGACTTACAATCTGTGTAGCTAACACGAATGACTTTATTTGGGAAATTTCTGCACAGAGCTAAATCTACACTACATTTCCTAATACACGGTATATTTAATATGGTGTCCAACCTACATCGCTGCCCATGATCAATTTACAGAGATTGGGCATACTTTCCACCAATTTTTCGGCATAACAAGTGATTAGTGATGTCCATACTTTGCCCAAATTAATTTTGAGTTGCTTTAATGTGTAGCAACGTTTCGTACGAAGCTTTTACTTCAAAACTGTCCACACATTTTCTATTGGATTAGCATCTGAACTCTGAGAGGGCCATTCCTTCGTCGTGTTACCATTTTCCAACTTCGATTCCGTACAGCGTCCGCTACGATGTTTGGGATCTCATGTGCATAATTCACTGATGGTTGTGTTTACTAAATCATTTTATCGCAGAAGACATAAACTGTATTCGTTGGATGTGATAGAGAAAAAAATATTACATACAGTATTGCAAAAACATAAGCCTAGCTTTCCGTATTTGAAAGGTTATTCCTACATTGATTCGCTTCTATCTTTCACGTCAACGACTGCCACAATTTGGCAACACTGTACTTTTTCTCTTTTCAATGTATTCAATTAATAACTAATACAAAAAATAGAAATTTAAATGTGAATAATTTTTTTTTATCTGAACTGTTTGTACATCCGGTCAATTTCACAAACAGTAATTTAATATAATATATTTAAGCCACGATTTTTAAAAGAATAGCGAAAATATTAATTAGAGTTTTAATACATAAACGACATTACAATGATCTAAATATACAAACTTCCTTGCAATGCCTCCTAGACGAATTTTAATGAAATGTGGCGCCCTCTAGTGTATTCTAGTCGAACGTAGAAGCTACTATTAAGAATCGTCACAGTTCCTGCCTTTAATATATAGCAGAATAGTATACCAACATCTTACTTGACAGATTGGTAAATGTTCATTTAATTTAAGTTATTTTTTATTATGTGACACTTGAAACTACTCCCAAAAATAGATTTTAGCCCTTAGTTTGAAAAGAGGCACCAATATTTGTTATGTATTTTAATTGTAAATTAATATGGATTTTATTGCTGTACTAAATATAAATTTTTACAAATTCAGAAATTGAGAACAACGGAAATAGGGGAAGTAAATGCTCGATGCTAAGATAATTAATGGCCAAAAACAATGAAATGATAACCAAAATAAATCACTAGAAAGGAACACAAAGAAAACATAAGTCTAGAAAAGTAGAGAAAAAAATTAAAACTGGAAAAAGCTCTAAATGAACAAAATGAAAAGAAATATTAAAAGAGGAAAATTAATTATCACAGGCAAGCCAACCTAAACCAGCATTTGAAAGAGAACTGGTAAATTTTACATATAACCTAGAACGATTGGCGAAAGAATTCAATAGAATTTTTACAATTGCAACAAACTACAACGCCCAAATTAAAGGTAAATTTTAGCTTTACTGTCTATCCAAACAACCCAATCGTGAAAACCAAGTTCAAATAACTTCATTAGGAGGCTTGTAAGATACAAATTTAAACACTATTTACAGCAACACAAACAAAAGTCAATTAATAATGAGTGAAATTCATATAAAAGTCTTAAGTGGAAAGACTGTTTTTACTTAAAAACAGATAAAGGGAATAAGATAGTAATTTTGGACAAAAGCGACTATTGTCAAAAAATAAGAAGCTTAATTGCAGAAGACCTAGACTTTCCTACTTTCTTAATTTGAGTGATTTGGGAATGAACACAAAAATTTGAAAGTCTATCAGTTGTTAATTCAATAGAATTTACTCAAGAAGTTAAAGACGTAAGTTATAAGAGGAAATTTTAGTGTTATTCGACGTAGCGTCATTATTTCCTTCAGTAAGGATTTCAGATATTTTAAAATATTCAGAAAAATTTCTTGAGAAACATATGTATGTCCCAAAATTGTTTCCAATTCAAAGGTAAGTTCTACAAGCAGAAACAAGGAACAGCAATGGGCAATTGATCTTCCCCATTTATAGTGACTTTATTTATGAGTAATTTTGCAGTTGAATTTAAACATAATGTTAAATACTTTTAAAAGGGTTTAGATCAGGTATGTAGAAGACATTTTCGCAATTTTTTACACACAATGTCATTTAGACGTTTCCATTAAACAATTAACTCAAAAATTTCCATCGATTAAATTTAGGGAAGAAAAAGAACACAATGCCACTTTACCTTCCTTAGACACCTTAATAATGAGAAATAAACATGCAGCAAAAGATGGCTTCTTTCTGTGTTCTAATCAATCGTTTGCTTAGTTCCCCATGCAAGATATTTTTAGATTAATTTGAAAATAATGGAGGCTATAGAGCGTAAGTTACATGCATTATGTAAATACTATGCATCCATATAATACATAGGATTTGTGTTGGCACAATTTATTACACTTTAGATTGTTTTGTAATGTTTACTTTTTGGTAATAAAGCGTTTTTCAAATTAGTAATCATATTAAAGAGGGTGAATGTAGATGTATGACCTTGCTAAAGCTGAAACGATCGTCAATATATATATATATATCTTAGTAGGTATATGATAACTATATCTTTCATTTATTTTAAAAAAATTTCATATGTCTTAACAAAGACGGGGGCGTGTTTTTCATATAAGGGCCGTTTTGTCATATACAGTAATAGGTTGTGCGCGCGTCGTGGCCCGGCATTCCTTAGGAACAACTGTGCTCAGTTGCAGCTGTGTTGGTTCAAGATTATCGAATCGCCCACCCCACCATAAATGCGGTAGCCTACGGCCACACCCTGCGACAGCTACACAGAGCGATTCACAACAAAAGACGCGGCATGCTGATAGAGGGAATTTTGCTTCTCCATGACACATGCGCAGTGTGAATCTTGTCGTCGTCCTGTTCCATGTGCTCGAACAATTAAGCGTTTGGCTGAGCGCCTCGTGCAAACTGGCTCCACTACAGATGTCGCAAGAAGTGGCCGGCTTCGTATTGTTCGTTCGACCGAGAACATCGCTGCTGTTGCCGACGACGTCAGAGAGAATCCACAAACATCAACGAGACAACGACGCACACAACTGAACATCAGCAGACGTTCGTTGCAACGAATTTTGGTGAAATATTTGAAAATGTTCCCCTACAAATTGCAGACTGTTCACGAATTGCTGCCTGCTGACCGTCGGACAATGTCAACTTACTGCCATACTCTGTTAAACTTGGTGTAAGAAGAGGACGATTTCGTATCAAAAATCATAATGAGCGACGAAGCCCATTTCCACTTAAGTGGTTATGTTAACAAATAAAATTTGCGTTTCTGAGGCACAGAGAAACCACATGAAATGCATGAAGAGTCATTGCATCCCAAAGTGACTGTTTGGTGCAGCATTTGCCGTGAAAAAGTGATTGGCCTTTATTTTTTTGAAGACGCCGATGGCACCACTGTAACTGTAAATGGTGAGCGTTACAAGCAGATGCTAAAGGAGTTTTTTTGCCGCAATTTGCTGCATTGGGTCTCGATCATTGTTGATTTCAACAGGACGGAGCAACCGCTCACAGAGCTCGGACAACGAGCTCTCCCGTTTCGGAGATTTGCCATCACAAACCTCGAATCTTGCAAGTCTTGAAAGGTAACATTGAAGAAGAAATCGCCAATTTGGAGCCGGATGTTTCGCGAGCAACAATTCAAAATGTCGTAAAGCGAGCGCAATTATGCATCAACTCGAGAGGTGGCCATTTGAGCTATATAATTTTTTCCAATTAATGTCATCGATTTTACACTTTCAAATAAACTTTTTATGAAAACAGAGATCTTCTTTTTTCATTTATAACAAAATGGCAGCCAGTTCAAATTATGACATTACTTTTGCGCCACCCGTTATAAATCCTAAAACAGATTTTAATTTGATTTG
The DNA here is from genome assembly GCA_031893035.1 of Dermolepida albohirtum. NCBI lineage: Eukaryota > Metazoa > Arthropoda > Insecta > Coleoptera > Scarabaeidae > Dermolepida > Dermolepida albohirtum. Next base: position 199,921 of record JAVIWB010003310.1, read on the forward strand.
AAAATATAGGTTTTACATGTAACCCCTAAATGGGTACTAAATCGTGAGTGAATATTTAAACACTGAGGTTGATTGATATATAACCCCTTTCCACATTAACTTTTGTAATTCTGTATACGCATTTCGACAACTAAGTTGTCATCATCAGCAGACAATTGCAAAGTGTCGCACCTGGTAAAACACGGCGAAAAACACCTGTACAAAGAACAAACTCCATACGCGATCTGTACCGCTAAGAACCAAGATGTACACTAGCCAGAAGTCACACGGAGCTAAATCAGGCGAATACGGTGGTTGCGGTACGATACTGATTGAAAATTTGGCGAAAAACTCACGAAGAATTAATGCAGTATGCGACGGTGCATTATCGTGGTGCAAAAACCAAGAGTTGTCGGTCCATAATTCTGGCCTCTTTTTACGAATAGCATTGCGCAAGCGACGCATAACACTCAAATAGTATTCTTTGTTGACAGTTTGGCCGGTCGGAAGGAATTCGGAGTGCACCACACCTCGATAATCGAAGAAAACTGTCAACATAACCTTGATTTTTGACTTGCTTTGACGTAGTTTTTTGGGCTTCGGCTCACCTTTGATACGATATTCGCCCGACTGATCGTCTGTTTCCGGATCATAAGCGTAGATCCAAGTCTCATCTCCAGTTATGATGCCTTTCATTTTGTCTTGATAGTCGGAAAGCAGACGTCAACGCGACGCTGTTTTTCGAAAAAATGTAGTGATTTTGGAACAAATCGTGCTTTCACTTTTCTTAGGCCCAAATGATCTTTCAAAATGGTTTTCACTGGTCCTTCCGATATTCCAACGATGCCAGTAAGGTCTCTGACTGTTAGTCGTCGATTCTCAAGCACCAATTCCTTGATTCTATTGACGTGTTGATCATCAGTTGATGGCCGTCCTGGACGTGGTTCGTCATCAACGCGTTCTCGACCCTCTTTGAATAATTTGTACCAATCAAAACTTACTCGCGACAAACAATTATCAGCGAAGGCCTTTTGCAACATTCTGAACGTTTCGGCACCAGAAATTTGATTCCGTACACAAAATTGAATGGAACTTCTTTGTTGAATAATTTCACTCATTGTAAAAATCGCCGAATGCACTTTTTGTACTTCAGAAAGACAAGCGTATACTAAACACTAATGATTATTTTGATGTGACATTTGGCACAGATGTCATTGACAGTCATACCAACCTAGAAAAAAAATATTTCGACGAATGGATTTTCGCGCGAAATTTAAATTAAAAAGCCTTACTATTTTTTGCCCACAGTAGTACACTAGTGTACCGCTAAGAACCAAGATGTACACTAGTGTACCGCTAAGAACCAAGATGTACACTAGTGTACATCTTGGTTCTTAGCAGTACAGATCGCGTACGGAGTTTGTTCTTCGTACAGGTGTTTTTCGCCGTGTTTTACCAGGTGCGACACTTTGCAATTGTCTGCTGATGATGACAACTTAGTTGTCGAAATGCGTATACAGAATTACAAAAGTTAATGTAGAATGGGGTTATATATCAACCTTAAGATAATCAACCACAGGCTCCATCAAATTCAACGTTAGTGAATAATTATATGAAAAGTAATTTCACAAAACAACACAAAAATTTGTATAAAATGTTTAATTATAAATAAGATACAATAGGTCTGACAACAACATAATGGTAGAAAAAAGAATTGTAAACAAAATATGCATACAATTTGCAATTTTATATATATATGTATATGTATATACAAATCAGATATGTGCAAAAGCAACAAAAGAACACTACATATAAAGGAATAGTATTTATAACTAAACAAAGGCAAGTTTATAGTACAATTATTTTTTTTTCCCATTTCATTTTACACTTACAATCAAAAACCGCAACACGGACTCCGTCACTTTTCTTACTCGTGAAACGTTTCAATTACAAAATCAGCTTCCTCCAATTGGATTTATACACAACACTATGGATTTTCATCCGCTACCGTAACCGCTAAGTTTTTACAATTTAAATAGTCATCTTAATACTGATTAAAGTCATAATTTGTTATACGTACCGATCAAGACAATTGTTTAAACGATAAAAAATTAACGAAAAAGAAATCGCTAACTTAAATTAACCATTATAATCTTCCTATTATATTTTATTATATAAAAAAATATGAATGTATATTATATATTTACAAGTTTTAGTGACAAAGATGCAAGAATATCTAAACCATTTTTTCCCCTAGAAATAAAAAGTAAAATTACATAACGAACCACATATTAAACATTTATAAAATTATTTATAAATTTACGTATATTGTTTCGCAAAATAATCGCCAACTCTTGACGTTTGAAATGTATTTAGATACTCTTGATCTACCATCGACGTTAGCAGACAAAGATAATAGGACTATCGTATTTATTGAATTAAAATTTATATAATTTTTAAGAATATGAATCTCAGATCGCTTTGCAAATTTTACAAAAGATATGCATACGCACATTGACATATACAGTGAATTATTTATGTTAGTATACATATCCCTATGTATACTTTTAGAAAAAAAACCGCATCAATACATTGTTTCTGATGCAACCAATTTTACACCTAAAAATGACACAAAAAAAGATACGTGGGCTTCTTTCAAATTTATCAAATTTGAGTAACGTTAATTCTGTGTCTTATTTCGATTTTGATAACAATCATGTGCAGTAAAGATGACAAAGTTGAAATCATGAATGGTAACAGTTTAAGGACTGTGAGAGACCTATTGTCAAGTAAATATCCCGAAAAACCAATCCCCTGTATTAGAACCATACAAAAAATAACAAGAAAATTTATGTCAGAAGGATGCATACTAAATATTCATAAAACAAGAGCTAAAACTAATGTCATAGTTACTGAAGAATTGGAGTTAAACATCTTATGCTACGTTGAAGAAAATCCTATAATAACACTACGAGAAATGGCTTTACTTTGTGACATTTCTAAAACAACAGTATTTAAAATTCTAAAAAAGTTCAAGTATAAATCATATAAATTTTTAAATCATCAGCAACTGTACGCTGAAGATAAAGAAAAAAGAACAAATTTTTGTGAAACCATGTTTAATTTGCTGAATGAACATGAAGGCATTTTAAATAAGACAGTTTTTGGTAACGAAGCTACTTTTACATTAAATGGAGAAGTCATAACATAACCTGTCAAACCTCACAAAAGTTATTTTGTCAATTTTCTGTCAAATACTCAAATGTAAAATTGGTTGTATAAGAAACAATGTATTGACTCGTTTTTTCCAAAAGTATACATATGTATACTAATATAAATAATTCAAGGTATAAGCAAACATACATCGCATTTGTATTTTAAAAACACTTCATACAGTGAAGGATAATTGTGGGTTAACCTAAATAAGTATTTGTGTGTTTTAAAACAAATCATATATTCTTGTTCTTTTGTAAATGTCCTCGGACGTCATGGGCATTATGCACATCTATAATTTATATTGAATCTGAAGGCAGTTACGTTACATTCTCAATGAATGATGTACTCACGATATGAATCGGTGTACGTCATCAACAGAATTTTCAGAATGACAAAATTACTTTCCAAAAATACCTAGCCACATATAATATTTTTACTATAAATTACCATTGCATTTCTGTCAACCTAGTGTTTATAACCGCCTTGTTTGTCATTTGCCTTCTTACCGCTTTTGACACATGGCAGATGTCTAACCTATACATTAAAAGTGTGCAGGGTGTACACAAAATACACCGACATCTTTAACATCTAATAGTTGTAATAATATTAAGTGTAAAATGTCAACACAAGAAAGTTCCATCTAGAACGAGATCAAAGAAAAAGATTATTTAATACGGGTCGTTCCAACTCTGGTAAATTTAATGAATAAACATTGCCTCCCTCTCTCGGCCAACACAAGAATGTATTGAACGAGATAGCGGGAATGCGTCTATCTCGCTGGTTGAGGACAAAGTTTCCAGAACTTGTGTAGACAGACGCTTGACGCCTCGGCGATTTGCCGCATAAATGAACGTTAATTCAAATGTTAACATTCGAATGATTCCTTTTAACATTCTGGGAACTTTGTTCTCGACCAGCGAGATAGACGCGTTCTCGCTTTGTCGTTCAATACATTCTTGTGTTGGATGAGAGAGGAAGGCAATGATTATTCATTATTTTTCTGTATCGAAGGAATCGTTCGTTAATAACACAAGTCTACCTGATGATCAGTGAATCTCTGAAACATATGTAGTAGACAGGGTGTTATTAACATTTGAATGATTCCTTTTAACATTCATTTGGTAAATTTAATATTCCTTTATAACCACAGCGGTACCCCTGCTGAACCGTAGTGGCGGGGGAGCTGCAGATGCGATGATATATACGTAAGTCAGAAGTCAGTCTGCTCCGTGAAGTATGGCTTTTTCAAATCACGAATTAACAGATATCGTCTTAGTATACTGTGAAACGAGGGGAAGTGTTAAAGCTAGTAGACGTATTCATGAAAGGTGGTTTCCGAACCGAAGATGTCCTTCATGTGGTTAATCTTACAAAGGGTGTACAAATTGAGAAATCGTGGTGCATTGCATCGAAAACATGACGACCCTAGCTGTGAAAGGCCACGTAGGATACTAGATGCGCAGAAACAAGTTTCAAATATTGCAAATGAAAATCCAAAACGAAGTACCCGTGCAATTTACGTTACAATTTAGCAATAAAAATTCGTTAAATAAATATATCGGTTCTAGTGGAAAATAATATTTATAATATTAAATTACAAATTTCATTCCACCACGAAGCTGTTATAGCGTTTATAAATTTTAAAGAATTTACAAAGTTGATATTGTATTTCTTTCGTGATATTACAAAGGTCAATGCCTTGCTACTTTTAAAAATAACAGTTGAGAGAGAAGAACAGTTGAATATAATCAATCACGGTGTCCGTTAAAATTTGCCTTAGTTATACTTCATTGACTTACTATAATAAGGAACCTCTGACAATCGTAGATTATTAGTAATTGTAGTTATTTTACGGTGATTACAGATTACCTATAATGCAATTGCAATTCCAATGATTTGAGGTTACATTCAGCCTAATCGTGTAATTGCTAATCGAATACGAAATGCCCACACTCTGTTCCAATGTATGAAATAAAAATGTAGAAGATATTTTTGAATAGTTTTATCCGTATTTGCCAGGGTTAATTACACTAAAGGACATGTAAAGTGAAACATAGATCTAGTAATTCGCTTTCTGTAACGAGAAATTGGAAAGTATAAATACAATATAATAATTCAGTCTTAAAACCAATAATTTTAAACTATTTTCAGCTCCGAAAACAATTTTAATAGAATCTAATTTATAAATTGCGCAATAATTATCTTAACTATACAATAATTTAAATGTTCGAAAGGAAAATTACATATATGGATAGATATTTCAACCGTTTGAGTACATATTCTTAAAAGTCGATTAAGTAAAAAAAAATAATAGTCCATATTCATGTCAGCTTACGTCCCAGGTTCATTTGAGGTAAACTTATTTGTATATTACGTGAAATTTAAGTTTTAATAAGGAATTACTTGTACTTCCCGTAGTGATAAGAATTAACAATAACAAATACAGTAGATGAATAATGTGGAGAATATGCGAAAGTACTTTTACATTCTAAAATGGATGCTTTGTTATTATGTGATTTCGAAGGTCCTTGGGAATTTCGAAGCCCAAGTGGCATATCGAGCACGTGTACACGTGCGATTTCGGCTGCTTGATGGGCGCCCCGGTCAGCCGCTGTCTATCGTGCACCTTCAAGTGAATCGTCAGAGCGTTTTGCTTCTCGAATATGCGTTCACATTGATGGCACTTGAACTTGGCGTCGGCGTACTCCGGATGAGATTCGTTCACGTGTATATTGAACGTTTCGCTTTTGTTAAACTTCTTCGTGCAATACTTACATTGGAAGGTCGTCGAGGTCGTTCGGTGCAATCTCGCGTGTTCATCGTAGGAAGCCTGCGTTTTGAACTCGATGTTGCAGGTCGTACATCTCGATGGTAGTATTTGGGCGTTGACGTTCCTGTGCGCTTCCAATATGTGAATTTGTAAGGCAGTATCCGTTAAGAAACTCAAACTACAGGAAGTGCATTCATGTTTGATATTACTACTATTACCGTGCTGTTGTAGTTGCTGCTGTTGCTGTTGTATTTTATCCGATTTCAGTTGTTTCTCCGATTTACCGCGCTTATGCCAGCCTTGATGTGAACACAACGCGCCCGCGGTGTCGAACACTTTCTTACACAAATTACAAGCGTGTTTCTTCGCTAACGTTTTATTCTTTTGTATTCTTATTTCATTGTGTTCGTTTTCCATGTGCCTATTCAGACCTTCAACATTAAGGAATGGTACTTTGCAATATTTACAATACACGAAGTTTCTTTTCTGTGTGGGTTTAATTTCTTGTTCATGAGTCGCTTTGTGGGCGGACAATTGCCCTCTGGATAAAAATCCTTTCGTGCAAAGATCGCAATTGAATATTTCGGGTTTGATATCCACCTCTTCGTCCTGCTGGCGCTTGTGCGTTTCTTTCATTCTCTCTTTAATATGTTCCTGTTTATGTTTTTGCAATTCAGCATATCCCTGACAGGCCTGATGACAAAGATCACACCAGAACGTCTTGACGAACTTACCGGACTTCGAGTACGTCCTGCCAGGACTGACGTATATTCCGTGCGTTTTCAAATGCGTCTTCAAGTTGTACTTGTTGGAGAACACTTTGAAGCAATGTTTGCAAGTAAAGTACGATTCCTCATCGTCGTCCGGTTTCTTGATATGTGCCGCTAAAGTGGATTGCTTCTGCATACGTTCTTGCATTCTTTCGTGCATCTGTTTGTGCATTTGATAAGCTGCGTTCGTCTGCAACACCCTGTCGCAATATTGACATTCGAAAGTTTGAGGCGGTGGTTTGCGTTCCGGATGATGTCTTCTATTATGTAACCACAATCCTTTGTAACTGACGTAATGTCTGTCGCAATCGGCACAGGAGAACCTGCCGAAATCTTTCCTATCTTCAGGCTCATTCTCCTCGGGCTTTTCCATATTGGACATGTTATTGTGCAAGGCAATGTGCTCGCTAAGTTCGATATCAGTATCAAAAACATTCTCACATAAATCGCATGTATATCTAGGCTTTGTTCCTGTTCTATAGGACTGTGTCTTGGAATCCCTGTAAACTTTAATGTTCAAGTGGACGCTTCTGTGTTGTTCTAGCTCCTTCACAGATTCGAACTGCCTTCCGCACTCCTGACAAACATTTGCTCGACCATGAACCAGTATCAAATGGTCTTTCAACTCGGACACCAATCTGAATTTATCAGTGCACAAAGCGCACTGTAGATGCTTCTCCGTTTCATCATGAACCTTGTAGTGTCTGATCATGTTGTAGTAGGTTGAGAAAACTTTTCCGCATTTATCGCACGTCGAAGGTTTGCTCTTCCAACCGTTAGCTATGCTGCTCCTTCTGTGCATTTTCATGTGCTTCCTCAAGCTGTAATAATTGGAAAAGCGACGATCACAGAGGTCGCAAGTTGACGGCTCATTGTACACCCTATTCGGAATAAATTTCTTTCTATCGTTTCCGTCTTCCGGAGCCTCGCCTATTTCACCATTTGCTTCGCCCGATTGCTCCATCTCATCGTGGGTTCTCTTACGCGAAGCATTGATGTCTTCTCTCGTAACATATTGGAAAGTGGGATTCGGAGTTACGAAGACGAAGTCTTCAATTTTATCGTGTTCATCTTCGCAGTGAATGCGAAAATCGTCCAGCGTTTCGAAGATATTATAGCAAACATCGCAATAGTAGCTCAAGTAGCAGGAATTATACCTGTGCTGATTAAATCCTTCGGCACTTTCAAACTGTTTCGAGCAAATACAAACGTAAGGCGGTTCCGACGTATGCTCCCTGTCGATGTGATCGCAGTAGTCCTCGTAAAAGGCGTATAAATTCTCGCACTTATTGCATTTACTGTACTGATACAAACGTACCTTTGTTTCCGTGCGTTTTTTCATTTCGGCCAGTTTCATGCTGTTTTCCAAGTACGGTTTTGCGCATCTACCGGTGTGTCTCATATTCAGAGATCTAGTCGAGAAGGTTATGACGCAATTGTAACACGTGAATATCGGAAACCAAGTGTAACTCATACGCAAATGGGCGAACAAGCGCTTAACTGTCGGGAAAGAGACGTTGTGACAGGCGCATCTAAATTTATGCAGCATGGATACTAGTGCTTTGCTACGTTCAACGTACGCCAGTTCGATTGGCGACAGGGGACCCTCAATTGTAGACGGTGTCGAAGAGCCGGTAGACTTTTGTTTCAAACGTAAACCGGCCGCAAATTGTATTTTCTGGATATTCGAGTTTTCTGAATGCTCATTTTCCGATTCCATATGAGACCCATCTGTATGCATTGAACTGCTGACGTAAGACTCCAAGGATTGTTGAGAGTTCTCATCATTGTTTGAGTTAGCTATAAATAAAGGAAACAGTTAGTATATTGAATACAAAATTTCGCTTAAATTTAAAACACAATTTAATAACATAATGTAACCTCATCGTCGTTAAAAGATGATAGTTTAACTTAGAAGTAAGTCAACAATATTAGATAGTACAGGCAATGCATACAACATATTCCTGTTGAGTAGAGGATCCACAAATATTAAGAAAATCAAGACGTTATTTAAAAGATTCCTAACATACATATGCCAAAACATCACACTTTAAGCGACATACATGTAAGGCTTTTTAAAACAAACTTTGATAGTAAATTACGATAATTGTTAAATTACAATCTTTACACATTTTTATTGGCGCTTTGACCGTTGATTTGATAAAGCATTTAATTTATATTAACGACGTTTCGGGGTAGGGATCCCTTTTTTTCAAGTAATTTATTGTCTGGAATCTGCAATACCTTTTACCGTTATATAAAAAATTGAGATGTCTTCCTGCGAGTTAGGTTAGTACTGAGTACACAGCGCCCCCATCGGTGTAATGTAATAAAACAGATGAAGCATAGAATTATTAGTTAGTACCGAGTGGATCTTTATATAAGGTGAACGTAAGGGAAAAACGAGACTATTGATATTCTTTAAAGTTTGCGATAAACTTTGATGTGTTGGGATAAACGCGACTGTAACAATCATATAAAGAGTGTACAGCACCAAAATAAGAAAAATTACGTTCCACCAAAAACGTAATTTGTGTTTGAGTTACTATTCATGATAATCGTCTGTGATTTGAGACTTCATCTACTCGATAAGCAACCGTTTCGTGACCTCTGGAATAAATACATTCTCAACTGGAAGCTTCCATTCCAGAGGATGTTACAAAGTCATATGCCAACTGTGCGTAACGACACCGAAACCATGATCAAAGTTGTTGTAAAAGACAAACAGCTGTGGTTATATGTGGACGAAACAACAGATCGAAAAAACATTCCATTTTGAATATTATAGTGCGTGTTCCAGATCCTGTTAAAGCAACATTTCCCATTGCATTAACTAACAAAATGCTAGAAAAGTGCAATAGCGAAGTAATTATGAAGCTAGTGCTGAATACTCTAAAAAAATTTCAACTTTCAACTGACCAACTGTTGATGTTTTCGAACGATGGTGCAGCGACAATGTGTAGTGTAGGCCGTTCCCCTAAACACACGTGTGAGGGATTTTTACATGTGACGTGTGAAGTTTATGCTTTACACCTTGTAGCACAAAGTATTCGAGAACTTCCAACAAATAAAATCTGTGGTTCTACGATTCAAATCTAACGAAGCTTAGCGGAAAAGATTCGAAAATACTTCCGTTGAAACCGATTCAAAACAAATTTACGACAATTATGAAGATTTATTTGACTCAATAGAAAAATTTGGTTGTGTCAATGCAAATTGTGAACTATGTACACTCACTGCTATGTATTACAAGTGACATAAAAAAATAAAGAAGAGAGTAGCGTTACTAGAGACAGAGCAGATGCACGTGTATTTGGCTCTCGCAGAATCCGGACGAAAATTCAATATAAAATGCCTAGAGATTAATGAAGTGAAGACTTCGAGGAAAGTTATGCAAAGCTAATCATTGTAAAAAGATTATACGAAAAATTTTGAAAGATATTACTCCAGGCTATATAAGAAACTTGGTGGATAATTGTATACGAAAATGTCACGTGATTATTAATAATGGCGACAATTGGACTGTATTTTTATATTGGGTGTGCAACTTTATTCGGTTCCTTTTCAGTGGAGGTCGTTAGTTGTTGTATATACAGACTTGTTCATTCTAGAATTAGATATGCGCTGTCCACAAGTGGAAAGAGTGCAGTTAGGTTAAAGCGGGCGAGAAAGGAGGATAGAATATCTCTCACTGGCAGTTTCGTTTTCTCCCACTTTTGTATTGCAAACAACTTCCCCTACTTTCTCGCGTGCATTGACAATACGTACCTACATTTTTGAATTGTATAAATTATTTGATGCATTTTATTTGAATCTTTTAATAAAATGCAACATGGCTATTTTCTTGAAATGTTTTGCCGTTTGGCGTGAAACTAATAAAATATTCTTGAAATAAATGAAATAGAAAATTCTAAAAATTAAAAAGATTTTCAAAAATGGCTATTTTCTGGAAATGTTTTGCCGTTTGGCGTGAAACTAATAAAATATTCTTGAAATAAACGCGAGAAAGTAGGGGAAGTTGTTTGCAATACAAAAGTGGGAGAAAACGAAACTGCCAGTGAGAGATATTCTATCCTCCTTTCTCGCGCGCTTTAACCTAACTGCACTCTTTCCACTTGTGGACAGCGCATATCTAATTCTAGAATGAACAAGTCTGTATATAGTTGAGTATGACAGCTGTTTTTTTTTTTTGTTGGAAAGGTTTGATATCTGTCAACCATATTTAGGTACATTGTTTTGAATTTTGTACATTATTTTTGAGCTCATTGAAAATGCCTGATTTTGTGTTAAATAAACAACATTTGCGGGAAGTTTTCATTTTCTGCTTTAATTGGAAGAAAAGTGCAACTGAAGCTCAACGATTGCTTGCAGAAGTGTATGGTGAATCTGCTCCAACAAAAAAATCATGTTGTGAATGGTATCGACGCTTTAAAAGCGGTGAATTTAGCGTTGAAGACAGACCGCGTCCAGATCAACCAAAAAAGTTTGAAGACGAGGAACTGGAAACATTACTGGATGAAGATTCATATCAAACGCAAGAAGAACTTGCAAAAACGTTGGGAGTAACTCACCAAGGCATTTCAAAACGGTTAAAAGCATTGAAATTCATCCAAAAGCAAGGAAATTGGGTATCACACGAATTGAAGAAAAGAGACGTTGAAAGACAATTTTGCATGTCGCAAATGCTGCTTGAACGCCATAAAAATAAGTCGTTTTTGCATCGAATCATTACTCCCCATTACTCTCCCGCCTTATAGTCCACACATTACCCCTTTTGACCACTATTTATTTCGATCGATGCAGAATGCCCATATTGGAGTACGCTTCACTTCAGTTGAAGGAATCAAAAATTGGTTTAGTTCGTTCTTAGCCTCAAAGGATGAACGGTTCTCTTTGGAAAGGAATCCATCGATTGCCCGAAAGATGGGGGAAAAGTTGCAGCTTTCGATGGACAATACTTTGAATAATATGTTCATGCATTTTGATTATAAAATAAAGGCATTTTTTTTACAAAAAAAAGTAACCGAATTAAGTTGCACACCCTATATATTTGCTTAAAAATTCTTTGTATAAACTTTTATAAACTGCTTTTTTTAAAATTTATTCTGTATGGAGTTCATAAAGCATATTAAGACAGCAAGAATTAATTAAAGGAAATCGTTTCGAAACTGCAAAGAACATCACGGGGTTTCTTTTTTGTAAGTGAACTTTAATATTATTCGACTCTTGTTTTACGTTCAATTAATAACACAATTACCTCAAAACACACAAAAAGCATCAAAACCTTAAAAAAAACCTTTTTGAATTTGATCTTAATTGTATTTGGAAGATACCCAGATGGCTAAAATCGAAAGACCTCGGCAATCAACCTATTAAATGTTTGACGTAGCTTTCTCTAATCAAAAACTTGACTTTTACGACCCAATATATCAATGGACAGGTGTGAAAAGTTTTATCTATTTTTTGTTTTTTGATAACAGTTTTAAAATTTTTAAATATTCTTTATCAAAGATATTATTGTTATATAATGATGTTAACGTAAAACCGATTATAAATAATTTTAATTTTGGGGTGAAAATATGTACAATATTTGATTAAAATTTATGAAAACTGATGGAACATCATATTTCAAATTAGCAATTAATTACGATGAACCGTTAAAATTTATTTGTAATAAAAAGTTACCGACAGACTGCCTATTATACATCACTGATGAAAAGATATGGACAAAGTTTAAAATGGAAATTTGACAATGAATTTAGGTCACTATAATACTCAGAATATATATTTTTAATTTATTTTCTTAACATTTTTATCACTACTTAGAGTTTAAAGCTCTGTTTTTTCCGTTACAAATTTGTCTCGTTTTTATTTGCAAATTATATATATAAATATCACAAGTAACTAATTTATGCAAATAAAGGGTATTTCAAATTGCGCGTTTTTTTAAGAATAAATAAAATATAGATTGCTCACTGAATTTGTCTAGGTATTTGGGCATTTAAAAAGTGTGATGCATGACATTTATAAAAATGGCTTCGTACACGGTCAACAACGCGTTCAAATTGTTGAATTATTTTATGAAAATCAGCGTTCTGTGAAAAGAGTTTTTAGAAAATTAAGTGAATTTTATGGTCATCCATCTGAAAGCACTGTTGGTCGAATTATTGAAAAATTTCAAGAGACCGGTTCCGTGGAAGATCAAAAAAGTGCAAATATAGTTGTAGTGGTCGTTCACAAAAAAATATTGGTTTGATTCGTGAAAGTGTTGCTGGAGATCCTGAAATTGTCCATTCGACGACGTTCACAACAACTTGGACTTAGTGGATCAACAACATAGCGTATTTTACACAAGGATTTATCTCTGAATGCATATAAGGTTCAAATAACACAGGAACTGAAGCCTTTAGATCATTTAAAACGTCATTCATTTGTCAATTTCATCAATGAACCAGCTGATTTTTCTCAGAAAATAATGTTTTCCGATAAGGCACATTTTGAACTTGGTGGCCATGTTAATAAACAAAATTGCCGTATCTGGGCTGAGGAAAATCCACGAATTATTCATGAGAAACCTATGCATCTTAAACGAGTTACTGTTTGGTGTGCATTATGGTCAGGTGGTGTAATTGGACCTAACTTCTTTGAAAATGCTACTGGTGAAACTGTAACTGTCAATGGTGATCGATATCGTCGGATGATAACCGAATTTTTGTGGCCTGAATTAATGAATATTGATCTAGAGGATATGTGGTTTCAACAGAATAGCGCTATACCTCACTTCGTGCACGAATCAATTGATTTATTGAGAGAAATATTTCCTGGACGTGTAATCTCAAGAAACGGTGATGTTAATTGCCCACCAAGATCATATGATTTGACACCGTTAGACTATTTTCTTTGGGGTTATGTGAAAAGTCAGGTTTATAAAAACAATCCACAATCAATTCCTGCTTTGAAAGATGAAATTATTCGTGTCATTGGCGAGATAGAGCCTCAATTATGTCAAAACGTCATTGAAAATTTTAACAAAAGAATGGACGTCTGTGGAGCTGCAAGAGGAGACCATTTGACACATAATATTTTTCGCATATGAATGTCATAACTGATACTTCAATTACCAATAAAAAGTTTTTAAAAGAGAATGCAAATTATGTGTTTTATTTATTCTTTAAAAAAACTGCGAAATTTGAAACACACTTTACTTTTGGAAGAACGGAACATTTCACAAGAATTTCTGACAAAACTGACCCAGAAGCGTGAAAAGTGTAATATGTATTTAAGGTGGTCATACTAAATATTAGTATTATTATCTTTATTATTGATTTTTCAAATAATATGCAATAATTTTTGTTGTATTATTATTAGAAAAATTTACTATGTAGAAGAAAGGTAAATTTGATGGAGGCTGTCGTTGATTAAATTAATCATTTAAGCTTGATATATAACCCCTTTCCACATTAATTTTCGTATTCTGTATACATATTTCGACAACTAAGTTGTCATCGCAAATCAAAATGAACAGTATGCGTTTTGGTTTTCGACGGTACAGATCGTGTACGGAATTTGTTTCGTGTGGATTTTGCCGTGGTTTCCAAGTGCGACACTGTTTAATTATCTGCTGATGATGACAACTTAGTTGTCGAAATACGTATACAGAACACGAAAATGGATGTGGAAGGGGGTTATATATCAACCTTAAGTGATTAATGTAAAAGAAAATTCCTTTTAGTTATTTTTTTGAGAATGATGCAGAACGCTATTTTCTATGATAACCACTTACTTACGCACACTACTGTGAAATGATAACTACATTACTTTAAGGTTTTTATCAGAAAATGTATGCTTTTGTGACGTTATGTATTGCGTTGTTTTCGTATAATTAGAACAAATGCTTTGTATTCGTTGGCAAAAACTGTTATGTCGTGCATTTATTACGTTGTTACAAAAATAGCACAATTAACCAAAATAATTTATAAAATATAAAATCGACTTTTTTTTATATGAAAACGTATCTAAGCACACTTACTAATTTTAAAGAAAAGAACAGAATTTTAACCAATGTTTTTGTAGTAGTGCATTCAGAATAAAGGCAATTTTAACACGAGACGCGCGAAAAGTCATATGTAGTATGAAACCAGTAGAAATATGGTTTTCAAAAATCTAAGTGCTCCAAAAAAATGGTTCAAAATGTATTTATTTTTGAAAATATATTTGAATATAATACACAGAAACCCAAACCTCGTAAAACAAAGGAAATGGTAAAATTATTCACGCATTTATCGAAAATATATCGAAAATAACAATAAATCTTCAGATGTTTATAATGATAAATATATATATATATATATATATATATATATATATATATATATATATATAACCATTTGCAATTTATTTAAAAACAAAGTATCATTAATTTTCTCATTAATCATTGAAAAAAATTAATTAAAAATTAAATTTATATTTCTTCGTAAATAACATATCATAGTTAAACTTCCTAAATTACTTAATCAATTAAGCACAACCCCTTTCCACATCAATTTTCGTATTCTGAATACGTATTTCTTAACGTACTAAGTTGTCATCATCAACGGATAATTAAACAGCGTCGCACCTGCAAAAGTACGTCCAAAACATGCACGAAACAAATTCCGTACACGATCGGAAGCCAAAACGCACACTGTGCGTTCTTGCCTTCGACGTGCGGGTTTTTGTCGTAGTTTTCTAGGGGCGACACTGTTGAATTATCTGCTGATGGTGACAATTTAGTTAATTGAAAATTAATGTGGAAAGGTGCTATATATCAACCTTAAATGATTAAGTTAATCAACCACAGGCTCCATCAAAATTACCCTCCTATCTTGCCATTAAGTATAGGTATTTAACAGTTTGAAATTAATATTTGCTATTTTATCAAGCACTACATAATAAATCAATTTTTGACACAAATATACACTACAGGCCATAAGTGAAGGATCACTTATCATAAATAACAAAACACTTGTATTTTAGACACATCCCTTAGACTTTTACGTGTTTTGGTGAGAATAATTGAAATAACAGTTGTAAATGTAATGGTATTAGGAATTCATAGTAAACTATTTAGCAATTTAAAAATTAGTTTTCGTGCAGCATTCGTCCGAGTAAGTTGCAATACGAGCATTTGAGAACAGACGTAAAAGTAACTTATAAAAATGCCGAAAAGAAATTAACTTAGCGCAGAAACTCGTATTTCTATAATAACGCTACATGGTGAAAAATTTTCATTGCGGCAAATAGCCCAAAAGTTAAATTTATCTTATCACGCGGTGCAAGGAACAGTGAAACGATATTCACAAAGTGGATCATTACAACCAATAAAACGTTGCGGAAGGCCAAGGGTAACTACCAGACAAGAGGATTTGCGCCTAAAAATACTATCAAAACGAAATAGGCGCCTCACAGCTCCTCAGTTTCGAGCAGAGCTGAATGAAGGCCGTCGAAAGCCGGTGTCACTGACTACTGTAAAACGACGTTTGAGAAAGGCGGGACTACATGGGTGTATTGCAGCTCGAAAACCATTATTGAATCCACGAAATCGTAAAAAAACGGTTACAATGGGCCCAGGACCATCAACACTGGGACATGGAAATGTGGAAGCAGGTGTTATAGACAGATGAGTCAAAGTTCCAAGGGTTTGGTAGTAATCGACGAGTTTTCGTTCGAAGACAAGTAGGTGAAAGGATGTTACCCGAATGTGTAGTGCTAACTGTTAAGCACGGGGAGGTTCTGTGCTTGTTTGGGGATCGTTTTCCTTTGATGGTGTCGGAGATTTGTACCGCATTGAAGGCATTTTAAAAAGAGAGGGGTACCTGAAGATTTTAGAGGAACATGCAATTCCGTCTGGATCTTGTTGTAGGTGAAGGTTTTCACCTACAACAAGATAATGATCCCAAACACATTTCCCAACTTTGTAAAAACTATGTGAATCAAAAAGAGGAGGAAGGGGTGCTGATAAATATGATTTGGCCACCACAATTACCCGATCTCAACCCTATCGAATTACTGTGGGATGAATTAGATAGAAACGTGAGAAAAAGCTGTCCACAATCGCAGAAACAGCTTTGAGAGCAACTTACAAGGGTGTGGAATAATTTACCAATGGATACGTTCCAGAAACTTGTATCGCGGTTGCCTAATATTTGTAAAGATATCATTAAGCGCAGAGGTGGATACCTCGACGAAAGACGAATATGATAAGAAATTCTACAGAATATGTTGAAATTATTATATTTTATAAGGAAATCTGTTCATTTGTCTCGTAGATATAGTTTTGTAGAAATATACGTTTTGTTTCACTAAGCGTGCATGTTTTTTTTAAATTTCATCTACTGATCCCTCACTTATGGCCTGTAGTCTATGTATATAAATTTATTAAAAAGCCCCACAATCAGTTTCAATGTCTCCTAACTTAACGATCTTAGATTATTCATTCGTCACATAAATGTAACGTCACCGACACACATAATTTATATTTTTTTCCATAGCTACTTATTGATAAAAAAACTGGTTGATTGTCGAGGTCGTTACTTTGTGAATTTCCATTACACTAAGGAATAAATAAAACACTTTGTCCAAGTTTCACACCATATTATAACATTGCGAATAGACCTCTCAGTAGGACGATTATGCGATCGTAAAATGAGCGAAGCACGCGGAACGTTGCCCGAACAGAGCACCCACTTTGATAAAACAATTTTATCATTTGCACGTGTTGTTGAACGCTATATCCGTCCATGGTGATTTGGCAAAACAGATTGAATAAATGACAGCCAATTCGACGGACGTAGCTTCAACAATATGGCCGCTATCAATTGTCAACGTTCGGAAGTCCCTATTGGGGGACTCGCTATATTAACTGCACTAGTTTCGTCTGTTTCGGCATCAAAGCTTCATAATGTCTCAACAGACAAAACTAGTCGCAGTTAATATACAATACTGTGTGAAATTTAGAGAAAGTGTTTTATTTATTTCTTAACGTCTTATTCGTCTCTTAGTTAAAAATTTTGGTAATAATTAATATTAAATTAAACAATTAGTGTTTTTGTATATAAATGGAAACAATAAATTCGTTACGTTTGATATCTTAAGAACGATATGATATAAGATCAATTTCATTTCTTAATTAATTCATTGAAGAAATGCTGTTTTTTTGCATCTAAGCCTGTGGACTGTAACCGCGTCTCTGGCACTGCTACCTCACTTTCCAACGATCCAGTACTGCTATATTTAAACAGTTTCAGTGCAGCAGTAAAAAGGTCAACAACAATCCTGAGGATGTCGACTGCGAGGGACGAAACGTCGGTAAGTGAAGCAGTAGTGCCAGAAACACGATTTCAACCTGAAAGTCCAGAAAACATCCATGAGTAGCAACAACCGCGAAAGTCTACAAGCCAGATTACTATTTCAAGTATCCATTTGATATCCTGCTTCGAATGAACGCCATTAAGATGTTGAAACGAAAAATTGCCAATTTTAATTTTTTTTATAAATATCTATTTCAAAATTACTTTAATTGTAAAAGAAATTCTACATTAAATTATATCACATCTGATAATTTTTGTATCGTATGCAACATAAATATCAGAAAAATTCATAAAAAAGTACCCTTTTTATATTAAAAATCCATAAAGAAATACCTGAGGTATATTAAGAAAGTAAATAACAATATAAAAAGCATTTATGTTTCGAGAAATTCATATTTTTAATTTCCGTTCAAAACTTTTGCAGTCACTTGTATATTAATATTTCACATCAATATATAATGTATATAACAATTTACAAATATAACAAAAGAGAAAACATTTTTTTAATATTTTTTAAGAACCTTACCTTAGACTGCTGAATTTGAGATATTTCAATTTAAAAAAAAACCACAACCAAAAAGCAAAATAATGTTCTTGTTGCAATAAGTGAAAATTACAATATATTAGCAAAAGTATAAAAAAAAGAAAACTAAATTTATGAATGCTTCACCACATCAATGTTAGCCATGCAAAAAAATTATAAATATCTATATTGTACTTTTAGTGTAATTTCATCCAAAAAAAAGAGCAAAAGTAGAAGTGCTAATACTTACATAAAATGGGCACTTTTCGATTATGTATAACACGTTCATGCTTCATGCGATTACCAGGTGTGCTAAACAGTTTATTACAAAATGTACATTGCTTACTGTTTTTTCTCATTGCCACATCGTCTTCATGACCATTTGCTAATTTTTTGAAAAACTTTCATTAAGAGAATACGAATTTTAAAAAATTAGCACAAATTACCTGCTGATAAGTTTAGATGATCATCAAAATCTTGTGAACGAGATTCTTGCGAATGAGGTGAAAGTTGAGGAGGTACTTCATAAAACTCTTCGATATCATCATTAGGTTCTGCCTTGATAGTGACTATAGCCTTGAATTAAATAAAATTTACATAATTTTCAAAGCTTTAATTTATAGGAATACCTGTTCCTCTGCAGTCTCCTCTTGAGTTTGTTCATCTCTGTCTACAGGTTCATCTTTGACATGGATGGTCTAAAATTATTAAATTCGAAGGTTTTCACATAATAATCCTTATTTCTATTAACATACCACATTTCCTATATTATTGTTTCCAGTTGAAGCATTCCAACTATTTAGCCAGTCGTGTAATTTGGTTTGATTTTTATTGCATTCGACCTTAAATACATCCCAATTATTCACTTTTGATCGGCACTGATTACAAATCATTGTGGAAATTTTATCATTTGGTGACACCTAAAATTATAGCATAATTGGTAAAATCACTCTAAATTAACTCATATTAAAAAAAACATATCCCTTAAATAGCATAAAAAAAATAAAAACAAATGAAATTAAATGGCCTAAAGCAGATATTGTCATTTTGTTTCTAAAATAATTAATAGAATAATCTTCATGGGCATCCATATTTGTATCCCAAAGCCGACATTTGGAGCAAAACTTTGTGGGTCATATTTGTAAAACGCCCATTTAAAAGCCAATCAAATATTTTTTCTAATAGACTTCGTAACAATACCACTTATCAAAACGTTTATTCATAACCAAAAAATTTATAGTTAATAGTTTTTAAAGCTCACAAAGATCTGAATAGCTTAATGTGTACGTGAACCATGTCATTAAAGTCGAGAATTCCACAGCCTTCTTACAGAGCGTCACCTTTATCTACTACAATGGCCAATAGGCCAACACGTAACGGAAATTATAGAAATCAAGATGATTCAGTTAAAGAATTTTGGACGAAACAATATTTAACCAAACCAGTACATACCTCCACACCGATGAAATTAAGAATCTTTTGAACCAATGTTCGACTTTCTGCTTCGTCCTCAAATATTGGTTTCAAATTGTTGAACTTATCCGATAAGCACAATCGACAACAGGAGCTGTAATTTCCAAATGTTTCCTCTCCCATTATGGTAAAGTCTAGAATAACACTTGGATACACTAAATAACCACTAAAATATAATGATAAACTAAAGCACAACACTTGTTCACTACTATGAACATCAAATTATCCTCATTTCGTCAAACTACATCGAGTTGGCTGATGCACGCCATAACATCATCCCCACTTCTCATCTACTTGCTTCCTGACGACAGGATTTGGCGTTGTATTGAGTCTTCGTAGAAAACGCTGCTGTAATCCCTATTAAAATTGGAAAACCTTCGCTTTCATACAAAGACTCTTAAATATGGTTTCTTCTTCGCTTCTCCTTTAAAATATTTTATCAATTCTTGCATCCATTAGATTGTGATGGTATACCATTACAGTGTCAAGGTCTGCAATAGTAAATAAGTTGATTGGTACACGGCAAAATCACAATATAAGACCAATCAATAAAAATACTATGGAAATACAGATAACACATACATAAAAGCCCTCTCCCATTATTTAAACAACCCCAAATAATTATAGGCTCAAATATTTCTTAAATGAGGATAGTAAATATTAAATATTTAATAAAAAATTATGTGGTTTAAAATTATAATTTCAACCTGAGTTAAAAACATATAATCAACAAAATTTATCCAAAAAATATTTGGAATAAAAGCATCATCATTATATTCTTGTTTCCTATTTACATATGCAATGGGTATTGCACTGCATGACAAAGGTAACAAGAATATATACATATACATATATATATGTACACATGTATTGATTTTCTTATTTTTTACATACAGTACTTGGATAAAAATTTATATTATTTATCAATTTTTTCATTCTTAGGAAAAGTATGTTAATTTTCAACAAAAAAACAGTTGTATATTAAAAAATCAATTATTTTTTATTAAATTTTATTATTGACAAAAATAAAGAACCAATAGGAACTTTGTTTAGGAAATATTGAATATTGGCAGCACTTAACTTAGTGGAAAAAACATTTGTTTACATGTTAGTGCTTCTTCGTGTATTTCATTAAATTTGGCTCAAGATATTATTTTTTAAAGAAAAATAAGTTACGAATATGATTACAATAAAGATTATATTATAATTTTATAAAAACTATAGAAATACGTGATTTATTCCACTCGTATATTTCCATATATTTAAAAAGTACAAAAGTACTTGTCTCTGTAACTGACATTGTTTTTCTAAATTAAAATATTACATATCAAAATGTCTAAACGGCATATTGAAGACAGCGGTAGCAGTCAACCACCAATTAAAAAAATTCATTTTGAGCCACATTTAATTGGACCAGTTTCCACATTGGAGGAAATGGATATTAAAGTATTACAGTTCCAAAACAAGAAGTTGGCCCAGGTAAACTAGAACAGCTTTTTTAATAAATATTACTAGTGTCTACAATACAATTTACAGCGAATTGAGCAAAGGCATCGTACAGAGGCAGAATTGAGGCAAAGAATTGAACAACTTGAAAAGCGACAAACCCAAGATGATGCTGTGTTGAATGTTGTAAATCGATATTGGAATCAACTGAATGAAGATATAAGAATTTTACTACAGCGTTTTGATGCAGAAACTGCAGATGAATCGGAAAATAAAAATGAAAGTGAAGCTACAACATCTTTCTTAATGCAGTTGTCAACTTGGGATAAAGAAGAATTAGATGATAAATTAGCAAATAGGGTGCAAGTTTCGAAGAGAGCTGTTGCAAAATTAATTCAAGCATTCGATCGTTTAATGCAGAGAAATGAAAAAATTACATTAGCATTGAAAGGTGAACTGGATGGACGTAAGTTAAAGCAATAAAAGTTCTTTTAATGCATTAAATAGTTTTTTTCTTTTTTATTTGTAGAGGATGCACCAAATGTTGAAGATGTTACTCGTCAAGCAAATATACAGTTACAAGCAGAAAATAGAAATTTGCAAGCACTGAATACTAGTCTACATGAAAAATATCATACTTGTAATTTAAAAATGGCAGAATTACAAGATTCAGTTACTGCAAAGGATACTGAAAATGCTGAATTGAAAAACCAAATTGACGATTTGCAATATGAATTGGAAAAGGTTAGGAACCGCAATGACAAACTCGAAAATCATTTGGCGGAGGCAATTGAAAAATTAAAAATTTATCATCAACTTCATGGAGATCCAGACAAAGGAGAAAAACCAAAGCCTGTACAATCTACAGTGTCTCAGGCAAAATTAGAAGACTTGACTAAAGAAATTGAGGAATGGCGTGAATTGGCAAATAATAGACTTCAGGAATTAGACAAATTACACCAGACACATAGAGAAACATTGAAGGAAGTGGAAAAACTGAAAATGGATGTAAGCTTTTATTTAGAACTATTAAAATATCTATTTAGTACGGAATTATTTAATATACCAATTTAAAATGAGATTTTAAATGATTTATAGTGATTTCTTTACTATTCAAAATATTCTCATAATTTAAAGTGGTCTTACATTAATTGCGAAATTTTACTGTTTTCATATAATACATTTTCACTAAGTATTCCATTAAGATATAAATCTAATGTAAACTTGCATAATTAATGCCTTAAATCTTTTAAAAATAAAGTGGGATGAATAGAAATAATGGATATTGTAATTTGGTGTCAAAATGTTCAGTGTATGTGTGGTTTCGAAATAACCATTCTTATCACCTAAAATATGAACTATTATAAGGATACAGCGTTATATACTATGCACCAATTTGAAGATAAAGCTCTTTGTAAGACGTAAGTACATGTTTACAATTGTTCTGATAATATACAATGACTCTATTGACATTAGGCTAATTGTGAAACCCTTATTTTTGCCCCTTTGTATTATAAGTGTATGTAAGTTGGGAAAATTAAGAATAAAATCAATGAATAATCTGCCGTTCTCTCTAACTATTATGATGTTTACAGAAATAAAATTTAATATTTTCGTGGAACACTTTCTGAATCATATCTTTACTGACGAATCACTCAAAACAGAATAAGATAATAGTAGTGTCATCAACTAAAATTGTTTAGACTTGCCCTTTTTTTTACAATTATCCAACCTTGTACTATATGTTCTGTTTTGTGCAGAAAAGTGACTTCGAATATTGTCTATCTAAAATTATAGATAATAACGAATCTTACTTGATTTTTAAATATGTAATTGTTGTAACCAATAATTTATAGTTACGAAAAATAAATTCATTTAATATTTGGCCAGATTTGTAATTGTCGAGAGTAGAAATGGGTAATATTTTGTTGTTATATTATTTTTATGTAATGTTTCTGTAGGTGATTTTGATGGAGCCTGTGGTTGGTTAATTTAATCACTAAATATTGATATATAACCTCTTTCCACATTAATTTTCGTAATTCCGTATACGTATTTCGACAACTAAGTTGTCATCATCAGCAGATAATTAACCAGTGTCGCACCTGGAGAACTACGGCAAGAAATACCCGTATGAAAAAACTAATTCCGCACACGATACGTTCTGCTAAAAGCCAAGACGCACATTAGTTTTTTCGTGCGGGTATTTCTTGCCGTAGTTCTCCAGGTGCGACACTGCTTAATTATCTGCTGATGATGACAACTTAGTTGTCGAAATACGTATACAGAATTACGAAAATTAATGTGGAAAGGGTTTATATATCAATCTTTAGTGATTAATGTTTCTGTTATTGCCATCATATTTAAAATTGAATGTAATGTTAAAATAATTGGAAGGCATAAATGTATATGGCTTGCATTTCTTTTATTGTAGAAAGATGTAAAGTTAATGATTATATTTTCGCTAATTTATTATAAAGCAAATTTGCAATATTCCATTATTATAAAAGCATTTCTCAAAATGTGTTAAACGTAAATCAAAAACAAAAAGAAATTAATGTTAAAATCTATAATCGTACTCTATTCAACAAATTCGAGATTACGAACCTTTTTTTCTGAAGTATTTGAAGATGATTTAATGGGAACTGGGACTGGAAGTAAAATTTGTTTATTCTTTGATATTATTAAACTTCAACACCCTGGCAAATCAAAGATCCTTAAATTATTGCGTTTTTCATGCAATAATTTCTTCATCCGTCCGAAACTTCTTTTTAGCAAAGAAATGTTAAAATTTTGAACTTACTTGGGGGTTAGATCGGGCAAATAGAGTAAATCCTAATTCATCCAACTTCTTGTGAACAACTTGACTGATGTGAGAACTTCTTTTATGGTTTATTCCAAGATATTTTTTGGAAATTGCCTTTCTCAATTTGTTTAGTAAAACGGCATAGTATATTTAGCGCTTTGGCACTTTGCAAAAATTCGAAATCATTACCTTCTCCGCCAATAGAAATGTCTTGGCTTTCTTTAGAAGAAGGCTGCTATGATACGTCTTCTGTTGGACTGTCCATGTAGACTTCATGTACACTACTGGTCATATTTATTTGCCCACCCTTAGTTTTAGCCAAAATTATAAAACTATCAAATGTGTACTGAAAATTTATTTATTGTACCAATACAATAGTGTAAAATAAACATAAAATAGTTACATTTTTCTTATATAAAAGCTTTATCATTAATTATTATTAAATTTTGCTCTCATCAATGTGCCCACCTTTATTTTTGATAATTGCGGCACATAGCCGCGGCATCCTTTCAATTAATTTTTGCAGTGTATCTTCTGTAATTTGTGCCCAGGCTTCGTGAAGTTGTTCCCACAGTACAGTGGTGGATGATAGAGCACGTTCTCGAACCTTCCGGTCCAATTCTTCCCAAAGAAGCTCTATTGGGTTTAGATCAGGACTTTGAGCTGGCCATACCATTATAGAGATTTGCCCTTGCTCTTCTAGTTGACGCAAGTAATCGCCACACAATCTAGAAGTGTGTTTCGGATCGTTGTCCTGTTGAAATACAAAGTTTTCGCCAAGAATCCTTAGTCCTGAAGGAACAGCGTTATTTTCTAAAATTTCCTTGTAGCCTTCTTTTCTTAGGATTACCTCAATTTTGACGAGATCACCTACAGATCTTCCACCAAAACACCCCAAAATCATTACTGAACCTCCTCCATGTTTTATGGTAGGCGCAATACATTCTGGCAGTACTCTTTCTCCTGCGGATCTTCTTACGAATATTCGCCTTTTACTACCGAAAAGTTCAAACTTCGATTCGTCTGTCCACAACACATTATTCCACTGATCAATCGTCCAATTCTTATGTTCTTTAGCCCAATTTAGTTGTTTTATCTTGTTTTGCTTTCGTAGTAGTTGTTTTCGCAGAGCAATTCTTCCGTATAAACCCGCTTGCCTTAACCTTCTCTGTTCCGTTGACACACTAATTAGTTTAGCACGCGCTCTATTCATTTCAGCAGCAATTTCTGGTGCTTTTTTCGTCTATCGCGTCTACCTATCCGTATTAGATACTGGTCATCTGCAGATGTCGTCGCTTTGCGTCGTCCAGATCTTCTTTTGTTGGAAAATGTATCACTTGCTTCAAATTTTTTAACGTTATAATCAACGGTTCTGCGATTTAATCGTAATTCTTTTGCAATTTCGCGACTACTTTTACCCGTACGATGATAAGCAATTATCATAGCACGCACTTCAACAGATAATTCCTTCGTCTTCGGCATTGCATTAAAATATTCACAATAACTCTCTATTTCACTGTTTTCGCAACAAAAGATGAACGATGACTGACATAAAATTTATTTTCCTTTTTGAATAACACATCCTAATATTGTAATTAGTTAGTACAATAACACAATATTGGTAATACCTTTCGGAAATACAAGTAAAACTGTTAATACTGTAGGGATTAGCCTATATAATATTTATGGTATTTTTCCAATTTATAACACCTTTACGATATATCGTAAACAATTTAAGATTTTCGTAGAAATTCATATGGAATTACTTGCACTAATAATATTGTTGAATAATTATAATACAGATTGTTCGAAAGACAATTCGTATTTCAGGAAACACATAAAATTGGGGTGGGCAAATAAATATGACCGGTAGTGTACATCGTAAACGTTTTGTGGTACCTACTGTACTTTCATCTTCTTTTTAAACCAGGATTGGGCACAAAATAGTCTACACATTTCTGTTCTATGAATATCCAATATTCTTTATCAAAGCCGCTCTCAATTTGAACATTTTTTAATTTATTTATTTCTTATTTTCGTAAGCTTCAATAGATCTTCGTTAAAAATCTTGTGTCTAAAACTCATACAAATATCCATATTGTATAGATGTGTCCTCGAGCTAAGTGTTCGATTACCAAGCCAGTGGTCTTAATCTTAATCCGTTTTAATACTTCTATTCATTAAATTGTTTTTAATTCAAAATTTAATGTAATTTTTCATGTGTCTTTCAGATTCGTCAGCTGCCGGAAAGCGTGATTGTTGAAACAACAGAATACAAATGTCTGCAGTCGCAATTCTCCGTTTTATATAACGAATCTATGCAATTGAAAACACAATTGGATGAAGCACGTCAGCAGTTACAAACAAGCAAGAATGCGCACTTAAGGAACATAGAATTGATGGAGGTAAAAAGATAAAGTTATTAAGTTAAGTAATTTATTGCGAACCGTTTAAAATAGCTGTATGTAGAATCAGAATATCTTGCAGTGTAAAGGCAAGCTATCTGCTTCTGGGCTTCCGGGCTGGAACCGCGTCACTTGTACTACTGTGGGCAAAAAAATAGTAAGACTTTTTAATTTAAATTTCGCGCGAAAACCCATTCGTCGAAATATTCTTTTTCTAGGTTGGTATGACTATCAGTGACATCTGTGCCAAATGTCACATCAAAATAATCATTAGTGTTTAGTATACGCTTGTCTTTCTGAATCGACGATTAACAGTCAGAGACCTTACTGGCATCGTTGGAATATCGGAAGGATCAGTGAAAACCATTTTGAAAGATCATTTGGGCGTAAGATAAGTGAAAGCACGATCTCTTCCAAAATCACTCAATTTTTTCGAAAAACAGCGTCGCGTTGACGTCTGTGAAACAATGCTTTCCGACTATCAAGACAAAATGAATGGCATCATAACTGGAGATGAGACTTGGATCTAGGCTTATGACCCGGAAACAGACGATCAATCGGCCGAATATCGTATCAAAGATGAGCCGAAACCCAAAAAACCACGTCAAAACAAGTCAAAAATCAGGGTTATGTTGACAGTTTTCTTCGATTATCGATGTGTGGTGCACTCCGAATTCCTTCCGACCGGCCAAACTGTCAACAAAGAATACTATTTGAGTGTTATGCGTCGTTTGCGCAATGCTATTCGTAAAAAGAGGCCAGAATTATGAGCCGACAACTCCTGGTTTTTGCTCCACAATAATGCACCGTCGCATACTGCATTAATTCTTCGTGAGTTTTTCGCCAAATTTTCAACCAATATCGTGCCGCAACCACCGTATTCGCCTGATTTAGCTCCGTGTGACTTCTGGCTATTCAGCAAACTCAAACGACCGCTCCGGGAAAACCGTTTTGAGTCAATTGAAGACAGTAAATGTGAATCGCTACGCGAATTGAAGGCTATTCCTGAAATTGACTTTAACAACTGTTTCGAGAATTGGAAGAAACGTTGGCACAAGTGTATTGGGGCCAGGGGGATTACTTTGAGGGGGACGAAATAGATTTGGAAGAATAAATTAAGAATTTAAAAATTATGAACAAAGTCTTACTATATTTTTGCCCACAGTAGTATATCTGCCGACGTTTCGTACCCATTTGTATGGGACATCTTCAGGGCTGAACTACTGCACTGAAACTAGTCAACTTCATTTGAACTGTTGTTAAAGAATTCACTTTAGAAAACTGATTCATTTAGATAGAAATATAAGTTTGTGTATTTATTGTTTCCCAATAAGTTAAGAAATAAGATTTAATATAGTTTGGTATTATACAGCCATATATAACTTCAACTGATTATCTTCTAATGAATATTGTTTCAGAGTGAAGAGTTAATAGCACAGAAGAAGTTGCGTCAAGAAGTGATGCAACTGGAAGATGTCTTAGCCCAGTTAAGAAAAGAATACGAAATGCTTCGAATAGAATTTGAACAAAATTTGGCAGCAAACGAGCAAACAGGACCGATTAACCGCGAAATGAGACACCTAATTACCTCCCTACAAAATAACACGCAACAACTCAAAGGTGAAGTTCACCGTTACAAAAGAAAATATAAAGAAGCGAACGCCGAAATTCCCAAACTTCGCAAAGAGATCGAGGATCTGACCGCAAAATTGGGACAACAACAGGCTGCCAGTCAAGATTCGAAGGAGAACATCAAGCAAGAGCTCATAAAAGAAGAGGAGAATTCCAGCGGTGATGGCAATCTGCAGATCAAAGAAGAACCGTCCAGCACTCCGATTACCAAAAAGGAGAATGAAGAAGAGAGCGAGGCTACCGAAGAAGGTGACTGCGATAAGGACAAGTCGGGAGGATCCGGCAATTCACCAAATGTTAAAAAAGACGGTGCGAAACAAGAAAAGAGTGGCGCTAAAAAAGATCCGAACGTGAAAACCGAGAAAGAACACAGGGAAGCGCAAAGGGCAAAGGAAGCGAAAATTGCAGAGAATGAAATTATCCGCGATTTAAAGGCGCAATTGAAGTAAGTTTTAGTTAATATTGGGAAAGGTCGTAACGTGTTCTTCGTGTGTTTTTTATCACTTATTAATGTATAAAAGTGCAATCAATCTATATGTTGCCCGTTTTCTTCAATAACCTTTTTCTATCTTTTGGTAAACTCCATAATTCCTTGTTCATAGAAGGGCCCTTCTATATCGATAATGTTTAACCACACAAGAAACTTTGAAGAGAATAAAAAAAGTGAAAGACTGAGAGTGCAAAGTTTGGCAATCATAGTGGATGTGGTATTATTTCCAATCCAAGAACTAATAATTTTTGACGGACGATAAAACTTGTGTGCGGTCTCGCATAGTCGTACCACATTTGTCATGTAAAAATTCAATTGTCATGAATTGAAATACCACTCCTTTACGATTAACGAACTCTGGACATTTGCAGATCATGAATTCGTTCAAGAAAGTATGCTGGCATACATTTGTTTTTAATTTTTAATGTCATGATACATAGGATAATCAAATATTTAACGATTACCATTAAACACAAACATTTAGTTGTGTGATTTTCAGATGATCTGTTTATTAAAAAAGAGTAAAGATTGTTTCGCTAACATTGTAGCTTCTTCACACTAAAATGTAGATTTAGATTCAGATTCATTTATTTTCCAAAAAGATTTTACAAGTAGAGTTTGTACAATAAATTTGGAATTGTCAATAAAATAAAACTGAAAATATAGTACAATATTAAAGATATAAAAATATATATAATCATATACATACACATACAGATACATACAAAGGGTTCTAGGAAAGTTTTGCAATATGACGCAACAAGGAATCGTAGGAAGCTGCTTGTTGCTGCATGTTGAACCATGTTCATACGTGTATAGCAATCGCCGTGCCATGTCGATGGGCTCAGTTATTCATTAGCAGTGAGAGTGTAAAGTGCTTGCGATGGTATCGTGGTCACGAAATGAGATAAAGGCAGTGTTGTGTTATAATTTCGTGCGTGGTTTAAACATAAACCAGTGCTTCGAAGAAGTGACTCTTGCACTAGGTGATGTTCGTCCACATCGCACAGCGATATTCAGGTGGTATAGAGAATTCTGAAGGGGAAATTTAACTGTGGAGGATGCTGAGAGGCCGGGAACGACACGAACGTCAGTTACGGAGGAAAACGTTACTACTGTGAGGAAAATGCTTGGCGAGGACAGGCGAGTGACCTACCAACAGATAGAGGGTACGTCAGGCCTAAATGCACCGGCAACTCGTTCGATTCTGCATGATCATTTGCACGTGAAGAAACTTTGTTCTCTCTGGGTGGCGCATCGACTGACTGAAGAGCAGATGACACGACGTGTGACTCGGTGCCGGGAGATGCTAAAAAGTTTAATAAGGGACAATCTCGATATGTGAACAACATACGTGACAGGTGACGAGACTTGGCTGTACTATTACGATGTGCCGACCAAAGCTCAAAACAAAGTTTAAATCTTTGATAATGAGAACACACACACAAATACAGCTATCATTTTCTTCTTTACAGATCGGGATTTTTTGACAACTACTGTCAGAAAATCCCGATCTGTAAAGAAGAAAATGATAGCTGTACTTTTCAAATCTAGTGGAATTGTGGAACGCGTCGTTTTGGACACACAGAAGACAGTCACAGCTAAGTAGTATACTGAACAGTGCCTGTCTAAAGTCATTTGATCTATGAAGAACCTGCGGCCAAAGTCAAGAATGGACACCTGTTTCCTCCATCACGATAAAGCTCCAGCTCACCGCGCCAAAGCCTGCACCGAACATTTGACCACGACAGGATTGAAACTTCTCGAGCACCCTCCCTACAGTCCAGATCTTGCTCCCTGCGGCTTTGCACTGTTCCCGCATGTGAAAATGAAGCTAAAAGGGAGGCGGTTTTCCAGTAATGAGGACCTTCTGTGGGCTTGGGACAACGAGTGTGCTTTACTCCCTAGTGAAACTTGGCAGAACTGGTTTAAAGATTGGTTTCGGAGGATGGAGAGGTGTATTGAGTGTAGAGGAAATTACTTTGAAAAAATTAAATAAACAAAGCTGTATTGCAAAACTTTCCTAGAACCCTTTGTATGTACTAATAAACATATAACTGAGCATAGCTATCGTTTAATATTCAGTTTGTACATTACCGTCCATATTAGTTCGGACAGCTAGTGAAATTTAGTAAACCCTTCTAAAAAATAATATAATTACATTTAAATATAAATAATATATTTACGTGAGGTCTTTTACGAGGTTTATAACCAATTGTAGGCAAATATATTTATTAGAACACCTACAAATAACTATTACATTTTATGACTCACTGTTCAGACGCCATAAATACGATTATTTTTAAGATAATATTGCAAGCAAAAAATTTGCGAAACTTACCTACCCTCACCCCAAAGAGTCTTGTATACCGAAATATGCATTAGCTTTCAAATAAACTTGCTAGTGTGCACATCGCTCATAAGACCGTCTTCTTTGTGTGAACTTTTTAAAACGCCGAGAGGAAAACCAACAAGTTTAGGAAAACGTTTTGTAATTATTGCTTTTCATCAAGAAGGTTATTCAGTGCATCTAATTTCCTAAAAGACACATGTTAATAAATCGACTGTTAGTGATATTCGACGACATTGACACACGCGCAGTTTAAGAGATCCGACACATTCAGGTCGTAAGCGAATAACATCTCACGCCGACGATAAGTGTATAAAATGCTGAGTGAAGGAAATAGGAGACTAACAGCACTTGAAATCGCCGCAGAAATGAATTGCGACAGCGCAAGAAAAATTTCTGTTACAACGGTGAAAAGAGGATTAAAAGCTGCAAATCTTCACTGTCGCATTGCTGTAAGAAAATTCTTACTTCGACGGGAAAACAGGCAAAACCGACAATAATGGGCAGAAACACACAGAGATTGGACACTGGATGACTGGAAAAGGGTCTCAAGGCATGTTTTTGTAAGAAGAGCGGTGGTCAAAGAATACTGTGGGATTGTATAGTGCCAACTGTCAAACAAAGAAGAAGTTCTGTACTTGTTGTTGTTTTTGCTACGCCGGCACAGGAGACTTGAAGCGAATCGAGGGTATTTTGCGAAAGGAAGATTATTTAGAAATATTTCAAGAAAATGCAATACCATCGGGGCTACGTTTAATTGGCGAAAATTTTGTGTTTATGCAGGACAACGACCCTAAACACTCAGCAGTAATATGTAAAAGAATTTCTTAAAAAGTGAATTAAACAATAATACCTTACAAATAATGATATAGCCACCGCAAAGTCCCGATCTGAACCCCATAGAATTGTTATGGGATGAATTGGACAAGAGGGTCCGAAAAAATGAACCTTGTGAGACATATGCAAGAAGAATAGAATAGAGTCCTTGAAAAACTCGTGAAACGGATGCCTCGAATTGTACGGACTATTCTTCGCGCAAAAGGGGGTTTCTACGATGAGCGAAATGTTTAAGATATCTTTGTTTATTTAACGTTAGAATTACTTTAATTTTTATTACTATACTTTATGAACATCTCTAAACAATAATGCAATAAAAACTTTTAAGTTTTGACATAAATTACTGTTTTCCCTTTTTTAAAAATTTATTTGAGTGTCCGAACTAATATAGACGGCAATGTACTTTTACGAATCTGTCGTTCTGACCAACGTGACCGCTCTAGTTATAACTTTTCTAAAAACTCAATAATAAAATTACTTAATTATCCAAATTGTTTTAGGAAAGCGTTAAATGAACAGAAAGAAATGAAACT
The DNA here is from genome assembly GCA_031893035.1 of Dermolepida albohirtum. NCBI lineage: Eukaryota > Metazoa > Arthropoda > Insecta > Coleoptera > Scarabaeidae > Dermolepida > Dermolepida albohirtum. Next base: position 232,499 of record JAVIWB010003310.1, read on the forward strand.
TCTTTTGGACATGTATAAGAGCGTGACAAAAGAACAAAGAGATAAAGTACAGTTGATGGCTGCGGAGAAGAAACTTCGTACGGAAGTAGAAGACATGAGACAACAATTAAAGAAGATACAGGTTAATTAATTAATTAAAGATGTTAAAGTGCCTTTCTGAGTTTTAACATTGTAGGAAAGTAAAAGAGAGGACAGGAAGAAGTTAGCAGACGAAGAAGCGTTGCGCAAAATTAAACAGCTGGAAGAGCAAAAATACGAACTTCAAAAGCAAGTGGCTTCTCAGAAGCCAGCTGATGGAAACTGGGCTGGTCATAACGTTCTTCATCAAATGCGGCCTTTCGTTGGATCGCACGAAGAGGAAGCTTTACTGAACGAAATGGAAGTTACGGGCCAGGCGTTCGAAGACATGCAAGTACGACTTATTAATTTTTTCTTTCATAACTTTAATGCGTTAACGTTTATTTTGACCGTTTCTTAATTGTTAATTAGGAACAAAATTCAAGATTAATTCAGCAGCTTCGAGAAAAAGATGACGCCAATTTTAAGCTAATGACGGAAAGGATTAAATCGAATCAGTTGCATAAATTGGCGCGTGAAGAGAAGGATGTTCTAAAAGAACAAGTAAGTACTTTAACTCAACAGGTAGAAACTGCTAATCTTGTAGTACGAAAACTAGAAGAAAAAGAGAGAATCCTCCAGAACACCTTAGCTACAGTTGAAAAGGAATTAGCTTTGAGACAACAAGCAATGGAAATGCATAAGAGAAAAGCTATAGAGTCCGCACAGTCTGCCGCGGACTTAAAACTACATCTTGGTAAGTTAAATTCTTAAAGAAAAAATAAGACATACTACTATGGGCAAAAAATAGTAAGACTTTTTAATTTAAATTTCGCACGAAAACCCATTCGTCGAAATATTTTTTTTCTAGGTTGGTATGACTGTCAGTGACATCTGTGCCAAATGTCACATCAAAATAATCATTAGTGTTTAGTATACGCTTGTCTTTCTGAAGTACAAAAAGTGCATTCGGCGATTTTTACAATGAGTGAAATTATTCAACAAAGAAGTTCCATTAAATTTTGTGTACGGAATTAAATTTCTGGTGCCGAAACATTCAGAATGTTGCAAAAGGTCTTCCATGATAATTGTTTGTCGCGAGCAAGTGCTTTTGATTGGTACAAATTATTCAAAGAGGGTCGAGCACGCGTTGATGATGAACCACATCCAGGACGGCCATCAACATCAACTGATGATCAACACGTCAATAGAATCAAGGAATTGGTGCTTGAGAATCGACGATTAACAGTCGGAGACCTTACTGGCAATTGTTGGAATATTGGAAGGATCAGTGAAAACCATTTTGAAAGATCATTTGGATCTAAGAAAAGTGAAAGCACGATTAGTTCCAAAATCACTCAATTTTTTCGAAAAACAGCGTCGCGTTGACGTCTGTGAAACAATGCTTTCCGACTATCAAGACAAAATGAACTGGAGATGAGACTTGGATTTACGCTTATGACCCGGAAACAGACGATCAATCGGCCGAATATCGTATCAAAAGTGAGCCGAAGCCCAAAAAACCACGTCAAAGCAAGTCAAAAATCAAGGTTATGTTGACAGTTTTCTTCGATTATCGAGGTGTGGTGCACTCCGAATTCCTTCCGACCGGCCAAACTGTCAACAAAGAATACTATTTGAGTGTTATGCGTCGTTTGCGCAATGTTATTCGTAAAAAGAGACCAGAATTATGGGCCGACAACTCTTGGTTTTTGCACCACGATAATGCACCGTCGCATACTGCATTAATTCTTCGTGAGCTTTTCGCCAAATTTTCAACCAATATCGTGCCGCAACCACCGTATTCGCCTGATTTAGCTCCGTGTGACTTCTGGCTATTCAGCAAACTCAAACGACCGCTCCGGGGAAACAGTTTTGAGTCAATTGAAGACATTAAACGTGAATCGCTACGCGCATTGAAGGCTATTCGTGAAATTGACTTTAACAACTGTTTCGAGAATTGGAAAAACGTTGGCACAAGTTTATTGGGGCCAGGGGGGATTACTTTGAGGGAGACGGAATAGATTTGAAAGAATAAATTAAGAATTTAAAAATTATGAACAAAGTCTTACTATTTTTTGCCCACAGTAGTATATGTGAAAATGGTAACTATAGTATGAGTTTTAGTATACAGTGATACCTCGACATACGAGTTTAATTCGTTCCGTAACCTTGCTCGTATGTCAATTTGCTCGTATCTCAAAGCAATTTACCCCATTGAAATTAATGGAAATGCCATTAATCCGTTCCAGACCCAAAAATGTTACCCCTAATTGTTTATGTTACGTGTTCTTGAATAAGAAAAATGTATTTATAAATGACAAATATTGTATAAAAACGTAATAAAAGAGAATGTAAAGCAAAGGGGTTTTCCGAATGGTATACAAGCAGAGGTTTTATCTTGTGGTCGCCACTCGCATTGGCACACAGTGCGAGAGTTAGTCTATCCTTCATGGGTTTGTGACCTAGCATCATCTTCTCCTCTGCTGTTATGTAAGTACTATTCGGCATCTTCTTCCAGAAAAGCCCCGTTTCGTCACAGTTGAAGACTTGCTGGAGGATGTATCCGTTGGCTTCTATCAGTTCGGTAAAAGTTTTGAGATAATCCTCAGCTGCATTTACATCCGAACTTGCTGCCTCACCATGCCTGACAACGGAGTGTATGCCGGTCCTTTTCCTAAAACCGTCAAACCAGCCTCGACTGGCTTTAAACGAGTCTTCCGATGCCTCGTCCGTGGAAGTGCGTTGGGTCTGATTCAGCAAATCACCGTAAATCGCTCGTGCCTTCTCGCATATGATACCCTGAGTTGCTTCTCCGTCACCCAAACCATTAGCAGTTTCTCCATCTTTTCATGGAGTGAGCTCCGGAGCTTAGAAATTATTGTAACGCCCTTAGCTGGCGTTATACCCTTTATCGACTTTATGTTCAAGCACAGTGCATATCATTGAAGTACTACGCCCGTACTGCCTCGCCAAGTCAGCTACCCGCACACCTTCATTTTTTTGTATGATTTCACGCTTTAATTCACTAGACATCATCTTCTTCTGAGCAGTGACCTTTCCACTCACTTTCTTCCGACCCATGGTTATAGAAAGAAATGTGATAAAGTAGCCCTAGAAAAACTTAGCAAAGATGCTTCGACAGCGAGGTAAACAAGCACACTGGGGGAATACGTGGGTTGTTCCTCGTATCTCAAATATCGCTCATATTTCAAAACAAAACTTCGCTTGCTCGACAGCTCGTATCTCAAATAACTCGTATGTTACGGCACTCGTATGTCGAGGTACCACTGTACTTGTTAAATTATTGTTGCAATACAACGAAGGGAATATAGATTTGACTTAGACTTTCTTGTATAAAAATAAAAATAACAAGAGACCAATAAAACAAACTTTATTTTTCAATACAATGCATATTATACACTACCGTTCAGAAGTATTTGGGCACCTATAGATTTAGAAGAAATGATTAAAAGCACTAGTGAAAAGTGAACATATATTTATTATTTACATATACATAGCTAATTACATATTATATCTAAACTTGTGTTTCGTCTACAAGTTGGTAGAAAAGTTTTGAAAGCCAAAATGAAACAATGTGAATTTTTAAATGAAATTAGTTTTTTTATTCAATGTAATCTCCCTCAACCTCAATACATTTATTCCAATGATCCTCCAATAATTTTATACCATCTCTGTAATGATTTTCTGGAAGCTCTGCAAAATACTGTGTCACGGCTGAAATAGCTTCTTCATTCGATGAAAAACGCTTTCCACGAACGAATTGTTTCAAGTTTCTGAAGAGGTAGTAATCACTCGGAGCCAAATCTTGTGAATACGGTGGTTGTTCAAGCAATTCGTACTTTAATTCATTGAATTTAGCCATCATCAAAACACTTTTGTGTGAAGGCGAATTGTCTTGATGAAAAATTATTTTTTTTTTCGCTAAACTAGGTCTTTTTTCACGAATTTTTGCATCCAGTTGATCTAAAAGGTTACAATAATACTCTGAGTTAATTGTTTTACCTTTTTCAAGATAATCAATCAATAAAATTCCTTTTGCATCCCAAAACACTGATGCCATAACCTTTGCCGATCGTCCTGACTTCACCTCTTTTGGAGTTGAACAACCAACCGTAGTCCACTGTAATCGTTCTTGTTTCAATTTGGGATCATGGTGGTAGATCCAATCTCATCCATAGTTATAAAACGACGCAAGAAATCGGTTTTATTCCGCTTGAAACGCACCAAGTTACGCTGAGAAATTTGTTTTCGATCCAGTTTTTGTTGAATTGTTAACGAATGCGGCACTAACTTTCCAAACAGCTTTTTCATAAGTAATTCTTCATGTAAAATATAGAGTACTCGTTCGTCTGAGATGCCTATGGTATCAGCAATTTCACGCTTAGTCAAATTCGGATCTTCACTAACCATATTATGTACTTGCTCAATTATTTCTGCCGTTGTTGCAGTTTTTGGTCGTCCACTGCGTGGTTCATCTTCAACGCTTGTACGACCCCGTTTAAACTCTAAAACCCATCGACGTACCGTTGGAAATGAAGGAGCACATTCCTTTAACACGTTCACCATTTTTGTATGAATCTCTGTTACTGATAAACCTTCCAAAACAAAGAATTTTATCACAGCGCGATATTCAGTTTTTTCTATTGTTAAAAATACGCAGACACGTCTAATTCAAATGGAGTGCTAACAATGAATGAATTGACAGATCGAGATTAAATTTTTAGTGTGTTCATAACACATGAAATATTAAAATGGCGCATGAATTTTGATTCCTCTACTGCTTAATAGGTGTCGCTTTCAAAACTTTTCTACCAACCTGTACGTGACCTCCTTTGTTTCTGATAACGGCAGCACACAATCGCGACATAGTTGCAATTAGTTTTGTCAAGGTATCTGGTGTTATCCGGACTCACGCTTCTTGCAGCTTCTTCCACAAATCAGCCTCCGATGTTGGTACTGCTTTCCGAACTTCCACACGTTTCAATGTTTAACTTTTTTGTTTCGGCATGTTTAACAGTCTTAACAACAGTAGTCGCACAGGAATATCTCACAACGAATACAGAAACGTAACTAAGGGCAATTTCGATCATCTAATCTAAAATTTGTCCGAGGTAATTGAAACATCATTACTAAAAGTATCCTTAACAGAAATACAATTGCAAGAACTTCGAGAAACTTTTATTGCATTAATCCCCATGTAGTGGCAATAACCAATTTTAGTTTATTGCAAGTAATAAAGTAATTTACGTAGCTTGTGCAGCATTTCTGTGAATTTAATGCTTTCCCTGCGCTTTTCAATTTTGCAACAACGAATTTCCTAGAAGCTATGTCGAATAAATAAGTTTTATAAAATATGTGTGTCCAAATACTTTTGAGCGGTAGTGTACATTTGTTCCGACCCACGGCAACTAGCGAATATTACTAGAACAAAAGTCTCATGTAGCTAAATTAATCACTTCTTTGTTCGACTTGGATGTCTTGCCCATCAATGCCTAGTCAAGGGGTCCCAGCGCCAAGTCAATCGTTCACATCGGAGTAAATAACAAGTAATAGAGTTCATGTAAAATATATAAAATATTCCGCAACATTTACCTTTCTGTGAAATATTAACAAACTGAATGAGCTCTGCTGTACACCGTAGCATTTGGTATATTTTCAATAGCGTTTCACTGGGCGATGTTCGCCGCGGTGAGAAAACAATTTTTATACAAAGTTTTCTTTGTATAGTCGATTCGGTTAGAGAATGGTACAATAGGTCATCCAATCATGCGCAAAGTGTGACGTCACGAAACCAAATACCACAGCAAATGGCATACCATTATAAAAGGCTGCAATATACAGATATGTATATTAACAAACATTTCCACAAATTATGGGGATCTATTCTTTTAACAAGAATATAAAAATTATAAATTATTCTTATGGTTTCCTTATCAACCTTGTAACTTCAAGTCAAGGTCTTTGCTTATGAGAGGTATTAAAAAATGACCAACATCAGCCTCGGCAAGCTTACTTTCTCTTAGAATTTTTTGATGATGTGTTTTTGAAACACCAACAGCTTCTAAAGTTCGTGCTCTACAAATGTAACTTTAATCATAGGTTAGATATATACTAAATACATTATCAAGTTACCTATGTTGTTGTAGCGGCATTGTTAGACCATTGTCGACTTCGTTTTTCATAAATTTGGAAACATTAATTACTTCACGATCTTAACTTTGAACTACAGCTCGTTTGACACCCACTGTTGAATTAATCGCCGTGAAGCCAAAAGCTTTATTATCATTACATTCTCTTGTTTAGCACTTTCAATAAATGTTTATAATAGTATAAAACAAAATATAGTCAACACTCGGTAAACGCAGGAAATATAAAAAGGCGTCTCGAAAATTACGTTTTTTTTTTATATATATAATGTAAGCTTTCCCGAAAGTCAAACAGAACCAAACAACACAAATAAGTTAGGGAACACCGGCATAAACAAACTATCAGGTTGTAACATATATTCTGTCCGATTCTCGCAGCAACTCGCATATATACGCATTACGACGAAACGTTGCGAAATCTCTGCAATATGAGTCATATTGGTTTATTCGCAATAAGTTAGTCAGTACTTCTGCAACTTTTGAAGAGTGTACATATTGTTCTCAATTTCTTTTTCGTCCATTAAAGATGGAAGTGACAAAAGAACATATTCGACATGTTATGCTTTACGAATACAAAAAAGGAAATAACGCGAGTGAGTCGGCTAGAAACATTCAAGGTGTCTATGGCAATGATGTTGTTAGTGAACGGATGTGTCGGAGATGGTTTGAAAAGTTTCGAAACGGTGACTTAAGTTTGAAGGATGACGAGCGTACCGGGCGGCCTTCTGGATTTGATAGGGAGGTCCTTCGAACTCGGGTTGAAAATAATCCATTTACAACAGTGCGAGAACTTGCACAAGAATTTGACGTAAGTCATATGACTATACATCGTCATTTGCAATCATTGGGAAAAGTGGTAAAGTTAGGAAAATGGGTACCGCATGAACTATCGCCAGCACAACTCCAACATCGTATTGATGTGTGCATTTCAATGCACTCTCGTCATCTCCGTGCTCCGTTTTTAAATCAAATTGTTACCGGAGATGAAAAGTGGGTGCGATACAAAAATATTAAGCGTCATCATCAATGGCTTAGTCCTGGTGAGAAGGCGGTGCAAACGCCTAAAGCTGGACTGCATCCAATGAAAACATTGCTCTGTGTTTGGTGGGATATTAAAGGTGTAATTCATTTTGAGATGCTGGGAATGAACGAAACCATCACTGCCGCACTTTACTGTCAGCAACTCGACCGTTTAATGGAAGCCCTGCGAAAAAAACGCCCAGCACTGGTCAATCGACGCGGTGTTCTGTTCCATCAAGATAATGCCCGCCCACATACGGCTCGCATCACTTCTCAGAAATTGGAAGAACTTGGCTGGGAAAAAATTTCACATCCACCGTACTCCCCAGACCTTGCTCCTACGGATTACCACTTATTTCGAAGCTTACAAAACCACCTTGATGGAAAAAGCTTCAATTCCCAAGAAGATGTTCAAACCGCAGTAACTTTATTTTTTGATTCAAAATCCGAAGAATGTTTCCGTAGAGGAATTCATATGTTACCTGAAAGATGGCTAGCGGTAATAAATAATGAGGGAAAATACATTGACGATTGATAAATAAAAACTTTGTACAAAAATTTAATAAACAAGTTTTACAAATTTTCGGACAGGATTTATGTTACAACCTGATACATAACCTCCCACGAAAAAGCATAAACAATATGGCGAAATCGCTTTGGGAATGTTGGTGAATAAATCAGAGCGCCACAGTTCGTTGCCTAGCAACAAAGAGGAGCTTTCTAAAACTATAGGGCGCCATTATTAATAGCTCAGGACTTACTAATATCAACATCCGATGTCAAAATATTTTACGATATGGACCCAATTAACTACCTATTGAGATAGGGCATTGCTGTTGAAAGACCCTATATTAGCTTTTCCACGAGCAACGCATAAAAATTTAATAATATTCGTCGTGCAACTGCGACAGGTACAGCATCAATGACATATTCAGTAGACTGTCATAATTTGATGAACAGAACAGAATTGTGCTATCTATAAGTTTCAGAAACTTAAGAAGTCCGGACCAAATCTATTTTCCTCTCGTCACCTTGCACTAAAGCTTTACCAAACACTTGTCCAAAATTTATTATATTTTAATATTTATTTTCTAGAAAAATATCATTCCCAAATGAAAGAAGCCCAACAAGTGGTCGCTGAGAAAACGAGTTCTTTAGAAGCGGAAGCTTACAAAACGAAAAGATTACAGGAGGAGATAGCGCAGTTAAAGAGGAAAGCTGAAAGAATGAAAAAGATGGAGATGGCCGGTACGACTTTAGACGAGGTCATGATGGAGGAGATCAGAGAATACAAGGAAACACTAACATGTCCTTCGTGTAAAGTGAAAAGAAAGGACTCGGTGTTATCAAAATGTTTCCACGTTTTTTGTTATGATTGCTTAAAGACTCGATATGAAACTAGGCAAAGAAAGTGTCCCAAATGCAATTGCGCTTTTGGTGCACACGATTATCACCGACTATACTTTTAAGCTAGAGTATTTTTAATCTATTAAATCCAAATTTGTTATTATTTTTTTTATTACGTACTTTATTTAGTAATTTTGAATCGAAGGAGGATTTTATTAATTAAGTGACAAATTTTCTCCAATTGTATTTATATGTAATAAAAATAGAGAAATTCTGAGTTTCTTTTTTTAATTCAAAGAGAATAGCTAGTAAAAATCAACGAAAATTATCATTGATAAGTAGATGGTTGTTTTTTGTTGGCACGTTTAAATGGTCTCAGTTTACTTGCAGCTATATTGCGCAATTGTATATTAATAATAATAAAACTTTATTATTTAGCAGCAGTCTAACTACTCATTATAGGATAACCTATACTTACGACAACCAAAAAATATTAGGTGCGCAACTAAGTTCTCGCTATTTTTCAAAAGATGGCTCCAGTAGTAAGTGCTGGTTGATTGTGACATAACCAAAACGTCATGAACCAAGCTTAGACATATGGTAAACGCTTTGACACAGTAGTGATTTTGTATTTGCGTCATATACTTTTGGTTGTGTGAAAATGTCTGATTTTGTGTCAAATAATCGTCATTTGCGGGAAGTGTTGCTTTTCTTTTTTCATTCGAAGAAAACGGCGGCTGAAGCGCATCGAGAACTCCAAAAAGTTTACGGAGATGCTGCTCTAAGTGAAACAACGTGCCGTGATTGGTTCTGTCGCTTCAAAGACAGTGATTTCGATGTTGACGACCGTTCGCGTGAAGGAAGACCAAAAACCATCGAAGACGCTGAATTGGAGGCATTGCTCGATGAGGATCCGTGGCAAACGCAAAAAGAGCTTGCTTCAGCATTAGGAATTACCCGCCAAGCCATCTCCCAGCGATTGCATGCGTTGGGAATGATTCAAAAACAAGGAACTTGGGTTCCTTATGATTTGAAGCCAAGAGACGTTGAGCGTTGTTTTTTCGCCTGTGAGCAACTGCTCCAGCGGCAAAAAAAGGAAGGGTTTTCTTCATCGCATCGTTACGGGTGATGAAAAATGGATTCATTACAGTAACCCAAAGAGAACAAAATCATGGTGACTGCCCGGTCATGCTTCTACGTCGTCGGTTCGGCAGAATATTCACGCCGCGAAGGTTTTGCTGTGTATTTGGTGGGACCAGGGCGGTGTTATTTATTATGAGCTGTTGAAACCTTATGAAACTATCACTAAGGTACGGTATCGAACTCAATTGATGCGATTGAGCCGAGCACAGCGCGAAAAGCGGCCACAATACGAGCAGAGGTACGAAAAAGTGATTCTACAGCATGGCAACGCTCGGCCGCACGTTGCCAAACCCGTTAAAGCCTACTTAGAAACGCTCAAATGGGAGGTCCTACACCGCCCGCCATATTTCCCAGATATTGCGCCGTCCGATTATTACTTGTTCCGTTCGATGGCACATGGTCTGGCTGATCAGCAGTTCCGCTCATATGAAGACATCTCAAAATGGCTTGATTCGTGGATAGCCTCAAAAGACGAACACTTCTACCGTGACGGTATTCGAGCTCTGCCAGAAAGATGGGAAAAAGTTGTCGCCAGCGATAGGCAATATTTTGAATGATTCATTTGTAAACATTTTTTCACAATAAGGTTGCATTTTCATCAAAAAAACAGCGAGAACTTAGTTGCGTACCTAATATATGCAATCCATATAAGTGACACGGCATAAAGAAAAGGAAAAAATATACAAAAATTCTATAAGAAATATGATCAATAGTAGAAAGGAATTGTTACTACAAACTAAGTGATACCTACTAAAACATAAAACAATAAAAATCATTAACTTATTTTAAATTAAACAAATATTTACTCACATCCCAACATAGATATAATAGGTGAGCGTGAGTGATGAGTGGTAGCTATAACTGATATATGAAAAAGCCTTTGACTTCTAATATACAGCCTAAGGACATAGAAACCAAACAATTACAGTATATCCAGGACATCAGTGGCGGCTCGTGAGTATTTGACATGGTGAGGCAGATAGAATAATAAATATTCAAAATTGTTTACAATTGATTAATAAACTCTATATACCTACTACATATAAAAACAGTTTATATATATTTATATATATATAGGGCTTCCAGTACAAACAGGGCTGCCAGACGTGAACTGAGCCCTATATCGCGCCCCATTCGATTTTTAAGGGAAAACGAAGTTTCAAAGCAAACCCTTGTGAAACGAAAATAAATATTCTAAAAAATCAAATAAATTCTAAAAACATTAATCGAAAATAAGAACTCAATCTTCTAGGATTTAAAAATAAAAAATAAATACATTCCTATTATAATATAAAATTTAATAATATAACAAATATATACATATATATGTATATATATAAATCAACAACAATCCAATAACAAAATTTCAAAATTACATGCAAAATGAAAATATTTTAAAATACAGAGAATTTCCTTTATTGGCATTGCACGTAGAATTACATTTAATAGATTTTACTTCTTGTATAGCAAAGGTATCCTCCGGTTTTTTGTGTTAGCAAAATAATCAATTACATCATTATAAAATCGTTCATCCCTCGTCATCGTTTTAACCAATTCCTTTTCGATTGCAATTAGTGCACAGTTACTAAGTCTTTGTTGTCCAATTGTATTTCTAACATACGATTTTATACGTTTCAATGTGGAAAAACTTCGCTCAACGGACGCGGAAGTTACCGATATGGTAACTACTATACTTAGCAATTTAAAAAGTTCTGACATACAGATGGCTAACTTTTGTTCGTGCATAAATCTTAACATTTCACATGGTGTTTTAGAATTACCAAGGAGTTGCATGTCACTATAAATAACAGCTAATTCATTTTTTAATTGAATTTGATCAAAAAATTTATATTGTTCAAACAAATTATTTAAGAGCCTCTGAGGAAATGCCTTCGAATATTCTTCAAATTTACTTTCTGTTAATAAATCAAAAAAAGCAAGTTTTTCTAAATCAATAAATCTAATTTCAATTTGACTAATAAACGTATCTAGAATTTCGAAAAATAATTTTCTATAATTTTGTTTAGTATCTGGAACGTCATCAATTCTACGCCTTTTATGTGCAACAGATTCGTCTGACATCGAATTTTCGTATACAGTACTGAAATATGTATCACACTCCCGAAATTCTCTAAACTTATCAAGCAAAAAACGTAATTATTATTATTATTATTGTTGAAATTTCTGTTAGACTTACCGTGTATTGTAAGAGATTTTGATAAACCAGGGTTTGGTCTTGGAAGGTTTTTGACATATAATTGATCTTCTACCGATAGAACAACGAACTTATTTCTTATTAAAAAATCTACAATGTCTTGTGTATTTCTTACATTTTCTAAATCCATATTCACAATTTTTAAATCACTGAAAATATCACTAAACAAATATTAAAATATTTAACCTAACTTTGTTATTCCCCCAACTGCTGTAATTTGCGATTCGGGCCGAGAATGTCAGCCTCGAGTATATTCGGTAATTCGGCGATTGTGATTCGATGAGAGGCTCAGTTCAAATTGGCTTCAGGCTAAATAATACATACATACATACATTGATATCTAAATAATATCTACTTGAAACAATAAAAATACTCCTGTTAAAACTTAAAACATATTATTTGCGTGGAGGAAATATTGAGAAACTGTACAAGAAGAATGTAAACCTTTAGACATCTTTATATCATTAAATAAATACTTAATTTATCCTATTAATAATGCTTTCTATATTATTAAAAAATTCAAAAATCTCACAATAAAGTTAGAAAAATCTATTAACTTTTTGAATATTTTTTCTTCTTTGTTATCTTAAATATGTAGCTAATACTTTACTGTAATTTCCATAGAAATTGAGAATTTTTTTGACTGCTGTAGTGCGTTATAAATTTTCAATGAGAGGCAATGAGTGGCCGGGCCTCAAATATTCGTGTTTAGTAGGGATATACATAGATCAAGCATGAAGTTGGTCGGGGCAAGTATACGCGCTCGTACATTCGCACGGAATTAAAATGAAATGATAAATTTGTACTTTGCTTGTAATGCCGGTTTATTTAAAACTATTTTCTTATTGTTTATAAGATAAATTCTGAATAAAAGATGATAATTAATTTATAAAGAATTTTAAAAGTATACATATTATTCTTGTTATAATTCCAAGATTTAGATGGTGAGGCACTGCCTCACCTGCCTCACCTGACCAGCCGCCACTGCAGGACATACAAAACGTTATTGAGCAACAGTCAACCATAGTGTGCGTTTTGGCTTTCAACCACAGATCGTGTGCGGAATTTGTTTTCATACGGGTATTTTTTGCCGTAGTTATCCAGGTGTGACACTGTTTAATATCTGTTGATGATGACAACTTAGTTGTCGAAATACGTATACAGAATACGAAAATTAATGTGGAAAGGGGTTGTATATCAACCTTCAGTGATTCAATCTTGAAACTTAATTCTTTCGGTCTTTGAAAATTGACATTTACTTTTACAATTCCCAAATTTATGTAGCGATAGTCAAAAAAATCAAAGAAATTACTTTATGCAAGATATTTTTAAAATCAAATGCTATAAATAGTTGAAAAACAAAAATTTTCATTAATGGAATGTGGCGCCATCCTTAATAGAGCTTCCAAAGTTTCGTTCATGTTCACAATATTAGGGTGGCACATTTAAAGTGTAAAATAAATACAATAGTTATTAGATGGCGCTACGTTCTTAGCGTAACATGTTCTGTAAATACTAAAAATTAATAGTTACAAAAGAAAGCAATAGAAATAAATTTTGCAAAAACATAAACGTTTTTCTCCACAACAATCGGCGTTACTGGAATTGCTATTTTCGGACTTTTTGAAACAATGTTTACCACCATACTACCGTCTTCAGTTTGATATTTTTGACAACTTTTTAAAAACCTATTTATAATTAAAAAACTTCTATCTTAAAAATTAGTATATTTTTCAAATTTTCGTTATACGTATGAACATTTTTTTAATTACCTCAAAAATGTGCTATAAAATTATATAAGTAATATGTTGATATTAAGTGTTTCTGGATTTGTAGAGAATAAGTTGATATTTTTTTATATGTTACTCATCCTTGGTTTTTAAGTTTGTTATTTAAATCTTAACGATCAAGTGTCGTTTAAATATGTTATAAAAACGGTTCTTGTTTTACTTATAATGAATAAAAAATAAAATGATTAAATTCTAATACAACTTAACTTATGAATATTCTAACGTGTATTTCAATTGTAAACAATAACTAACAACGTGGAATAGTCAGGACAGTGCTGCCAGGTCGTGTGGCCAATATTTTATTTTAAATTTTAATTTATAATATAACAAATTTATATATTAAAACAAAAGTATAATATATCAAACATATTTATTTACAAAATTACACAAAATTAATAAATAATGCATGTATCCTAGGTTAATATAATTAAATAACGGGTGTTTTTTTTAGAGGTATAGAACTTTAAGTTGGCAACACTTTTTTAACTGGCGGCCATTTTGTCAGCTGTTAAGTGATTTATATTTAGTTTGGTTTGTCATTTCAACATGAATAGACTGACGCCTGAACGACGCTTGCAAATTGTGCAAATTTATTTTGAAAATCGTGGTTCTGTTCGAAATACGTATCGCGCACTACGTCAATATTACGGTCAACATAATCGTCCATCAGAGCAATTAATTCGATTAACTATGGAACGTTTTCGCACCACGTATACTCTAAATGATAACACGCATCCAGAGAGACGTCGTACAGTGCGTATAGAAGAAGTCATTGCTGCTGTAGAGCGTAGCGTAGAGGAAGACCCGAATCAGTCTATCCGCCATCGTGCACAGGAATTGGATATGTGTCCATCCACTTTATGGAAGATTTTGCGGAAAGATCTAGGTTTGCGTGCTTACAAAATCCAACTCGTGCAAGAATTGAAGCCACACGATCACCTAGCAAGGCGTAGATTCGGTGAATGGGCCCAAAACAAGATTGCCGTTGATCCCGATTTTCATAGTCGAATTTTGTTTAGCGATGAAGCTCACTTTTGGTTGAATGGATACGTCAATAAACAAAACTGCCGTATTTGGAGTGATGATAATCCTCAAGTGTATGTTGAGACATCGTTATATCCAGAAAAACTGACTGTTTGGTGTGCTTTATGGGCTGGTGGAGTAATTGGTCCGTACTTCTTTAAAAACGAAGCTGGCCAGAACGTTACAGTCAATGGTGACCGCTATAGAGCCATGATTACTGACTTTTTCGTTCTTCAATTGAACAATCATGATGTGCAGGAGTTGTGGTTTCGACATGACGGCGCAACATGTCACACAGCTCGTGCCACAATTGATTTATTGAAGGAAACGTTTGGTAACCGCATAGTTTCACGTTTCGGACCCGTGAATTGGCCTCCAAGATCGTCGATTTAACGCCGCTTGACTATTTTCTGTGGAGATATGTGAAGTCGCTAGTCTACGCCGATAAGCCCGAAACGATTGACTACTTGGAGGACAACATTCGCCGCGTTATTGCCGATATACGGCTACAAATGTTGGAAAAAGTCATCGAAAATTGGCCCTCCAGATTAGACTACGTCCGAGCCAGCCGTGGCGGTCATATGCCAGAAATCATATTTAAATTATAATGCCAGAAGATTATCTTTCGAATAAAGTAAATTTCATGTCAATTTAAAAAAATCATATTTGTTTTATTCCATTTCAAAGTTCTATACCTCTAAAAAAAACACCCGTTAGAGTAATATAGGGATAGATATTGATATTTATAAAATTTACCTTCAAAAAAACACACCTAACTACAACACAACTATATAACTGTGTATACAATTTAAATGATTGGCTCATCATGTGTAATATTTTTAAGCTCGATAGGCTTATACTAATTAATATCGAATGAAATAGTACTTACATAAAATATCCACTTCAATAATGAATGTGCGACGTAATATATCACTAAACATAAAATAACATAGGCAAATATTTTCTTTGATTTGCTTTTGTGGGCCAGCAATTATTTGTTTATTACCCTTTTATACCCACACGTCAACAATTTTTAATACAAACATACATGACTAATTGTAATTTCGGTGTTTGGCATCGTTTCATAACTATTATGATTAATGATCAACAAGAAATTTCTTATATTAAAAACGTAAAATAAAATATTGGGTCTGGGAAAAATTTCGTGGCGTTTTTTCAGTAAAATTCAACTGGTCCCCGCATGGCGCGTGGACGAATTCATTTAAACCGAATATGCTCCATTATTATCGACAATGTATCGCCATTTTTTTGGTAGATCCATGATCCCATCGGTGAAAAACTTTTGTGGTCAATGCCTAGCTCCATGCCAATATCGACACTGCTGATATGCTTATCTTGTTGGACTTTTTCAAGAATTTCATCAGATTTTTCAGTGATTGGACGACCGCAGCGTGACTCATCTTTCACATTGAAATTTCCAGAACGAAAGCGAGCGAACCATTTCCGCGCAACAGATTTCGATAAAGTACCTTCACCGTACACAGCACAAATTTTATCACAAGCCTGCGCAGCGTTCTTCCCCTTATCATAATAATATTGCAGAATATAGTGAAATTTCTCATTATTCTTCTCCATTTTCAAGTGCGAATAACTTTCCAACCACTGCACCGATTACAATGTTTCTACGCTCAAACTAACGTTCGGAAGGTCATCTAAAAAACGAGCCCTCGGTGGTGTCGCTGTGACTTGTTGTTCTTTAGTTATCGGCAACCAATGCCATCTATCGGGAAAAACGCCACGAACTTTTTCCCAGACCCAATATAGTATGGACATATGAACAAAAATTGGATTTGACAGAAAACTTGGATTTTTGGTAGAATTATCGTTTAAATCGGTAGATGCAATCCAATTTCGGTAGATCTACCGAAAAATCGGTAGGCCTGGCAGCTCTGAGTCAGTATCACCATAATAAAATTTTGTATTGCCAACTTCAAACAGTTGATATGGATCAAGTTGTATATTGAAATTTTTCATTTCTTATCGGCAAATCGGTATTGGATAACTTATATCTATAACCCGTATACATAAAATTTTTATATAGCAAATTTGTAACCTTTCAATGAAAGATAATTACCTTTCGTTTCTAATTTTAACAGATCTACCAAACTGTAAACATAAACTTACTAAAAAACAAAAGTAAATCAATGAGCGATAGTGACAAACTATTTGAATCCGTTTAGTTTCTTTACTTTACAACCTTTACATGTAAAAATTCCAAGGTAGAGTTTCTGTTATTAAGAATTCTGTTGTACGTTTCATGTAAGAACAGTTGGCAGTTCAAGCAGCGTCCGGTTCATTGTAGAAGAGTTTAGAATTGTAATTCTCAAGTCAATTTTTTCTTTCTGATAAGTTTCGTAAATATGAAACTTGATACTGTGGTAATTACGAAATAAAATATTTAATAATTATTTGCTAGACATTTTTGCCTATTCACTACTAATAAAATAATTTCAAATAGTTGATTGTTGAGGTTATTACTTGGTGAAATTCCATTTCACTAAGAAATAAAACACTTTTCTCACAATATTATGTATTTGCTATGACTAGTTGTAATATGTAATATAGTATGAACTTTAGTGTTTAATTATTCCTTTAAGTAAACAATCCTGCCTTTTTGACCAGCTTTAGAACTTTCACCGCATCTTGCTCAATGTTGAACTCTTGTATGTAACAGGTTGGAAGTGCACCCGCTGAAAAGATAAATGTGATGGAGATGAACTTGGAAATGTGTGCAATAAAACACTAACAGATTTGGAAATAAAGTTTATTTGCATTAATATAATGGCAAACAAAATTGTAATTAACATTACTTGCTTCAGTACCATATTGAAATGGATTTTGAAAAATACTTCTCTTTAATTTCATGTACAAAACAAGGTAAAAGTGCTATAAATATATTACAGTGCATAAATATTACATAATAAATTGTAGAACAAATCAATAAAAATATCCCAAGGAACAATTTGTAAATTTCGCGGGTGTTTTAAGTTGCCCAAGGAAAAAATAACTACATCTAAAATTATATTTTATTTTATTACAGCATGAATATTAATAATTAAGGTGTATATTTCAAAATCAAATTTAAACGAAAACCGCACGCATTAAAAACATGTTATTTCCTAATTTCTTGAATGAATTGAAATCATAGCTAACCTTTATTTTTACTACTACCAACTCAAAACTTCCGCGTAATTTAAAAATTTTTCCTTGGGATGTTAATATTAAAATATCATCGTTTATCATAACCTAAATTTATTGTGGTATGAATTTTTGGACGTAATTTCTTCTTGTATAAGATACAGGTATATGCTTCATTGTGAAATATTACATCCTGTATATAGATTAGAATTTTAGAGTCTGCATCTCCAAATTAAATTAAAAATTGGAAAATATAAAACTTACATCCAATTCCTGTTGAGATATACTATAAGAAGTAACCGATTCTTCTACAAGTCCATCTAATCTCGATACCAAACCTGTGTGTGCTGCAGCTGCACCGGATACATTACTACCTTGAAGTACCAATAGTTCTCTACCTTTGACTTCAATTGCGTCCAACCTTGCTTATAGAGCAAAAGTATCTACAAGTGAATTATAGAAAAGTTAATTTCAATAATTTAATTTTTATATAAGTCTTACCTTCTTTGTTCACTAATCCTGACTAAATGCTTACACTCTTCTTGTTTATTTTCAACTTCCTTTTCTCTCTGCATTAACAACAGTCTAAATCTCTTGAGTTCAATTTCTGCATCTTTCAATGCTTCGGACAGGGCGTTTTTCTCAGCCTGCATGAATTCTTTCAAGTCGATACCTTCTTCTTGAAGTTCCTGCTGCTGTTGGAGTAGAATCTTTTGAGCGGCGAAACTCTTATCCAGGTCCCTTTGTAGCGTTCTGCAGTACGAATTCAATTTCGAGATTTCGATCTCCTGGTTTATAATCACTTGGCTGACATTTTGAAAACGACATTCTAACATAAACAAACTGTCGTTAGAAGGGTTTTCTTCTGCAATAAAATGAGAAGTAGCTTAGTTATATATAACGGTAAGATATTATTCTAGCAATAGTAAATTAATATTAATTCAATTTTTCAATCATTTTTATATTAGTTAAAACAAGATATTGAAACAAATCATTGAAAATGATCTAAATTAGGATAAATAATTAAGGATGTAGGATGATGTTGTGGCTCGTCTTGGAATACCCACACAGTCGACTGCTGTTTACTATCGGGCTCATATGTATAGATCCAAGATTCATCACCTGTGTTACGGTTTATTTTTCATTTAGAGCAATTTCGGAGTCTTGTATATTTAATTATTTGTTAAAAGAACCCCGTCGTATGATATATAAGGGACGCCTATGGTCGATGAAGAAGGTTATGTGGAAACACATATTTAGGATATAATATTCGTTTTAAAGTTTTAAAAATATCTTTAAATAAATATATTTCGGCGTACGTTTGCATCGACCTTGATTTTGTTAATATCTTGAACGCTTTTTGTAGCAAACAGATGTTCTTTTAGCAAATGCAAAAACATCCCCCCCGTTTGTTTTACTTGCCCTGGTCCGAGAAAATCTCTCTATATCGTGGGCATTTGATAACCATCTTCGCAGAAGGGTAGACGTCGAAATTCGACTTCGTTATTTTAATCAAATGAGAGTCTCATTCGTGAGATAAGTCCCAATTACTATTGGTATAAATCATCTTAAGAGCCCGTTTACCATCGACAGGTATGTGTCAGCCAATTAACTAAACCAATATGTACAATCCCTTATTCGTAAATTGTTGTTATAGGGCTTCTTTTATGCCGTGAATCCTGGAGCAGTAACGCCAGTAAGGCCCCGGCAATAGGACACCGATCCGCGGCGAATTTTGGGTACCCGAATGGTGCTCCAGCTTAAGGGAGTGATAAGTAGCCCTTATATATATATTTGTTTTTATTTTTGGGTTTTACCGCATTCTAATTAAAAAAGAAAAAAAACTTAAAAGAATTAAACATATTCCGGGAAATATTGTTGTTTTACACTCTAAGTGTAAAAAGATGTTTTTTTTTGTGTCCCGTTTGATTATTAAGATTAAGTGAATTTATGTAGGATAAGTTAATTTGATTAATAAGATTAAGTGAATTTATGTAGAATAAGTTAACTTTTTTTGTGTATACCAATACCGCCGTCTGTAACCTATATATATATATATATATATATATATATATATATATATATAGTTATGGTGTAGAAGTTAAGCTTATCAATTTCAACAGTCAAATTAACATGTATTTAAATATTTAATAAATTTGTATGTAATATATGCACATACACTGGGTGTGTCACTTTTAACTTACCTCAGAAACGGTGGGGAAGTCTAGGCAACTTCACAGGCCAATAGAGCTACGGTCTGTGAAAAACCAAACGAAAACATCCGCCGTAAATTTCGCTCTTGGCGCCCTTCTCTTTTTTTTCGATCTAAAGGCTAGAATCAAATAACAAAAGAAAAATCTGAACTTGCGAACCACGACCTCCGCGATAGCTGGCTGGCATCGTTCGGTTGCTGCCCGGAACAACGTAAGCTTCCCCGAGCGATCGTACGCAACCCGCAGCATTTGCTCACTTGTGCAATCAGCACGTAGCACCTGTGAGTAGTCTATATTATGCCGGTTTTAGGCCACGAAATTGTGAACCTCAAAAATAGTTAGAAATTACAGATTCTATCACAATTTTACTTCAATTTCTACTCATTTATCGTTAATTTAACACATTTATCTCAAAAAGGCCCGATTTTACATCATTTTTACTCGTTCATACCCCAAAACTACATACAAATCTGAATTTTCTGAATTGCCTCCACATTGTGAACCACTAAAAAATTACTACTGATCATACACTTATACAGACAAAGAAAATATTTAAAATTATAATAATTTTAAGACGTACCAAATTGGAGATACCTAAAAATTATCATCCATCAAAATGTGAACTACTAAAAATAGCTATATTTTTAGATTTTACTTAATTTTATAATAGTTTTGGACCACCAAATTGTGAACAGTCTTATATAGCTCTTGTTTCTAATATTAGAGCTTAATACTATCTATGAGCTTAACAATTTAACAGTTCATAAACGGTGCCGGAATTTACACTAAAATTCCAATAATTCCCATACAAATGTCTAAAAATGATCATATTTTACACATTTTAAGCTAAATTTTATGTCTGCATTAGCAAGCACAACTTTACTTGTTCACACATCAAAATGACATAAAATAACTGAATCTATTTAATTGCCACCAAATTGTGAACCAATGTAAAAGTTCATATCCATTCATTTTCGTCTTTTAATTTAGCACAATGACTTCAAATACACATAGGTATTACCATATCTCCTCGTTCACAATCAAAATTACATAAAAAATTGATCTTATTTAATGACCACCAAATTCTGAGCGAGTTGAAATGTTTATATTTACAGATTTTACTTTAATTTTATGGTAATATTGATCCTTCGTATATATTTTCTACACATTTATTGGTAGCATTCTTTGATACTATTTTTACTACTGGATGTATTGTTTCTATCTTAAAGGGTAGTATCATTTCACGACCACTCTTGGGTAATATCTAAGTCATTAAATTATCAACCACCAAAATTAATTTAATATATAGTTTTTAACACATTTTGAATAATGAATGATAAAATAGTGTAGAGATGAAACGCCCTTATCTAATTTACATAATAGAATTATTTCTACCTTAAAATCATACAATTATTGTCATATCTCCTCGTTCACATCTAAAAATTAGAATTACAAAAATATTAAAAATTGATTTATCATATTGTAAATGAAATATATTAACCTGACGTCTTAACAAATAGACGTTCAACGTTAACATAAACATGAACATGGAATATATTAACATAGTGTGGATCACATAAACATAGACCTTTAAAATATTTTTATTTTATAAAATAATATTTTTACAAACGATATTCCAAAAAGTTATTACAATACTTAAATTATTTTTAATTATCATCAGGTGGTGATGGGCTTTCACTTGAATTGCCGCTGTCAGCATTCCTACGAAAACATAACGACTCGCATAAACTAATTTAAATTACAATCACACACAAATTTGATTATAAAAATATAGAAGACTAATATTTATCGACAATATGTAAACTTAAAATAAAATCTTTAAACTCATTTCTATTTTATTAAATCTATTGTTTTTTGATACTTCGTTGAATACTTATAAAATTATTGGTTACATTTTTGCTAACCTGTCCGGAAATGCCGACTCTGCAAAGGCCATTTTGCTTTCCGGTGAAGGAAATGTGATTCTAATTTCGTCATTTTTACTTGTAACGAAACTGTATACAGCTACGGGTTGTTGCTGCTCATTGCGGGTGCAGTCAACTTTTCGTATTCCAATCAATAAGTCGGTGTGGTGGTAATGTACATAAATTCTATTTGACCTAACTTCCACCTCACACGGCGTATGAGCTCCATTGTTAAATTGTATTGAAACATTCGGAAACCAAGACATATCTGACGATTTGTACGTTTTCTTTAACCTTACCATGATTTCAAATAAAAAATTTAAAGGAAAAAAAGTATGTTTTTACAGTAAAATATCAAATAACAAAATATGAGCACTTAGATCTGACGGAAAACATACACAATGACAGAATACAAAATACACGCATTTACGTCTGTGTAGTTATCTACATATACTACGAAGTACTAGAAACTAAGAATAAAAATGGTGAATATTGATTAGTCTATGTAATATCTTTATTGATTAATAACAAAACATATTCACATAAACATTATAATATTAATCACTGACAAGTCTATCTATTTCATTATTCTGACGGTTGTTATTGTATCTGATTTCTATTGAATTCATAGAGGGCGCTCTATACATAACAATTCCTCCCTCTTTAATTTAAACTTACGAATTTGAATCTTTTTTACAAATCTAGAATTTGTCTAGGCTTTTTTACTCGCGATGACCGTCGTAAGGTTATGCCATCATCTTTTGGTTTACATGCATCTTTTACATTAACAGTTTTTTCTAAAACATCTTTTCCTTCTTCCTGCTGTGGCTGTTGACTACTGTCGTTGGATGCAATGATTTGGTCTGAAGGATTGTAAACTTCAGGTTCCAATTGGCAAGGATTGAGTTGATTGGTATGCCTTTTCCATGTCCTATTATCGCTGGTTGTTACTGAGTAGGTTGTAGGACTCAGCTTATGATTGACGGAGGCTTTAGTCCAACTATTGGTGCTGTAGTTCTTTGCCATTACCATCTCTTCCGGCTCGAATTGTATATCTCGATTCCCTCTATAACTGGCTTTTTGTTCTAGTTGTTTCTTGATAACGTTTTCACTTGCTTTTAACTTCAGTAGGTCCCATGTTGTTCTGAACTTCCGACCCATATGTAGTTCAGTAGGTGAAACTCCTGTGGTGCAATGTGGCGTTGATCGATAGTGAAAGAGAAACTTTAGTAGTGCCTCTTTTTTATCCATGCCTTGTTGCACATATAATTTAAACTTTTTCTTGAAGGTTTTCACTAGATTTTCCGCTGCTCCATTCGTTGCTGGGTGATATGGGGGAGTTTTTGTGTGCTTGATGCCATTCTTTTTCAGAAAACTTGAAAACTCTTCTGCGATGAATGCTGGTCCATTGTCCGACACGACCAGTAGTGGAATTCCCCAAGTACAAATATAATCTTTTAATACTTCAATGGTTGCTTCAGCTGTGATCTTGTTCATTTCACGAACATCAACCCACTTAGAATGCGCGTCTATAATTGTTATATACATCTTGTTGTCCACTGGACCTAAAAAGTCAACATGGATCCTTTCGTTGGGATTTTCTAGCCATTCCCATACATGAAGGTAGGATTTTGGTGGATTTGATGCATTTTGTAGACACGATTCACATTTTTGTGTGAGTGATTCAATAGCGCTGTCTATGTTGGGCCACCAGATGTAAGATCTTGCTAACATCTTCATTCGTACAATGCCCATGTGTGCCTGATGTAGTTCTTTCAGCATTAGTTCTCGAAGAGAGAAAGGTATCACTATTCGATGACCCCACATGATACAATCATTCTCAATAGTAAGCTCAAGTGCTTTTTGTTTGTAAATTTTAAGTCGATCAGGCACTTGGCTTGGCCATCCATTGACAACATAGTTTTTTACATCTTTTAAAATAATGTCATTATCGGTAGCACTTTTTATATTACATGCATTAAAGATTTGTACATTTTCACTTATAAAATTGAAATGACTGTAATCAATTTTTTCTTTTGGCTCTTCTTTGAGACGTTGTTTTTCTATGAGTCTTGAAAGACAATCTGCAGTGCAATTTTCTTTACCTGAAATATGTTTGATCTTGAAATTGTAGTTCATTAAAATAACTGCCCATCGTTGAACGCGGCTAGCTGACATTTGCGGTATACTCTTCTTATCACCGAAAATGTAAATCAATGGCTTATGGTCTGTAAGCAGTTCGAACTCACGCCCAAATACAAACTGATGAAAATACTTGACACCAAAGACTATCCCGAGAGCTTCTTTATCTAACTGTGAATACTTCTGTTCAGCAGATGATAAAACTTTCGATGCATAAGCTATCGGCCTTTCGCTTCCATCGCGCATTACATGTGAGAGTACTGCACCTAAACCTACTGGCGATGCATCACATGTGAGCCGTAGAGGCAAGCGAGTGTCGTAAAACATTAACACTTCTCTCGACTGTAGACGTGCTTTTGTAGCCTTGAAGGCTTCTTCACAATTTGAAGTCCACTTGAAATCGGATTCTTTTTTCAGTACTTCATAAAGTGGTTTTGCTATATCGGCGTAACCCTTTATGTACTTGGAATAGTGATTGACCATGCCCAAATATGACTGCAACTCTTTCCTATTTACAGGACGCGCTACTTTGGAGATAGCATCTACTTTTTCCTGCGTCATACATATGCCATCGGCATTTATTTCATTGCCAAGAAATTTGATCTGTTTTTTGCACAATTCTACTTTTTCTTTGCATATAGTCAATCCTACTTCTTTCAATTTGTTCAAGACTAAAATCAACCGTTCGTCATGCTCCTCTTGAGTCTTGCCGCTAATGCGAACGTCGTCAAAATAAATCGTCACACCATCTATATTACCAAGTAATTGATCCATTTCCCTTTGAAACCATCCAGGTACCGAAGCTGGGCCGAAGGGGGCACGCACATACTGGAAAAGACCGCGATGCGTGTTAATCGTTAAAATTTCCCTTGCCTTCTGGTCGAGCTCAATCTGGTGATACGCTTGGTAAAAATCCAACTTTGTTTGGTATGTACACCCTTGCATTTTGGCATACATGTCTTGCATTCTGGGGATTGGATGCCGATCTATGTTTATATGCGGATTTACTGTGACTTTATAGTTTCCACAAATACGAATTTGACCATTTTTCTTTGTAGTAACAACAATTGGTGTTGCCCATTCACTACTTTCCACTGGTACTATGATACCTTGACTTATGAGCCTATCAATTTCAGCGTCAACTTTAGGTTTTGTTGCGTATGGAATCGGTATTGCTTTCTTGAAGACTGGCTTGGTGTCCAATTTCAATGTAACAGACATTTTTTTCTTATTGTATTTTCCAAGCTTATCGGTAAACACAGTACTATATTTTGAAAATAGAGTTTTCTCGTCAATTTTATTTACGTTCAAAACGCAATCGCCGTTTTCTTCTTTTAGAATACCGAGAGTTCTAAGCCATCTTCTACCCATGATTGGATTGCTGCCTTTAGGTACTACCCAAATATCAAGGTTGTATTTGTTACCTTTATAGATGACTTCAACATTAAATAAACCTATTGGAATTATGTCTTGACCAACGTACGACTTAAAATCTTGTTCGGATTCTCTGATCTTGTGTCGCGTTTCAAAATGCTTTTTGTAGAATGCCAAGGACACTGCTGAAATCGGAGAACCACAGTCCAATTCAAATTCTATACGCTGTTTGTCGATTTGCACTGTTGTATACACTTTCTTATCTAAATTACTATTACAGACGTAATTTAAATATATGTCGTCGTCGAGCACAAATTCGCTTTGATCATTTTCAACTATATAGTTTTGGTCTTTTTTGCTTTCCGACTTTCTTTTCTCACTTTGGAGCTTTTTCTCACCTCTGCAAATTTTTGCTAGATGACCTTTTTTGCCGCAGTTCTTACAATCGTAACCACGGTATCTGTATTTGGATGACTCGTGATTGTCGTAACCACAATGTTTACATTTGTCATTGCCGGTCCTTTTGTTTTGATACCTATTCCTTTTCTTTTTGATAAAGTTCACGGAGTTGGATGCTTGCGCTGCCGACACGTTCATACTTGCAGAGTCTTTGCTTGCTGCTTCTGCTGATGTCGCATCTTCAACTGCCTTTTCAAATGTGAGATCTTTTCCACTTCGAAGCAACGTTTCTTTAGTTGATTTCGAGCTTATGCCACACACAAATTGATCACGTAAATTTTTCGATAAATCTGTGCCAAAATTACAATATGTCGAGAGCCCTTTTAGCCTCGCACAGAACGATTTAATGTCCTCGCTTTCCGTTTGCATACACATTTTGAACTTGTATCTTTCGGATATTTCACTAGGAGGAGGCTGGAGATGGTCTTGCATCAATTTTGTCAATTCTTCAAATTTCTTGATTTTTGGCAAATCTGGCTGGCAAAGGTTTCTTAACAATCTATAACCTTTACTACCGATTAGCGTCAGTAACATTCCCACTTTCTTTTCTTCTGTTGAAATATCATTAATAGTAAGAAATTGTTCTAACCTTTCGATCCACAGTGTCCATTCCTCTTCTTCTGAGAATGGTTCCATAAACCCCATAAGATCTGTTTTGTTCGACATATTTTTCCCTTTTTATTTCCGCACACACACTTAACTTTTTCCGGTAATGAACACACGCTAAATAAACTTTTATCCTCGTCGCCAAATTGTAATATCTTTATTGATTAATAACAAAACATATTCACCTAACATTATAGTATTAATCACTGACAAGTCTATCTATTTCATTATTCTGACAGTTGTTATTGTTTCTGATTTCTATTGAATTCATAGAGGGCGCTCTATACATAACATAAACTAATTTAAATTACAATCACACACAAATTTGATTATAAAAATATAGAAGACTAATATTTATCGACAATATGTAAACTTAAAATAAAATCTTTAAACTCATTTCTATTTTATTAAATCTATTGTTTTTTGATACTTCGTTGAATACCTATAAAATTATTGGTTACATTTTTGCTAACCTGTCCGGAAATGCCGACTCTGCAAAGGCCATTTTGCTTTCCAGTGAAGGAAATGTGATTCTAACTTCTTCATTTCTACTTGTAACGAAACTGTATACAGCTACGGGTTGTTGCTGCTCATTGCGGGTGCAGTCAGCTTTTCGTATTGAAAGGGAGAAGTCGCTGTGGTGGTAGTGTACATGAATTTTATCTGACCGAACTTCCATCTCACACGGCGTATGAGCTCCATTGTTACATTGTATTGAAACATTCGGAAACCAAGACATATCTGACGATTTGTATGTTTTTTTTAACCTTACCATGATTTCAAATAAAAAATTTAAAGGAAAAAAAGTATGTTTTTACAGTAAAATATCAAATAACAAAATAGGAGTACTTAGATCTGACGGAAAACATACACAATGACAGATTACAAAATACACGCATTTACATCTATGGATTTATGTAGTTATTTACATAACGAAGTACTAGAAACTAAGAATAAAAATGGTGAATATTGACTAACCTTCTAAACGACAGATGGCGATTATTTAAAGTCATTTCAATTCAAATGTTTTTTCTTGCAATGAAATATCATGTAATTACAATAAAAATACAGGTGGGGCAGAATAACGAGCGATTTAAAAAGCCCGCGATTCGCGCCGTGTCATTCGTAGGTGGACGGGACCACAGATTAAGTTATATCGAGATGCGACACTCACCAATATCATTTTTCATGCGCATGTGCCAAACGGCCATATTGTGAGGGGTGTCCGAATGTAAACAATAAAAACTTGGTTAGATCAAGATAAATCTCCAATTTTATTATCGTATTACATTTATTTTCATTTAGTTTTATTTTTCTTATGTATATTTATATTTTTAAGTTCATTGTACAGATTTACGTTTATAGGTTAGTTGTTAGGTTGTTTATAGTTGTTAAGTGTATTATTATTATTAAGAAAGCAATGCCGCGAGGTGGGACTTGGTGCGCGGTGCCGCGATGCAGTGAAAACAGTAAAAAGCAAACTTACAGCATGTTTCATTTTCCACGGGATCCTGATAGGTAGTACATATAACTGTGAATGCGAATTATTTTCTATAGCAATAAAATATGTTTTTCAGGCGCAAAGTATGGATGAGAAACATCGATAGAGAAGATTTATTAGATGTGAATTATGATAGAATAAATCACATGAAAGTCTGTGGCAAACACTTCGAAAACAAAATGTTTTTAAACGATTTGAAGAATAGGTTGCATACGCATGCAGTTCCCACATTATTTTTACCAACAAATCTGTCTGTAGAACAGATCATTCCAACTGTAGATGCAGTAGAAGGTATATTATCTATAACAATTTTCTAACAGTATTATTTAAAATAACATTAGTCCGATAGCAAGGAATTTTGTGCTTAATAGGAAGAAGTTGTTAATGGAGTTGAGCGATACTTGATGAAAATCCATGGTAAATATCAAAATAAAAACACAATGGTTGATTAAATTTTTAATTTGCATGACAAAACTTGTTGGTTACTTTCATCTCTCGATCTGCATTTAAGGCAGGGTTTTCACGTATTCTCACATTTTATTGTTCTATGTAATGAAACCTCAGTGTTGACAAAACAGCTGTCATGCAAATAAAAAAATTAACCGAAAATCAACCGTTGTGTATTTATTTTGATATCAATTAAATTGTGTTTGAGATTACTGATTATTATTTAAGAAAATAAACAAGTTATAAATTAGCAAAGTGTTTGAAATAGGATTAATCAAAGATGTAATTCCGAAATTACAACGTACGTCATCTTTCATTGTATATAAATGTGTATGTACAAATATTTGTCCAAAAGAAATAACTACAACTTGTTAACATTATTTTATGTTATTTGCAGATATCCGTGATTAAATAATAGAGCAAAATATCGAAGTTGTTGTATCCACATCGACAGCTACCTCTGAAATCAATATTCCGAGTGAACGGATAGTGACTCCAGGTAATATACCTAATACATATCAAATAAAATCTTATTTGGTATATATTAATTAACATTTAATAGATTAATTGCAGTTAAGTTACAAAATTTAAGGAATATTATCATTACAGCCCTTACTTCTCACGAAATTGAACCTCGTCCAAGCACTTCCCGAGAGGATGGCAATTTAACGATCTCTACTGTGGCTGTAGGAGTACAGACACGTTCAGTACTTTCAAGGAAGAATCCGCATTTTCTGAAAGTAACTTCGAAATTGAAAAATGAACGAAAGAAAGTGACTAGAGCAAGACAACCACAATCTGCAGAGGATTCACAGAAAGATGAAATCGAAACCCTCTACAAGGAAAAATTGGAAATCGTTTAAAAAATAAGCTTGTAGAAATAAGGTTTTCACACCCATGTGAACATTTTCCTTATGAATATCTTTTACATCTGTTTATAAGATTTTGAATATTTACAAGTGTTAAATTTATGAATAGGGATTTGGTTTCTCAAAAAGGAAAAAATCGGAAATTTATAAAAATTTCGCATTTATAATAGTTAATATGTGTAACATCAAAATAAAAATAAACAATATGTCTTTTTTTATATCTCATCCCAGACACTGGAATGAGATATTACTTACCTGCAAATTATAGCAGCTATATCGTTTTTAAAATTGAAGAAAATTTAGTATTTAATTCTTTTAAATATCAAATAGGGGATATTTGCAATTTTTTTATTTACTCTTTTTTCATTTCTTACGTAAAGGTACTACCTTTAATGCTTTTTCAAAATATTTTCAATGATTTAAGTTGAATATTTCGCCATGCAAACGTCAATATCCTTTAAAACAAATATGCCGCGCTGCAGACATCCTTTGCAAAATGGCGGACAACGTTATGAATGGGCTCAAGGTCATGAAAATCTGCCCCGCAACATCAAAAGTGCCGACAGAGAGTGTCGCATGTGGTTATAGTCTAATCTGTGACGGAACGCTATCGGCCATGTTTTCTTGATATTAGCATTTAGTAACAATAGAGCGTTGGACCCCTCAACAGTGTGCGTACGTTATTAAGGCGTTTTATGAAAATGATAATTCTTACATACGCGCGCGTCGTGTCTTTCGAATTCATTTTAACATTAATCACAATCAAGCAGTGCCGTCTGCCTGTGCCATTAAAAAATGGGTTAGGATCTTTGAGGAAACTTCGTCAACGACAAAAAAGAAACCTGGTCGGCCAAAATCGGTGCGTACGCCCGAGAATATCGACCGTGTAAGAACTGCTATTGGCGTCGTTCAGCTCGCCGGCATAGCACTACACTTGGGATTACAAACCAAACTGTCAGACGAATATTACACAAGGATCTCCATACAAAATCCAAATCGTACAGGATCTTAAAGGCACGGATTCTGTGAAGAGTTTTCAGATTTAATTAATCAACATGAGGATATTGTAAACAACTTATGGATAACCCAAGGAACAATTTTTAAATTTCGCGGGTGTTTTAAGTTGCCCAAGGAAAAAATAACTACATCTAAAATTATATTTTATTTTATTACAGCATGAATATTAATAATTAAGGTGTATATTTCAAAATCAAAATTAAAACGAAAACCGTACGCATTAAAAACATGTTATTTCCTAATTTCTTGAATGAATTGAAATCATAGCTAACCTTTATTTTTACTACTACCAACTCAAAACTTCCGCGAAATTTAAAAATTGTTCCTTGGGAAGTGACGAAGCCCAAATAAAATAATTAATGCTTTTTTATGTTCTTTGAGAAAATAATGAATTTATTCCTAAATATGGTTTTCTTGTTTTTTACAGCCTTTTTAAAATCGCTCGTTATTCTGTCTCACCCGTTGGTTACAATTTAATAAAACATCTAACTTTTAATATTATGTATTATTTTATTAATATAAATAACTATTGCAATTAAGTACGGTTCATCAATTATTTTGGGAGAGAAATCAAAAATTGTTGAAGATGATGAAATATTTGGTGGTTTTATAAATTTTTTAATTCCTATATTACCAGCAGCTGCTGGATCAGTCTTGGCAAACGTTTTAAATAACGTTGTTGATACTATAGATAATAAAATAAAAGGTAAGTCATTAACAATTAGAAATTTCTGGTCAACCTCCAATTCCTTCAAAGAAAACTGTCTCAGAAAGATTAAAGATACAATAGAAAAAAATATTAGAGCACTCAAGAATATGAACAATAAAGAGGATTTTGATTCTACTGATGATATATCATTATTATGTTTTGATAAACAAGTTGAAAATATTAATCCAACAGAGGAAATTAAGAAATTATTAAATATACAAGATCCTCGATTATTTGAAACAAAGTCATAAATGTTTTCTCTCTGACGTTAAATAACAAACGTATAAAAATAATAAACACCACCAGCCACAATTTACAACATTAGTATTTTGAAATTTATAATTATGAGTTATTGTATAAGTTTTTGGAATTATAAGTTTTTCCGCTAATGAATTACCAAATGAATCAAAGATCTTCACTAATTTATTAATTTATCTACGTACATAGCACCCCAATGTGTACCAGTATTCCAATCCAAATTAAAAATATTTTATTTATTTAAATTTTCTATACCATATGATAACAGTTTATCAGAACTTATTTTTTATTTCATTATTTATAGTTAATTTAAAAACATTTTCCAAATCTACATTTGATAATTGATTACCATCATCATTCTTACATTTGTCAATAAAGTAATTTAGGATAACATTATTCATATTATGATCGATCTTTGATTCCTTAGCCAAGTGATGAATGTTAACATCTTCAGTCATTTATAATACCTTGAATAGTTGCTGAATATAATTATTATTATCAATTATAATATCTGTTTTCTTAGTATTATCTGCTCCAGCATTGTTATATGCTGGAGCAGATGATGTTAAATAGTGCAAATGCAAATGTAGATTTGAATTATATTTTTAAATTAATTTGGTGGTTCACAACTATTTTAGTGGTTGATAATTTAATAACTTAAGTATTACACAAGGGTGGTCGTGAAATGATACTACCCTTTAAGTTAGAAACAATACATCCAGTAGTAAAAATGGTATCAAAGAATGCTACCAATAAAGGTGTAGACAATATATATGAAGGATCAATATTTCCATAAAATTAAAGTAAAATCTGTAAATATAACCACTTCAACTCGTTCAAAATTTGGTGGTCATTAAATATATTCAGTTTCGTAAATATGAAAACTAATACTGTAATTACGAAACAAAATATTTAATAATAATTTGCTAGACATTTTTGCCTATTCACTACTAATAAAATAATATCAAATAGTCGATTGTCGAGGTTGTTACTTGGTGAAATTCCATTTCACTAAGAAATAAAACACTTTTCTCACAATATTATGTATGTGTAATATGTAATATAGTATGAACTTTAGTGTTTAATTATTCCTTTAAGTAAACAATCCTGCCTTTTTGACCAGCTTTAGAAATTTCACCCCATCTTTCTCAATTTTGAACTCTTATATGTAACAGGTTGGAAGTGCACCCGCTGAAAAGATAAATGTGATGGAGATGAACTTGGAAATGTGTGCAATAAAACACTAACAGATTTGGAAATAAAGTTTATTTGCATTAATATAATATATATATAGTTGTAAAATACTACTGTGGGCAAAAAATAGTAAGACTTTTTAATCTAAATTTCGCGCGAAAACCCATTCGTCGAAATATTTTTTTTCTAGGTTGGTATGACTGTCAGTGACATCTGTGCCAAATGTCACATCAAAATAATCATTAGTGTTTAGTATACGCTTGTCTTTCTGAAGTACAAAAAGTGCATTCGGCGATTTTTACAATGAGTGAAATTAGTCAACAAAGAAGTTTCATTAAATTTTGTGTACGGAATGAAATTTCTGGTGCCGAAACGTTCAGAATATTGCAAAAGGCCTTCGGTGATAATTGTTTGTCGCGAGCAAGTGTTTTTGATTGGAACAAATTATTCAAAGAGGGTCGAGAACGCGTTGATGACAAACCACGTCCAGGACGACCATCAACATCAACTGATGATCAACACGTCAATAGAATCAAGGAATTGGTGCTTGAGAATCGACGATTAACAGTCAGAGACCTTACTGGGATCGTTGGAATATCGGAAGGATCAGTGAAAACCATTTTGAAAGATCATTTGGGCCTAAGAAAGGTGAAAGCACGATTTGTTCCAAAATCACTAAATTTTTTCTAAAACAGCGTTGCGTTGACATTTGTGAAACAATGCTTTCCGACTATCAAGACAAAATGAAAGGCATCATAACTGGAGATGAGACTTGGATCTACGCTTATGACCCGGAAACAGACGATCAATCGACCGAATATCGTATCCAAGGTGAGCCGAAGCCCAAAAAACCACGTCAAAGCAAGTCAAAAATCAAGGTTATGTTGACAGTTTTCTTCGATTATCGAGGTGTGGTGCACTCCGAATTCCTTCCGACCGGCCAAACTGTCAACAAAGAATACTATTTGAGTGTTATGCGTCGTTTGCGCAATGCTATTCGTAAAAAGAGGCCAGAATTATGGGCCGACAACTCTTGGTTTTTGCACCACGATAATGCACCGTCGCATACTGCATTAATTCTTCCTGAGGTTTTCGCCAAATTTTCAACCAATATCGTGCCGCAACCACCGTATTCGCCTGATTTAACTCCGTGTGACTTCTGGCTATTCAGCAAACTCAAGCGACCGCTCCGGTGAAACCGTTTTGAGTAAATTGAAGTAATTAAACGTGAATCGCTACGCGCATTGAAGGCTATTCCTGAAATTGACTTTATCAACTGTTTCGAGAATTGGAAGAAACGTTGGCACAAGCGTATTGGGGCCAAGGGGGATTACATTGAGTGGGACGGAATAGATTTGAAAGAATAAATTAAGAATTTAAAAATTATGAACAAAGTCTTACTATTTTTTGCCCACAGTAGTATATGTAACAGGTTGGAAGTGCACCCACTGAAAAGATAAATGCGATGGAGATGAACTTGGAAATGTGTACAATAAAACTCTAACAGATTTGGAAATAAAGTTTATTTGCATTAATATAATGGCAAACAAAATTGTAATCAATATTACTTGCTTCAGCACCATATTGAAATGGATTTTGAAAAATACTTCTCTTTAATTTCATGTACAAAACAATGTAAAAGTGCTATAAATATATTACAGTGCATAAATATTACATAATAAATTGTAGAACAACAAATCAATAAAAATATGTTAATATTAAAATACCGTCGTTTATCATAACCTAAATTTATTGTGGTAAGAATTTTTGGACGTAATTTCTTCTTATATAAGATACAGGTAATAATGGCAAATGATATCCTTGTCTCGTTTTATAGGAAAATACTCTTATCAATTTGGGACAAGTATAGATGAATCACATTTCTTTCGGTTCAACAATTTTTGGATAACTTCTAGAAATTTTAAAACAAATTTCAAATTTTAACGAAAAAAAGTGAAATTTCTCAATTAACCACTTCACGATACAATATACGAACACAGTGTACAACACCAATAATTCATATTGACAATCCGAATATAATGTGAATATGGGTACACAATTACATAAATACAAATTCTTTACGGTTAAGTGGCTGTTGAAGTCAAAAATGAGAATATATTTCGGGTATTACTGACTAGCTTTTCTTACATTTTGGAAATTTCACTTTTTATGACTTACGACCCAATTTTTATTTTTGGAAATATTCATATATTATTTAGGCAGTAGTATTAATTTGTGGTACAATTCCTAAATTCGCCATGGCTTGGGCAATTGCTGCATTTGCATTACAGTCAGGTGGGGACGTAACTAAAGGTGTTGAAGAAGCGCTCTGCATGCATACTTTTTCCAAATCTTGTTGTATTGTTGCTAATTCTGGATTTTGACTAACTATTGGTTGGATACTGTGCAAAATCTATAAAGGATAAAATTAAATTTTATTCGGGCATTAATTTATTAACTTACAGCTAATACTTTATCTATGACTTCGTACTGTTTCTTGCTTTCGCTAAAAATGCTTTTAAAATAATCTGAAAACGTTTGTTTATTACTCGTGTATTCTTCCATAACTTCGTGTAATTTCGCTTCTTTCTCGGCAAGTTGATTTTTCAAAATAGTGGTCTGGAATAACGATAAAACAGTTTCAAATAAGTGATGTGTTTGTACAATATTTGGCAATATTTAGAAAGACAGTTGGATAACTGTAGATAAAATATAAAACTCAACTCCATCAGTCGTACAGCTAGCGGTAAAAAGCCTCAGGACTAAGAAGTAAGAGGTAATAAAATAAAATATTTGAAAAGTAATAATATACGAAAAGACAGGAACAAAAGGGATATTTCTTTCTACAAAGTAATGGTTAATTGAGGTTATTACTCATTTTGGATTAATTTTTTTCGAGTAATTCTGAAAGTCGTAAACTTCTTTGTGCCTTTGAAACGTTAAAATTCAGAAAATACTTAAAAAATGTAGTCAATGAAATGTAAATTCTTTCCGGTGTGTTCCTGTTAACAATGGAATTATAGGTTTTCGTGGCCATTTTCCTTCTTTTTTCTTTCGGATTTAGTTGTGGTCACAAGATATTTCTTAGTACTTTATTGATCATTTCGGTGGCTTCACAGAAATTTTCCAAAAGCTTTTAAAAAACTTTTGAAGAAACTAATAACATAATTAACGAAATATAACCCGACCAATGATTCATCTAAAAAGACTTTTCAATAGAATTATTATAGCCTTAATAAGAGAAGTGATGAAAATCAATAAAAAGCAAAATTAAGAAGGACATTAAATTTCAAAACAAAAAGAAAAACAAAAACGTTTTTGCAAATTATACCTCATTTTGTGCGACTAGTATTTTTCCTAATGTTTCATTTGGAGGCATATCGCCCTGTGATTCCCACGTTTTAAGTGCTTCATTTGCTTCTTCCTCTTTGATTTTGGCATCTAATTCGGCTTTGGACAGAGCTGTTGATAATTCACAAACATCTTGATTCAGTCTCTGGAATAGATTATGCAAGCAAATAAAATAAATTTCATGATTTATTAAAATTAATAATAAAGATATTATTTGAGTTTTTGGAATTTTCAATTACTTACCTCTACTTCTTTTCTCTGGTTATTTAATTCGCATCTAGTGTCTTCTATTTCAGCATTTTTCTTAATCAATTGCTGCATCAATTCTTTAACTTCACTTTTTAATTTAGCCCCAAGACTTTCCCAATCTTTTAATTGCTTCACAACGATTTTGTTCGTATTTTTCTGATCTTCAACTTGATGGCAATATCCGTCCCTTTCATCTTGCAACTCGTTCATCACTTCCTCGTTCTCCAATTGTATTATTCTTATGACCTTCAATAATCTAGTCACCAAATTGTCGACATCGATCACTTGATCCACTAATGATATGCATGTGCCGTAATCGGATACCGACGACATATCGCTTGTGAAGGAAGCGTTAAGACTTTCCGTTAAACTCATGCTCGCTTGTTCCGACATCTGTCGATTTAGGATAGCTTGTGATAAATTGTTCAAACTCTCACTGTGCGTCAGTCTTGAACAGCTTAACATACTATGGCCGGAAGAGATCATGTTGTGTGAATGGCCGTCTGGAACTATAACGTCTTCTAGGACGGGTTCCATCATGAGACATGGTTCTGTTTCGGAATCCAATAATTCGGAAGAGTTAGAGTTATCTAAAAATGTATTTAAAAAATGTTCAAATTAACTGGTGACGTAAAATTTGTAATATTATATTGAATCTTCTATTTTGAACTATTACGTAAACGTAATATCATCAACTGAAGACAAATAATTGAAGATTAGAAAAAATGGAACAAGATAACATAAGAAGTCAGAAACCATGCAAATATTTTAAAAATAGGAAATATGTCTATATACATACAATTTGGATATTATTTTTCTACAAGTTTGAATACAGATAGTTTGTCGCAGAGAAAACCAAACTTTGTTAAAATGAAAACAAAAGCATATTATTTTGGTAAAATTCATTTATTTCATTCAAAGTAGTGGCCTTCGGCTTCAATACAACGTTTTGCACGGTCAATTAATATGTCAAACGAATTTTCAAGTTCACTTTTAGAGATATCGCCTTTTTAATGGCTTCGACGTTGGTATAACGCTGTCCTTTCATCGGCAAATGTAGCTTGGAGAGAAATCACAGGGGGACAAATCCGGTGAATACGGTAAATGGTTGATGGTTAAAATGCCATTTGTTGATAGAAAATCAGATATAAGCGTCGAGCGATGAGATGGTGCATTATCATGTAACAAACGCCAGCTACCATTTTCACGACATTGAGAGCGTACATGATGAATACGCGCTAAAAGGCGCTTCATAACATTAAGATAATATAAAGCATTGACTGT
The DNA here is from genome assembly GCA_031893035.1 of Dermolepida albohirtum. NCBI lineage: Eukaryota > Metazoa > Arthropoda > Insecta > Coleoptera > Scarabaeidae > Dermolepida > Dermolepida albohirtum. The sequence goes on from JAVIWB010003310.1 coordinate 270,021, forward strand.
TTGATAGGTTGGGACAAACTCTGTGCACTATGCTTTTCGAATCATAAAAACAAATAAACATTGTTTTCAGTTTTGACTTCTCCAAACGGCTTTTTTTTGGGTCTTTCTTCGCTTGGATGCTTTCATTCCGAGCTTTCACGTTTGGTCTCTGGATCATATTGAAAACACCACGTCCCATCGCCAATTACAGTAAAGTACTTGAAGTTTTCGTCCTTTTTAGAGTCTTTAGTCAAGTCTGTACAATGTTGAAGTGAGCTAGCTTGTGTGGTACAAACCTTGCACAAATCTTTCTCAGTCCCAAATGCTGTGTCAAAATACGATGAATTGAATCGGTGGAAATATTTAATGCCATTCCCACGTATCGCAATGAGGATTTCGGCCCATTTCTGATAAATTCACGCACAAGTTTGATGTTACTTTCCGTAACCACAGATATTTTTGCACCAGGATGTTCGTCGTCATTTATGTCCTTAAATCGTTTATGCCACTCATACACACTCGTACGTGATAAACATCCATCACCATACACTTGCTTCACTAAATTAAACGTATCAGTAAATGATTTACTGAGAACTTGATATTTGCTGCTTGTTCAAAACTCATTTTTCAACCAATGTCGGGTACATACTATTACTTTATACGCAATTTCTATGCTTCTAATGATCCTAATGTCATATTTTGACAACATTGGTGAAAGATCTACCTTACCGACGCATATTTTTTTAATAGATGGCGCTACTAAGAATTACTATTTTAGAAAAGTTGTTTTCTCTGCGACAGACTGGATATTACAGCAACATAGTTTGTTTATTATAGATCTTCATGTTCTTGGATTCCTGCTTATTTTTGGTTTCTATAGTATGTATGTGCATGTATATATATATATACACACCTAGTCAAGTCATAAATACTGGTACACGTACTCATTACGAATGCAACACTGGGCGCATTCATTTCGTATTGATTGCGATTTGACAGTTGCCATTTATGCTTTATTGTGACGTAAAAAGTTTTTGACATTAATTATTTACATATATCATGGAATGGGGCGACATCGAAAATCGTATTGTTGTAGCTGGCCTACTAAAATGCAACATGGATAAAAGCGATATCTTTAGGACGTTGCGAGCGCTTGAAATCACTCGCAATTTTGTGTATCGTGCTGTAAAGTTGTTTGAGGATACTGGTGGAGTACGAGACCGTCAAAGATCCGGCCGTCCGCGCAACGAGAACTCCGAAAGTGATCAAAGCCGTGAAGAAACGAATCGACCGAAAACCGCTGCGAAAACAGAAAATCTTGTAGCGGGAAATGCCAATTTCGCAAAAATCCATGTCTCGCATTATCAAAGAAGATTTGGGACTCAGCGCATACAAGCGACACACTGGACACCTGCTCACGGCCGCATTGAAGGAAAAACGCAAGCGAAAATCGAAAGCGTTAGTCAGCGGGTACGCGAAGAACGCTCCCAGACAAATTCTGTTTACTGACGAGAAAAATCTTCACCGTAGAAGAATCGTTCAATAAACAGAACGATCGTGTGTATGCTCGGTCATCCAGAGAAGCATCCCAACTCATCCCGAGGGTTCAAAGAGGCCACCATACCGCGTCTGTAATGGTATGGTGGGGAGTGAGCTACGATGGCGTTACCAAGCTCCATTTTTGCGAGAAAGGAGTAAAAACATCGGCAAAAATATATCAATCGACCGTCTTGGAACCCATTGTGAGGCCTCTCAACCAATCAATATTCACCAATAAGTCATGGACTTTCCAGCAAGACTCTGCTCCAGCTCACAAAGCAAAAACGACTCAACTATGTCTCAAAAACAACGTTCCGGACATCATATCAACGGATGATTGGCCAGCTGGTAGTCCAGACCTCAACCTGTTGGGTTACAAGTTGTGGTCGGTATTAGGGGACATGGCTTGCTCTACTCGACACCCAAATATTGAGTCGTTGAAGTGAGCCCTTGTCCGTGCAGTGGACAATTTCCCCATGCATGAAGTGCGTCTCGCGATCGATGAGTGGCCACTTCGTCTCAAGTCGTGCTGGAAGGCAAATGGAAGTCATTTCGAATAAGTTGTTCTAAGATTTGTAGCCATTGAATAACCCAATAAAAACAAAAAAAAATTTTTTTAAATATTAATTTGTTTTCATTTGGTGTCGATTTTTCTGTGTACCAGTATTAATGACTTGACTAGGTATACATATATGTATATATATATATATATATATATATATACTTATATATACTTATATAGTTATGAAAAAGGTTTGGAGATAATACTGTATCAGATGTGAAATAAACCTCACGTTGGCTTGAATTGATGTATAGATTGAATCAATCGAGCTGCATGTTGGCTTATTAAATAGTATGAAAAATAGGGGCTGTTATGGGCATTATCATGTAATTTATCAGTGTTATATTTAATTTTAATGTTTACTAAGTTTATATAAGTTGTGTATATAAACAAATTATTCAATCCTTCCTTGTGTATCCTACTTTTAAAACTTATAAATTTTTTTATATATAAATGAATAAGACACTACTGTATATATATAGGAAAAAGGAAATAAGGCCTTACTACATTACCTGTACAAATTGTGTCTTTACTGATATCTCTGGGAGCGGAAAATGGCGTCTGAGAAGTTGCATTTCTTATGGCATTTATAACAGCGGATATGAAAGATGAACCCCTCTTTGGCGATGGCGATTTCTCTTTCAATATACTGCGAAACTTTCCTGGGCTCGCTTCGGGACTACTACTACTATTACTGTACGCTTCATTGTGAAATATTACGTCCTGTATATAGATTAGAATTTTAGAGTCTGCCTTTCCAAATTAAATTAAAAATTGGAAAATATAAAAAAATATATAAAACTTACATCCAATTCCTGTTGAGATATACTATAAGAAGTAACCAATTCTTCTACAAGTCCATCTAATCTCGATACCAAACCTGAGAGTGCTACAGCTGCACCGGATACATTACTACCTTGAAGTACTAATAGTTCTCTACCTTTGACTTCAATCGCGTCCAACCTTGCTTGTAGAGCAAGAGTGTCATGTCTACAAGTGAATTATAAACAAGTTAATGTCAATAAATTAATTTTTATATAATTTTTACCTTCTTTGTTCACTAATCCTGACTAAATGCTTACATTCTTCTTGTTTATTTTCAACTTCCTTTTCTCTCTGCATTAACAACAGTCTAAATCTCTTGACTTCAATTTCTGCATCTTTCAGTGCTTCGGACAGGGCGTTTTTCTCGGCCTGCATGAATTCTTTCAACTCGATACCTTCTTCTTGAAGTTCCTGCTGCTGTTGGAGTAGAATCTTTTGGGCGGCGAAACTCTTATCCAGGTCCCTTTGTAGCGTTCTACAGTACGAATTCAATTTCGAGATTTCGTTCTCCTGGTTTATAATCACTTGACTGACATTTTGAAAACGACATTCTAACATCAACAAACTGTCGTTAGAAGGGTTTTCGTCTGCAATAAAATGAAAAGTAGCTTAGTTATATAGTGGTAAAATATTATTCTAGCGACAACAAATTAATATCACATAATTCAATTTTTCAATAATTTTTATATTAGTTAAAACAAGATATCGAAACAAATCACTGAAAATACTTTAAATTAGGATAAATATTATAATTAAGGATGTAGAAATAAGAAAATTTTAAGTATAATTAGAACGGTCACATTTGTCTGCACACTAGGTTCGTAATAAGCACGTACCGAACATTTACGGTAACTTATCCAAGGCCGAAAATATAACAGAGCAGAGCGCTGTTATATTTTTGTTAGTACATTCCAGGTTGTTCAATAAGTTTTGTCATTTGATAAGAAGAAAATGATTTTATGGGTTGAAATACATTTTATTATTCAATATAACCTCCCTGAACTTCAATACACTTGTTTCAATGATCTTCTAACATAAGGATTCCATCCCCGAAGTGAGAATCCGGAAGATTGTCGAAATACGCTTTCACGGCTGCTATTACCTCTTCGTTCGATGAAAATCGTTTTCCACGTATATTTTTTAAAATGCAAGAACAGCCAGAAGTCAGAGGGAGCTAAATCTGGGAAAAAGGTTGGATGTTGCAATAATTCTTACTTTAATTCATTGATTCTTGTGGTGTTTTTTTGAGCTGTGCGAGAGGGTGCATTGTCTTGATGAAAAATGATTTTTTCTTCTGTAAACCAGGTCTTTTGTCACGAATTTTTTCATCTACCTGATCCAAGAGGTTACAATAATAATCTCTTTAATCACAAAAAGGTTTAAGATGTTCAACATATCTGCCGAACTCGTGTACAATGGTCTTTATAACTTCTTATATAAACAGAACTTTGGCATTAGGAGCATGTCTGATTCATAACATAGTTGCACAAAAACACCTTATTTTGTGAAGGTAAAAGATTTGTCAACTCTCAAAGAGAAAAAATATTATTTTCCGAACTCAGTAGAATAGGTATCTGAAGCTTGACATCTAATCAAAATTTCAAAATGTCGAAGCTCATTAAGGAAGTATTGATCATGATATCTCTTACATTTAGTTTTAAATTATTTGTTTATTTTTTTTCCTTAACATATACCAGATTGTTCAATGAGCGTTGGATAAGAAAAACACGATTGTATGATTACTGTTTTACCAGTTTGGAGAAAATCCATGACAGCTATTATCTCTTGCTTCGATGAAAAAAAAACGATTTTCATCGAAGCAAGACGTAATAGCGTTTCGTTTTCCACGCATGAATTTTTTGAGATGGGAGAACAGCCAGAAGTCAGAAGGAGCTAAATCTAGCGAATAGGGTGGATGTTGTAACAATTTCGACTTTAATTCACTGATTTTTAGGATGTTTTTTTTGAGATGTGTGAGAGAGTATGTTGTCTGGATGAAAAATGATTCTTTTTTTCTGTAAACTAGGTCTTTTCTCAAGAATTTTTACATCCAGCTGGTCCAAAAGGTTACAATAATAATCTGAGTTTATTGTTTCACCAGTTTGGAGGTAATCCACGAACAAAATTCCTTTTTGTATCCCAAAAAACTGATGCTAACACCTTCTTGGCCAATTTCTGGATCCTAACTCGCTTCGGACTCGAAGCACCAGGGTCACACCACTCCTTAGCCTCTTGTTTTGATTGAGGATCATGGTCGTAGACCCAAGTCTCATCCATAGTGATGAAAAGACGCACAAAATCGTTTTTATTCTTTCTAAAACGCTTCAAATGTTGCTAAGTCGCATTCGAATTTGTTTTTGTTCCATTGTTGACGAATGCGGCAGCCATTTTACACACAACTTTCCGAAACCCAAAACTTCAGCCGAAATATTGCTCACATTGCCTAATGAGATGCCTAGGGCTTCTCTCTAAATCTCTCTCGGTTAATCGACGATCTTCCAAAACCATATCCTGTATTTTCGCTATGATTTCTGGTGTTGCATTTCCCGCCACAAGAATTTCTGTTTTCGCAGCGGTTTTCGGTCGATTCGTTTCTCCACGGCTTTGATCGCTTTCGGAGTTCTCACAGTGCGCGGACGGCCGGATCTTTGACTGTCTCGTACTCCACCAGTATCCTCAAACAACTTCACAGCATGATACACAAAATTGCGAGTGATTCCAAGCGGTCGCAACGTCCTAAAGATATCGCCTTTTTCCATGTTGCATTTTAATAGGCCAACTATAACAATACGTTTTCGATGTCGCCCAATTCCATGATTGTAAACAATTAATGTCAAAAACTTTTTACGTCACAATGAAGCATAAATGTCAGCTGTCAAATCGCAATCAATACGAAATGGATGCGCCCAGTGTTGCATTCGTAATGAGTGCGTTCAGTTGTATACCAGTATTTATGACTTGACTAGGTACACTACCGGCCATATTTATTTGCCCACCCCAATTTTATGTGTTTCCTGAAATATGGATTATCTTTCGAAAAATCTGTATTATAATTATTCAACAATATTATTAGTGGAAGTAATTCCATATGAATTTCTACGAAAATCTTAAATTGTTTATGATATATCGTAAAGGTGTCATAAATTGGAAAAATACCATAAATATTATATAGGCTAATCCCTACAGTATTAACAGTTTTACCTGCATTTCCGAAAGGTATTACCAATATTGTGTTATTGTATTAACTAATTACAATATTAGGATGTGTTATTCAAAAAGGAAAATAAATTTTATGCCAGTCATCGTTCATCTTTTGTTGCGAAAACAGTGAACTAGAGATTCATTGTGAATATTTTAATGCAATGCCGAAGACGAAGGAATTATCTGTTGAAGTGCGTGCTACGATAATTGCTTATCATCGTACGGGCAAAAGTAATCGCGAAATTGCAAAAGAATTACTATTAAATCGCAGAACCGTTGATTATAACGTTAAAAAATTTGAAGAAAGTAGTACATTTTCCAACAAAAGAAGATCTGGACGACGCAAAGCGACGACATCTGCAGATGACCGGCATCTAATACGGATAAGTAGACGCGATAGACGAAAAACAGCACCAGAAATTGCTGCTGAAATGAATAGAGCGCGTGCTAAACCAATTAGTGTGTCCACGGTACAGAGAAGGTTAAGGCAAGTGGGTTTATACGGAAGAATTGCTCTGCAAAAACCACTACTACGAAAGCAAAACAAGTAAAACGACTAAATTTGGCTAAAGAACATAAGAATCGGACGATAGATCAGTGGAATAATGTGTTGTGGACAGACGAATCGAAGTTTGAACTTTTCGGTAGTAAAAGGCGAATATTCGTAAGAAGATCCGCAGGAGAAAGAGTACTGCCAGAATGTATTGCGCCTACCGTAAAACATGGAGGAGGTTCAGTAATGATTTGGGGGTGTTTTGGTGGAAGATCTGTAGGCGATCTGGTCAAAGTTGAGGGAATTCTAAGAAAAGAAGGCTACAAGGAAATTTTAGAAAATAACGCTGTTCCTTTAGCTTAGTCCTGAAGGAACAGCGTTATTCTTGGCGAAAACTTTGTATTTCAACAGGACAACGATCCGAAACACACTTCTAGATTGTGTGGCGATTACTTGCGTCAACTAGAAGAGCAAGGGCAAATCTCTATAATGGTATGGCCAGCTCAAAGTCCTGATCTGAACCCAATAGAGCTTCTTTGGGAAGAATTGGACCGGAAGGTTCGAGAACGTGCTCTATCATCCACCACTGTACTGTGGGAACAACTTCAAGAAGCCTGAGCACAAATTCCAGAAGATACGCTGCAAAAATTAATTGAAAGGATGCCGCGGTTATGTGCCGCAATTATCAAAAATAAAGGTGGGCACATTGATGAGAGCAAAATTTAATAATAATTAATGATAAAGTTTTTATATAAGAAAAATGTAACTATTTTATGTTTATTTTACACTATTGTATTGGTACAATAAATAAATTTTCAGTACACATTTGATAGTTTTATAATTTTGGCTAAAATTAAGGGTGGGCAAATAAATATGACCGGTAGTGTACATATGTATCTACAATATTACTTTATGCACTAGCAGCTGTGGTGTTGAAATACTACTACAAATTCATGCACAATATAAAAAAAATGCACATGATATAACAATTCCATACTCGAATATTATACATAACTTACCATAATTAAGTCAATATTTTTAGCAAATTTCTTTCAATGAATTGCAATTTGTGATTTTATTTATTTGTACATCTAAGCTCATTTCATATAAGACAGCAATAAATAAAAATATGCATAACGTAAATTGATATTTCTAATTTATGTACATTATAGTTCCGACTCTTCAATTTAGATAAAACGTAGCATCAAGTAGGTAGTAATTTTCGTTGAAATCAATTTCGTCATTTTATATTCCATAGATTCGTGCAAGTTACTTAAATTGAATGGCAATTTACAGGCGTCGATGTTGAAATAAACAGGTTATGCTTTGAGGTTACGTAACTAAAAAAAAAAACTGAAAGGAACGTATACGTCTTCATTATCGGTAATTACGGGATGCAAAATTTTACTTTGAGCACGTCTAATGCTTGTAAGATATAATCATAACCAAAAATATGGATGACATATATATAATTATACATGAAGAGATAATATTTAATAACGATTTTGAGAGAAATACGTATTAATATATCAAAAACTATCAATGTTATTTAATGAAATGTATGAACAAGGTTTCATTGTGATCTATACCTGTACTACAACCAATTCAATTTGCCTTGTCAAGCAGCACGATCGTTTTAAAAGATATACTCCGAGAAAAAAATTTAATTCAAAAGTTTGACATGTGAATGTGAGGTTATGATTGCGGCCTATTAGATTATACAAGAAATACACAAACTAAGTTCTCGCTGTTTTTCAAGAGATGGCTCCAGTAGTAAGTGCTGGTCGATTGTAACATAACCAAAACGTCATGAACCAAGCTTAAACATATGGTAAACAAACCGCTTTGACACATTAGTGATTTTGTTTTTGCGTCATATACTTTTGGTTGTGTGAAAATGTCTGATTTTGTGCCAAATAATCGTCATTTGCGGGAGGTGTTGCTTTTCTTCTTTCATTCGAAGAAAACGGCGGCTGAAGCGCATCGAGAACTCCAAAAAGTTTACGGAGATGCTGCTCTAAGTGAAACAACGTGCCGTGATTGGTTCCGTTGCTTCAAAGACGGTGATTTCGATGTTGACGACCGTTCGCGTGAAGGAAGGCCAAAAACCTTCGAAGACGCTGAATTGGAAGCATTGCTAGATGAGGATCCGTGCCAAACGCAAAAAGAGCATGCTTCAGCATTAGGAGTTACCCGCCAAGCCATTTCCCAGCGATTGCATGCGTTGGGAATGATTCAAAAACAAGGAACTTGGGTTCCTTATGATTTAAAGCCAAAAGACGTTGAGCGTCGTTTTTTCGCCTGTAAACAACTGCTCCAGTGGCAAAAAAGGAAGGGTTTTCTTCATCGCATCGTTACGGGTAATGAAAAATGGATTCATTACAGCTACCTAAAGAGAACAAAATCATGGAGACTGCCCGGTCATGCTTCTACGTTATCGATTCGGCCGAATATTCACGCTACGAAGGTTTTGCTGTGTATTTGGTGGGACCAGGGCGGTGTTATTTATTATGAGCTGTTGAAACCGAACGAAACCATCACTGGGGAACGGTATCGAACTGCATTGATGCGACTGAGCCGGGCGCTGCGCGAAAAGCGGCCACAAAACGAGCAGAGGCACGAAAAAGTGCCTCTGCTCGTATAGCATGACAACGCTCGGCCTCACGTTGCCAAACCCGTTAAAATCTACTTAGAAACGCTCGAATGGGAGGTCCTACCCCACCCGCCATATTCTCCAGATATTGCGCCGTCCGATTATTACTTGTTCCGTTCGATGGCACATGGTCTGGCTAATGAGCAGTTCCGCTCATATGGAAGACATCTCGAAATGGCTTGATTCGTGGATAGCCTCAAAAGACGAACACTTCTACCGTGACGCTATTCGAGCTCTGCTAGAAAGATGGGAAAAAGTTGTCGCTAGCGATGGGCAATATTTTGAATGATTCATTTGTAAACATTTTTTCACAATAAATTTGCATTTTCATCAAAAAAATAGCGAAAACTTTGTTGCGCACCTAATACTTGACTGTACTTCAGCTGAATAAATAGGTTAAGGAGGTGAGGGGTAAAGAGTTTCGTGTATTAGTTCATATTTTTTCCGCCGGCCAAATGAAATTGGTCGCACTATAATTTATGTCATTCCACATTAAAAAATTACTATTTTTAATGTTAATTCGACGAGTTATTTAGAAAGACCTGGCTAAGAGTGAAAATTCTACTGTAAATACTTGAATCAGCAATAAATGAATATTGCAAAGCGCGAACAAGTGCGTATGCTTATTGCTGTACAAATGCTGTTGTGATCATTCGCCATATGTGTGCCTCGTGTTGCTTAAAAAAAAACAATCAGACTCCACTAAGTCTAGCTTTTTATGTAACGTATACAATTTGTATTAATGCATTAGGTAATCCAGAAAACATATATGTTTCGATAAATACCAGATCTTCTTGATTTAAGTTCTAATTTTCTTTAAAATCAATCAAATATAAAAAAATAGTAAAAATAATAGAAGTATACATACACTATAGGCCATAAGTGAGGGATTACTTATCATAAATAACAAAACACTTGTATTTTAGACACATCCCTTAGACTTTTACCTGTTTTGGTGAGAATAATTGAAATAACAGTTGTAAATGTAATTCTGAGGATTATTATTATAAATTAGATAAACATATTTGTTTCTGAAAAATATTGTAAATCCTTTTAATAGTTTTATGGCGTCTATTTAATAGAAATATTTTATATACCCCAATAAATTTAATAGGGTTTACAACGCAATATTATTATAATGGTATTAGGAATTCATAGTAAACTATTTAGCAATTTAAAAATTAGTTTCCGTGCAGCATTTGTCCGAGTAAGTTGCAATACGAGTATTTGAGAACAGACGTAAAAGTAACTTATAAAAATGGCGAAAAGAAAGTAACTTAGCGCAGAAATTCGTAGTTCTATAATAACGCTACATGGTGAAAAATTTTCACTGCGGCAAATAGCCCAAAAGTTAAATTTATCTTATCACGCGGTGCAAGGAACAGTGAAACGATATTCACAAAGTGGATCATTACAACAAATAAAACGTTGCGGAAGGGCAAGGGTAACTACCAGACAAGAGGATTTGCGCCTAAAAATACTATCAAAACGAAATAGGCGCCTCACAGCTCCTCAGCTTCGAGCAGAGCTGAATGAAGGCCGTTTAAAGCCGGTATCACTGACTACTGTAAAACGACGTTTGACAGAGGCGGGATTACATGGGCGTATTGCAGCTCGAAAACCATTATTGAATCCACGAAATCGCAAAAAACGGTTACAATGGGCCCAGGACCATCAACACTGGGACATGGAAATGTGGAAGCAGGTGTTATGGACAAATGAGTCAAAGTTCCAAGTGTTTGGTAGTAATCGACGAGTTTTCGTTGGAAGACAAGTGGGTGAAAGGATGTTACCCGAATGTGTAGTGCCAATTGTTAAACACGGGGGAGGTTCTGTGCTTGTTTGGGGATCCTTTTCCTTTGATGGTGTCAGAGATTTGTACCGCATTGAAGGCATTTTAAAAAAAGAGGGGTACTTGAAGATTTTGGAGGAACATGCAATTCCGTCTGGATTAAGGTTAATTGGTGAAGGTTTTCACCTACAACAAGATAATGATCCCAAACACACTTCCCAACTTTGTAAAAACTATGTGAATCAAAAAGAGGAGGAAGGGGTGCTGATACATATGATTTGGCCACCACAATCACCCGATCTCAACCCTATGAATTACTGTGGGATGAATTAGATAGAAACGTGAGAGAAAGCTGTCCACAATCGCAGAAACAGCTTTGGGAGCAACTTAGAAGGGTGTGGAATAATTTACCAATGGATACGCTCCAGAAACTTGTATCGCGGTTGCCTAATATTTGTAAAGAAATCATTAAACGCAGAGGTGGATACTTCGACGAAAGTCGAATATGATAAGAAATTCTACAGAACATGTTGAAATTATTTTATTTTAAAAGGAAAACTGTTCATTTGTCTCGTAGATATAGTTTTGTAGAAATATACGTTTTGTTTCACTAAGCGTGCATGTTTTTTTTAAATTTCATCTACTGATCCCTCACTTATGGCTTGTAGTGTACATATTATTATATACATAAGAAAGAGGTGTTAATTGTGCATTCGTTGTATCTAGGTTGCTTTAAACGTTTTGCAGTTCGGCTACTTCCCGTAAGGTGGCGCTGCCGGATATATTTCTGTCGTATTCTTCGTGATATTTTCATTCGACTGGCATTTATAGATTGCTAGCATATACTGTTATCTCTTTTTAGTAGTTTTTAAAAAAAAGTGAGTTTTGTGAAAAATGAAATTAACGCGCGAAAATTTTGGAACCTTTATCTTCTACGATTTTAAAGACGGTCTCACTCGAAAAGAAATCAAGCGATTGTTTTGTGATGAAGCACCATCCTTAACGACTGTTGAATGGTGGTACAAGTTCCAGTGTGGACGTGTTTCGCTCGAAGACGAGCATCGTGAGAGACAGGTAGATAACCACTTTATACATTCAGAGATATTGGGGTATCATTGGGCATAGGAATGACCCAAATCAGAACTATCCTGCATGCACTATCTTGCCGTCAGAAAACTGTGCGCTCGATGAGTACCACGCAATTTAACCGACGCTCAAAAAAATCGTAAAGGACTGGTACAGAAAAATGCTTAAAAAATTCAACCGAGGTCGAGCAAAATCAGTGTATGTGTGTTTGTTATATTAGCACAAGTAAGTAATCAGAATTAAGTAGAATAATACTAGATATATTTATTCAACATACACTATCCCTCATAAGTATTTGGTCACTCGCATTTAACCTGCAAATTGTAACAAAAATCAAAATTGAAATACTAATATCTTTTTATTATTTACATATATGAAAAATATATATTTTTATATCTAAAATAAATTATTGTATAATATATTTATCAAAATTTTAGATTCGTCTATATGCCCTCCTTTATTTTTAATCATTGCAGCACACAATCGAGGCATTCTTTCGATTAACTTTCGTAATGTTTCAGGTTTTATTTCAGCCCATGCCTTTTGCAGGTTCTTCCACATATTAACAACAGCAGATGCGTGGGCTGATGTTCTCACCTATCGGTCAAGTTCTTCCCACAGCAACTCGATGGGATTTAAATCGGGACTCTAGGGAGGCCACGCCATAACTATTATGATTCCCCCGTTCCCCAATTTCTGAAAATATTCCCGGCATAGTTTGTAAGTGTGTTTTGGGTCATTACCTTGTTGGAAGATAAACTTCTGACCCGAAATTTTAATTCCAGAGGGGATTGCGTTTTCCTCTAATATGCGCTTATACTGTTCTTTTTTTTAGTATACCTTTGATTTTTACGAGATCGCCCACATTTAATCCAGAAAAGCAACCCCATATCATGACTGAACCACCACCGTGCTTAACAGTAGGGGCTATGCATTCTTCTCGGGCACGCTCACCCACAGACCTCCTTACGAAAACACGTCTTCGTGAACCGAAAATCTCGAATTTCTTCTATGGTCTAATTTTGGTGATCGCGTGTTCTCTTTAAACGTTTCTGCTTGTTCTGCTTGCATAGAAGCGGCTTCCGCATTGCAATTCGTCCATGAAGACCAGCTTCTTGTAATCGCCGTTTAACTGTGGAAACACTTATGGGTTTTCGACGAATAGCATTCACTTCTGCTGTGATTTCTGGGGCTGTTTTTCGCCTATTTCTCTTGCTTGTTTCCACCATTGCAAGATCTTCTGCTGAGGTTGTTGCCCTTGGTCTGCCTTTTCGAGTTCTGCTCAACACACTTACACATTCGCGGTGTTTTTTTGATGATATAACCCACGGTATACTTATTTAATTTAAGTTCTGTGGCACTTTCGTGGTTGCTTTAGCCAGTTTTATGGTATGCGACTATAAACGATCGTGTTTCTACACTCAATTCTTTCCGTTTAGGTATTTGTAAACGATTGAACATCTTCGAAACACACGATGTTATCACTATGAGCACCTCACAAAAACTAACTGCAATTTTGCCAAAATACCCAAGTATAAATACTTAATGGTTTACAATAACACTCCCCCTTAAAATAAAAATATAACAATCGAAAATTCTCAAGAATTGAGAAATCTAATCCTTTAAGTGTAATTATTCTACCTGGAGTTTTATTAGGGAATTATCATTCATTGTGAATAATCGCATAATTATTTTTGAATGAGCTTTTGTAGATTTTTGAAGTTCTTACTACAGAAATAAATTTTATAATTACAACTTTTTTATAGAAACTGTAATGAAGTGGTGACCAAATACTTATGAGCGATAGTGTACATATATAAAACACAGGCTTGTTCAGTGTTCTTAAATTTCATGTCTTATAACTTCATAAATTAAATTTTCTCGTTTTCAAATTAATTTTTCTCATAATGTGTCTCTTTATTAATAAAATAACAACAATACGAGGATAGTTTGACAAGTAGTGAGAATGACACATAGGTGGCACTCTAATTGGTAAAACAAATGCACTCTAATTTAGGTTGATTATTTATATGTTTACATTCCGATATTTAGATAAATCGGTTGATTAGATTATTTTCGACAGCTGATTGAAAAAGAAACAACACGTCGTTTTGTTAAAATGGAAAAAGCAGAGCATCGTGCGGTGATTAAATACTTCGTAATTAATGGTATGAAAACTACCGAAATAAAAGATGAGTTACGGGAAACATTAGGTGAATCTGCTCCATCATCCGCCACAATAAGTAGATGGGTAAATGAATTTAAGCGTGGTTGAACAAGCTGTGTTGATGAAGCGCGCTCTGGAGCACCCACAATCGTGACTCCTAAGGAAATGATTATAAAAATCCATAATATTATTACGCAAGATCGACGACTCAAAGTGAGAGAGATAGCAGACATGGTAAACATTTCAACAGAACGCATACACCACATTTTAACGAAAGAATTGGGCCTTTCCAAGCTTTCGGCAAGATGGTTGCCGCGATTGCTTACGACTGACCAGAAAGTTCACTCGTTTGCGCATTTCCAATGAATGTTTGGACCTTTATAAGCGGAATCTGGTTATTTTTGTAGACGATTTGTTACTTGCGATGAAACTTGGATACACTACAGTACACCAGAAACTAAACAACAGTCGAAAGAATGGTTAGAACGTGGTTCTGCACCTCCAAAGAAAGCGAAAACCACTTTATCGGCAAACAAGCTGATGGCATCAATTTTTTGGGGTTAAAAGGCATTTTATCTTCAGAAAGGTGCCACAATAAACGGACAATATTATGCAGAACTTCTACAAAAATCGAATGTTGAGATTCGTGCTAAACGGCCAGGAATGGCAAAGAAAAAGATTCTGTTTCATCAAGACAACGCTCCTTCGCATACCAGCACAGTTGCGATGTCCAAAATCCACGAGTTGCATTTCCAATTAGTACCGCATGCGCCTTATTCGCTGGATCTAGCCCGTTCCGACTTCCACCTTTTTCCAAAATTGAAAACGACACTAGGTGGAAAGAAATTTTCGAGTATTTTGCGAGCCTTTCGGAATCGCACTTTAGAGATGACATAAGGGCATTGGAGCACCGTTGAAATAAATGTATTGCTCTTTTAGGAGAATATATGGAAAAATAAAAATTATTTTGTATTTAAAAAATTCGTTTTTCTTTTCCATTCTCACTACTTGTCAAACTACCCTCGTATGTATGCATGTATGTGCTTAAATCAAAATTATATTTGTACGTTCAGGTATGCCATTGGTTTCGTTGTTAAATAACAAACCTTTATGATTAAGGGAAAAATGTTTGTAGAGCATATTTAAAAGATTATATAAAACGTTTCCGTAAATTTGTATAAACCGTACATGTACTTTTTCATTTGATGAAATTCACGTTAATTTGAAGTTTATGAAGTGCCTATTTATAGATAAAGTAACATGTTTTATTTTTTTTTTGAATCTCTCGAACATTTAAGCAACTAAAGACAAAGTCAAGGTAAACATAACAAATTCTGGAAAACGTGTACATGCATGTATAGGTAATGAGAATTTGGTCGGTAATTGTAGTTATATCCGTGACTAAATATCAAGTCGAATCTATAATGGTGGCCTTGATAAATTATTGCATGTCCTGTAGGTAAATATTGGCGTAAAAATTAGTCGGGTTATTTACGTCACTTATCCATTAACTTTTTTCCGAGGAAAGGGAGTAAATAAAATATTTTGTTGGATACGTCTCGAGCAATGTTTATTTGGGGTGTTTATTACGCTCAGTTTTACGAGTTAAAAATAAGTAAAACATCTAACGGGTGTTTTTTTTAGAGGTATAGAACTTTGAAATGGAATAAAACAAATATGCTTTTTTTAAATTGACATGAAATTTACTTTATTCGAAAGATAATCTTCTGGCATTATGATTTAAATATGACTTCTGGCATATGACCGCCACGGCTGGCTCGGACGTAGTCTAATCTGGAGGGCCAATTTTCGATGACTTTTTCCAACATTTGTGGCCGTATATCGGCAATAACGCGGCGAATGTTGTCCTCCAAGTGGTCAATCGTTTCGGGCTTATCGGCGTAGACTAGCGACTTCACATATCTCCACAGAAAATAGTCAAGCGGCGTTAAATCGCACGATCTTGGAGGCCAATTCACGGGTCCGAAACGTGAAACTATGCGGTTACCAAACGTTTCCATCAATAAATCAATTGTGGCACGAGCTGTGTGACATGTTGCGCCGTCTTGTTGAAACCACAACTCCTGCACATCATGATTGTTCAATTGAAGAACGAAAAAGTCAGTAATCATGGCTCTATAGCGGTCATCATTGACTGTAACGTTCTGGCCAGCTTCGTTTTTAAAGAAGTACGGACCAATTATTCCACCAGCCCATAAAGCACACCAAACAGTCAGTTTTTCTGGATATAACGGTGTCTCAACATACACTTGAGGATTATCATCACTCCAAATACGGCAGTTTTGTTTATTGACGTATCCATTCAACCAAAAGTGAGCTTCATCGCTAAACAAAATTCGATTATGAAAATCGGGATCAACGGCAATCTTGTTTTGGGCCCATTCACCGAATCTACGCCTTGCTAGGTGATCGTGTGACTTCAATTCTTGCACGAGTTGGATTTTGTGAGCACCCAAACCTAGATCTTTCCGCAAAATCTTCCATAAAGTGGATGAACACATATCCAATTCCTGTGCACGATGGCGGATAGACTGATTCGGGTCTTCCTCTACGCTACGCTCTACAGCAGCAATGACTTCTTCTGTACGCACTGTACGACGTCTCTCTGGATGCGTGTTATCATTTAGAGTATACGTGGTGCGAAAACGTTCCATAGTTAATCGAATTAATTGCTCTGATGGACGATTATGTTGACCGTAATATTGACGTAGTGCGCGATACGTATTTCGAACAGAACCCTGATTTTCAAAATAAATTTGCACAATTTGCAA
Organism: Dermolepida albohirtum; assembly: GCA_031893035.1. NCBI lineage: Eukaryota > Metazoa > Arthropoda > Insecta > Coleoptera > Scarabaeidae > Dermolepida > Dermolepida albohirtum. The sequence continues at coordinate 287,110 of JAVIWB010003310.1, forward strand.
GCGTTGTTCAGGCGTCAGTTTATTCATGTTGAAATGACAAACCAAACTAAATATAAATCACTTAACAGCTGACAAAATGGCCGCCAGTTAAAAAAGTGTTGCCAACTTAAAGTTCTATACATCTAAAAAAAACACCCGTTAGTAATCTTTGTAGTGCTATCATTATTACTAGACTTCTACATTATTAACATGTGCTTTACTATAACCTTCAAATACCCAGACTTTTCTTTTGGAGAATATTAATTATCATAATTATTTATATTATTATTACATTATTTATTTTAAAAAGAGTACTTCGTTCCTTTTTAATTTCTTATAGGAAAATTTAAAAATCTACGTTAAAGTGTTGAATATATATTTGAAAAAATCATTTTATTTTATCCGAATAACTTTAATAGCTCATTCTGGCCATCTTAAATTTTCTTATTTACATTCTTATTTTCCAAGTCCATCATTTTCTCTCGTAGGCCCGCTCCACCAACGTCGCTTCCTTTTACACTACCGGTCATATTTATTTGCCCACCCTTAGTTTTAGCCAAAATTATTAAACTATCAAATGTGTACTGAAAATTTATTTATTGTACCAATACAATAGTGTAAAATAAACATAAAATAGTTACATTTTTCTTATATAAAAACTTTGTCATTAATTATTATTAAATTTTGCTCTCATCAATGTGCCCACCTTTATTTTTGATAATTGCGGCACATAACCGCGGCATCCTTTCAATTAATTTTTGCAGTGTATCTTCTGTAATTTGTGCCCAGGCTTCTTGAAGTTGTTCCCACAGTACAGTGGTGGATGATAGAGCACGTTCTCGAACCTTCCGGTCCAATTCTTCCCAAAGAAGCTCTATTGGGTTCAGATCAGGACTTTGAGCTGGCCATACCATTATAGAGATTTGCCCTTGCTCTTCTAGTTGACGCAAGTAATCGCCACACAATCTAGAAGTGTGTTTCGGATCGTCGTCCTGTTGAAATACAAAGTTTTCGCCAAGAATCCTTAGTCCTGAAGGAACAGCGTTATTTTCTAAAATTTCCTTGTAGCCTTCTTTTCTTAGGATTCCCTCAACTTTGACGAGATCGCGTACAGATCTTCCACCAAAACACCCCCAAATCATTACTGAACCTAGTTGAATTTGATGGAGCCTGTGGTTGATTGACTTGATCAATAAGGTTGATATATAACCCCTTTCCACAATTAACTATTTGTAAATTCTGTATAATTTCGACAACCAAGTTGTCATCATCCAAATCATTACTGTAAAAACCGAAAAATCCTCCAAACCAAGATGTACACCTTGGTGTACTTGGTTTACGGTGCGGATCGCGTACGGAGTGTATACAATTTCTTCGCCGTGTTTTACAAGGTGCGACACTTTGAAATTATCTGCTGATGATGACAACTTGGTTGTCGAAATGCGTATACAGAATTTACAAATAGTTAATTGTGGAAAGGGGTTATATATCAACCTTATTGATCAAATTACTGAACCTCCTCCATGTTTTACGGTAGGCGCAATACATTCTGGCAGTACTCTTCCTCCTGCGGATCTTCTTACGAATATTCGCCTTTTACTGCCGAGAAGTTCAAACATCGATTCGTCTGTCCACAATACATTATTCCACTAATCAATCGTCCAATTCTTATGTTCTTTAGCCCAATTTAGTCGTTTTATCTTGTTTTGCTTTCGTAGTAGTGGTTTTCGCAGAGCAATTCTTCCGTATAAACCCGCTTGCCTGAACCTTCTCTGTACCGTGGACACACTAATTGGTTTAGCACGCGCTCTATTCATTTCAGCAGCAATTTCTGGTGCCGTTTTTCGTCTATCGCATCTATTTATCCGTATTAGATGCCCGTCATCTGCAGATGTCGTCGCTTTGCGTCGTCCAGATCTTCTTTTGTTGGAAAATGTACCACTTTCTTCAAATTTTTTAACGTTATAATCAACAGTTCTGCGATTTAATCGTAATTCTTTTACAATTTCGCGATTACTTTTACCCGTACGATGATAAGCAATTGTCATAGCACGCACTTCAACAGATAATTCCTTCGTCTTCGGCATTGCATTAAAATATTCACAATAACTCTCTATTTCACTGTTTTCGCAACAAAAGATGAACGATGACTGACATAAAATTTATTTTCCTTTTTGAATAACACATCCTAATATTGTAATTAGTTAGTACAATAACACAATATTGGTAATACCTTTCGGAAATGCAGGTAAAACTGTTAATACTGTAGGGATTAGCCTATATAATATTTATGGTATTTTTCCAATTTATGACACCTTTACGATATATCATAAACAATTTAAGATTTTCGTAGAAATTCATATGGAATTACTTCCACTAATAATATTGTTGAATAATTATAATACAGATTTTTCGAAAGATAATCCGTATTTCAGAAAACACAAAATTGGGGTGGGCAAATAAATAAGACCGGTAGTGTACGAACGAGAAAGTATAAAATAAGAAAATTTCACACGTGCTCATAAAAAAGCAGTACAATTTTTATAAAAATAAAATGACGAACTTAATAGCGCCATCTCTTATCGAACGACAAAATTTATTGAACAACCTGGTACTTCCTACATTTCTGTTTATTATCTTCAAAATTCCAAAGCTGAATGATTATACAAACACCGAACGAATTACTTGAAACCGAATCCGTGTTCTTTTTTGCCTTTTTTTGTGTAAATTACTTTCGTAATTTAGAACAAGGATACCACCATTCTAATGGCAACTTTCAAGTATTATTTACATATGCAGATATGCCGTATTTAATTTCATTAATATATTGGTAAATGATAACATGTGAAGTGTAGATGTAATACAAGCAGAAATTACACCTGTTTTATTTTAATGTTTGCGCATATCTTTAGCTGAGGTACATATATGCGAAATCTACATATTTATGTTTGATAAGAAGAGTGTTTATGTAATTGTATATTAAATTTAATTATTTCTTTGACATTTCACTGACATAATTACTTTTCATACCACCAATTCCGTTTAAAAAAAATATTTTAAGAAATTCCATTTATTGATGTTAAAATTCTGATTTCGAACTTTCAGGACGAAGTTAATAATTCACATTAATTTAGCCTTCGATAGTGGTGGTAATAGATTTGGTTTAATTGATTGTAAATTAATATTAAAAGGCGAGTTAAGTTGAATGCCAAAATTAAATTTCGTGGTTACTTTTTTTTTGTTTTAATGTTGGCATATCTGATACTTTGACAGAGGTAATCTCAGATTAGACCAATTGAACGCTATATTAAAAGGCAGTGCGTTATTGTTGTTAAAACGTATTGCAAAGGAAATTTTGCTCTAGAAAGTGTACCAAATTTAGGGATCGACGAAATTTGATAAAACTGAATTGGTATTGGGATAGAAGACCTTGTGAGTATCAACGTAAGACAAGGTTCTGTGAGAATACTATCAGGATTAACTACAATGTCGCGGCAAGTTCGAGAACAATGATTTGGTATTCTGCGCAACTGCAGAATATTTCACGACTTTCAGCAAATACTAGCCAAAGATCTGCATCTTCATCTGTCGACAGTTCGCGAATTGGTTTATAAAGCATCATGACGTGGTTTTTCAATTTGATGGAAAAATTTTCTTCGATGGTGAAGTGCATTTTGAATTAAATGAATTCAATAAACGAAAAAAAATGTCGCATTTAAGGATGAGAAAATCCTGGTGTCATTCATGAAAAATGAAAAACACCCGAAACGAATAAGTATATGTTAACGTAAATAATACTAACACTGTATCTGTTTTGAAATATTTTAATTTTCTCTGACAATAATGTTTTAGTCTAAATCTGAATTAACTCAACTTATTGAATAAATTCTTTTAGAATTATAGAATTACCGTCAATTTTTATTTGTTGACAAGAATGAGCAGTTCTTGGATCAACGCAATCTTATACGGGTGTAAATCCAAGTCGTTCGTTAGTAACACCACCTTACCTGATGAGAGGTGAATTCCTCGAAACGCGTAGTAAACAGGGTGTTATTAACATTTGAGCGATTCTTTTAATGATCATATAATGGCAATTCGCGGAGATTTTAAAGTGTTCGTCTATTTACGCGCTGGTAACTTTGTTACCGATTTTAGTAAGAAGACACGCCATTCTTCTTTCGTTCATACATTCGTATGTTTGAACAAAAGAAGGAGATATTGCTTTCTTATCAATGAAAACGCGTTGTACTTTCGTGTAGCGCTTCATTTTTAATAACCCTCAACCATCAGCTCGCATCTTTTTTGGCGTTGGCAACATTTAACGGCACAAATGGCGCAAAATTCAAATCTTGCGTGAATTTTGAGACGTATGTTAGTAAGCCCAAATTCTTTAGCACGGCGAGGAATCTATAAATTTGAAACCTTTGCAATATTTTTTTTTACAGCAGCAATACTCTCTATACGTGTTGTATTTCGACATCTTGTTGGGAATTTTCGCATTTTTAAAATCTTTTTAAATTTTTTTAACGATTCGACAAATAGAAAGCATATAAGGCTGATTATGTGGACCACAGTTTTCGCACACTGCGAAACATAAAAGAGCATGTATTTTCATTACATTTTAAGTTAATAACTGAACGTTCTTGATTGTTGAATTGTCAGAATACACTAAGCTAGTAATTGTTATAACATTTTAAATATGATTTCCATTTTATTTTAATCATTATTAGAAATTCCTATACGAGGATAGCCGTTTATATTTCAGGAATTGGCAACACTGTTAGTGTTGCCTCCGATCTGATGATTGCATCGTGAAGTTTGTCATTTTTGACCGGTCACGTTGCAACCGTGCCTTTAGAGAGGTGCAGAACGGTCAATTCCGAATAGTACACAACTATTTGTTTGCCAAAAGTTTTTGAAGAAATAAGGAAAGCAAACCAAAAACGACAGATCATTCTCCACCTCGACAATGCGAGTTCTCACAGGTCGGATCAAACGATTGAATATTTGACCGGGCAAAACATTGAATTGATGAGCCATCCGCCGTACAGCCCTGATCCAGCACCTTGTGATTTCTTTTTGTTCCCACACATGAAGAATAAACTTCGTGGTCAACGGTTATCTACGCCAGAAGAGGCAGTTGAGGCATTCAAAACTCATATTTTGGAAATACCGCCTTCACAGTGGCAGCAATGCTTTTCGGATTGATTTAAACGAATGCAAAAGTGCATTGATTTTCAAAGAGAATATTTTGAAAAGTAATAAAACTATTTTAGATAATAATTTTTGTTTATTTGCTATTCCCGAAATATAAACGGCTACCCTGGTATTTGCAAGAAAGCACTGTTAATTTCAAACTGTTAAAGTCGAAAATTAGTCCCAAAAGTTACAAAATTATATAGATTTTGTCGAAAGTACGTTTGCTAAAACCGAATATCAGAATTTAAATTATAAATATATGCTAAAAAAATGTAATAAGGAATATATACGTTACCATCATTCTCAACACTTTCATCTCCACCTAAGATAGCCAATACCCTTTCGGTATTCCTCCTAAGCTCCTCTTTCAATCCGTCCTTTTCCAATTTTTCCTCATTCAGTCTTTGCTCAGTCTCATTCAAAACTTTCTTTTGCTCCGCGAACTCCTGCGATAACCTGTTGTGTTTCTCCGCAATTTCACGCAACTGTTCTTGCACTTTAGTTAATTCCTCTTTACCACAATCGACCTGAACGTCTTTGTCACACTTTTCCGCCGCTTCTGGATCGGTAGGACTTACAACTAAATCCGATAAGGCTTTTTCAATATCGCTAACCGTCCACGCCGTTTGAACACTTGTTTCATGATAGATCTTCGTTTTGGGTATAGGTTTCTTCCTCGGGTACGGAGGTAGCGATTTTGCAGGTACACCTTCACGAGAATTTTGTTTTTTAGCAGATGTACCTCTTGATGCACTACTATCTCTGCTGCCGGACTTCTTTTGCATTTCTCTAATACTATCTGCCGATTTTTCTTTTCTTCGTCTAGGTAGGGTGCCATATTTTTCTAAAGTGTTTTTCGCTTCGGATGTTTGCAGACGGTTTTTAGTGGGCGTATCACCTGGTAATAAACCCCTGAAAGACCTAGTTAGTGATGGTGCAGGTTTACTATTAACAGAAGGCCATCTACCATCATCTGTTGGAGTTACCGAAGGAGTCTTTGTTGCACTAGTTTGTCTAATAATATTTCTCTTAACCTCTTTCTTTCCAGAATTTTGATGCAGAGTTAAACTATCAGGTGCTGTTTTAGTTCGACTATTAATAGGTCTAACGCTAATTTTTTGATTTGGTGTTGTTGATTTTTCGATTGATTTTCCTCTACCAGGAGTCGTAGGAACGATTTTTTGATTAACGGGTGGCTTCGCTCGGTTCCTGCTCACGGGCGTGGTTTGATTCTTCGACTTTTCCGCAACCACGACCTTTTTCTTCGCGCCAGTGCCGTTGGTACGTTTTAAATCTCTGGTAGAAGTAACTGAAGAACTTTCGCTACCTCCCTCACTAGTTCCATCACCATTTCTCAATTTGTAATCCTCGAAGAGGGTTGAATTCCTTCGGGCTAAAATATTGTAGGCCTCGTCGTAATTGGAGCCGTAACTTATTATGGATGAATCATAAGATTGCGCGGGCGTTATTGTCCTAAACTCTTGCACATTTTCACTATTAGCACTTAAAGTTCTCTGCAAAACGCAAGTGTCGGCGCTTTCTAACACTTCCACGCCACTGTCACTACCCTCACAGGAATTCATTTTTAATTTTTCATTACTTTCCACGTCCATCGTGATTTCGATTTTTGTATCTATTTCCATAGTGCATCCTAACTCTTTCGGTTCAACCTCTACGTCTACTGTAGTCTCTAATTGTTTCTCTATAACTGTAACATTGGACATATTAAAGGCGTGGAACGTATTGTCTGCTTCTATTGTTTCTTCGGAATCGTTTATTTTCACTTGAGCGGCGGTCACTTCGTTATTCGCAGAGGAATCTGTGATTTCTTCCGTCCCTCTAGGCGATTCATTCGAATGTGTAGTTTCCATTCTTCTTTACGTGGAATTGATCTGAAACGTAAACATCAACCATATTAGCGTTCGTTGTCGGTAATGTAATTAAAGATAAAAAAAAGGAAGGTACAAAAAGATACGTAAGAGCGTGTTGATGTAATTCTTTTATGGGAAAATTCTTTGTTACGTGTACGGGAACTGGAAGCATTGTGAACGGTATTGCCTTGCAACTAGTGGAAAGAAAGTACGGTGTTTACCAGGTAGGTATAGTAAGTATGAGATACTTGGAATAATTAATTATTTCATTAACTCTTCGACTTGTTAGGAAATGAAACTTATTAACGGCGCGCTAACGATGGAAAACAAAAGAAGAAAAATAAATGAATGCGTGCAAATTATGTTCAATATTATTAGTTTCAATAAATATTACAACAATATATACATACAGTCAGTCGTGCACCCCGTGAATATTGAAAATCGGTAAGTGTTCTCATCCGGTTATAATAAAGCATATTTACAGCGTTAAAAAACTAAAAACGTCTAATAACAATATGAAAACTGTTATTATTTATAACTACAATTTGTTAAATATCGAATGCTATAGAAAGTTTTGGTATACTTTATTTTTATAAGACATTTATTTGTCTATTATAGGCCATAAATTTGGAAAGAAATCGGTTAACACTCTTCATACTTAATCAATTAAGGTTAATATAATCCTTTTCCACAGTAATTTTCGTATTTTATGTACGTATTTCGACAATTAAGTTGTCATTATCAGCGGATAATTAATCACAGTGTTGCACTTGGAACTACGGCAAAATGCGCGCAAAGACGGAGTCTTTGTAGGTCTAGTACGGATTTTATTTCTGTGCGGGTTTTGCCGTGGTTCCTGGTGCGACATTGTGATTAATTATCTGCTGATGATGACAATTTAGTTGTCGAAATACGTTCACAGGATAAGAAAATTTTTGTGAATAGGGATTATATTAACCTTAATTCATTAATTTAATTCATCACAGTCCCCATTGAAATTTACCTCCTTTCCATAGTATCTCATATTTGTGCAAAATAAGCTTTTGATGCTTCCACAAAGATAAGTCGCAAAATAAACACATGTCTGGTAATACGAATTAATAACACTACACAAAGATAAAAAAATCCTTAGGGCTAAATAGCCAAATTCATCGAAAAATTGAATTCTAAAATGGAGATTGAAAAATATATTCAAAATATGCAGAACTGTTGAAATTGTACGTACCGGGTAATAGGCGTTCAACGATTCTAAATGATCGCAATCGGAGAACTGTTACAAATGTACGGATGGGTGTACGAACACTTTTGCGATTGACTGTATGTATAGATTTGTATATTCTACAAGTCGAGAAGGTCTATTTTTTTCTAAGACGAGTTCCGAATATTATTTTTGTGTACTCGTTAAAAGGATTTTGTCAAAATTTATCTAACGCTTTTGGCTTAATTTTAAGGATCGATAGCTTTTTGTTTTGGCGAATATCTCAAGTTTCAAATTACTATTTTTCAGAACCTATTGTACATTGACAAATGCTCGTGTACCGACACTTTTGGAGGTACTAAAAACGATTTTGGGGTCGAAATTTATCCAACTCCTTTGGCTTAATTCTTTTCTGAGGATAAATTTTAAAAGATATAGCGAAATGTGAACTTTCGGATGTGTAAATGAATTATCTCTAAAATCCAAATGATTTTGCTATGAAAAGTAGTGTGTTTGTATTCTATAAGTTCAGAACTACTATTTTACGTACGAAGTCAAAATTCGAACTTTTTATTTTGATGAAAATCCCATTTTCTTTTCTTAAATGATGAAAACTGGTATTTTTGGAAAGTTAATCTAACGCTTTTCGCTGAATTTTGAGAATTTAAAATTTTTTATTTTGGCTAAAAACTAATCTTTTAACAAAAATTGCTAATTTACATTGACAAATGTTGGTGTACATTTTTAAAGGCTCTAGAAACGATTTTGAAGTAAAAATTTATCTTACTCTTTGGGCTGAATACTATCCTGAAGATAAAAAATTTAAAAACCATGACAAAATTTGAATTTTAGCATGTGTCAATGAGTTATCTTTAAAGTTCAAATGATTTTGCTATGAAATTAGTGAGTTTGTACTCTACCTGTCCAAGACTACTATTTATTACATATATACAAAGAAGTCAAAATTCAAAGCTCTTTATTTTGAAGAAAAACTCCATTTTTTTTCTTAAAGGATGGAATGTGGTATTTTTGAAAAGTTGTCGTACATTAATAAATGTGCCCATCTGATAGTTTCGAAGCTGCTAAAAGACGATTTTTCTATCAAAATTGATATAAGTTTTGATTCAATCTTGAAAATTAAAATTTTTTATTTTGGCGAAAATATAATTCTTTAACAAAAATTGCTATTTTACGTTGACAAATACTCGTGTGCTGACATTTTTTGAAGGTCCCAAACGATTTTGAAGTCAAAAATTTATCTAACTCTTTGGAGGTAATTTTGATGGAGCCTGTGGTTGCTTCACTTGATCAATGAAGGTTGATATATAACCCCTTGCCATATTCATTTTCATATTCTGTATACGTATAATTAAAAAGTGTCGCACCTGGAAAACTACGACGAAAAATACCCGTACGAAAGCAAACTCCGTACGCGATACCGTTGAGAAACAGAATGTACACTGTACAGTGTACATTCGGAACCAGAATGTACTTACTTTTTAATTATCTGCTGATGATAACAACTTAGTTGTCGAACGTATACAGAATACGAAAATTAATGTGAAAAGGGGTTATACATCAACTTTAAGTGATCAACTAACTCTTTGAGTTTAATACTATCCTGTGAAGACAAAAAAATTTAAAACCTAAGATAAAATGTACATTTTTGGATGTATAAATGAGATACCTCAAAAGTTTAAATTGCTATGAAAGGTAGTGAGTTTGTATTCTGTCAGTTCAAAGCTAGTATTTTACATATAACGAAGTCAAAATTCAAAACTTTATGGCAATTTTGATGAAGCCTTCATTTTTTCGCAAAAATTGTCGCTAAAAACGATTTTAATGTCAAAATTTATTGAATTCTTTTGGCTCAATACCGAAAGAATAATGATATTAAGAAACCTTATCAAAATGTGTAAAAGCTATGTAGTTATGGGCAACAGAAAGTTTTTCATTCGGCCAACTCAGAACTACTTTTTATGTACTACGAAAACCAAACAAAATTTAAAAAAATAAAAATTGATCTTAGTTGGTGGCGTAGCAACGCGCGCAGGGTACAGCTAGTTGTTTATAAAATTAATGACAGTTGATCTATAAACAAATTTTTTTAAATTTTACTATAAATAGCAGTAAGTTTCTTCAGAACTACTATTTTATGTACCACTTAACAGTTAATTAACAACTTTTTATTTTGGCGAAAAACTAAATTTTTCGATAAAATGGAGATAATAATGTGTAATTTAAATTTAGCATTCAATTTGGTCGGCATTTCAACTTTCAATCAAAGTATTTATTAATAAAGACAAAGTACAAAGAAATAATGCTTCATTAGAATCATTACTGAAGATATTAAAGCTGTCGTATTCGAACTTTTAAACAGATTTATTCGTCGTTTCAGTATTTAAAAAAATATGCGTCTACAGTTACGCATAGCCGAATTGTTTTTGTTCAAATTTCTGTAGGCAATGAGGCGTTTTCTTTTCACGCAATTTATACATAAATACATACGTATTTAACAAGTAATGGAATACGTGATTGCTATTAAATGAGGTCATATTCTTCGTATATTACGAGAATATACTCATGATTGTTATTGAAACACATTGCGTTTCATTCCGTTTAATCAATAATTTGCATCTATGGATGACTTGTTCATTTTAACAATTACTAAATTGCTTTACAATGCACAATGGATTTTAATTGTTTGACAAAGGAAATTATTTGAATACTTCAGCAAACTTTTATGAAAATTTTCCCTGTAAAAAATACAAAGTTTCTAAATTACTTTTAAAATATTTAATACTCGTAATATCGTATATTGTCCAATAGGTAACTTCAACTGTAGGAAAAATACAAGAATATTAAACGAATTGTTAAAAATAACTGACGTAACTAATACATAATACTAATATTTTTTCTGTAAAAAATACTGTGATTGGTAAATGGGAATATTGTCAAAACCAATAAAGACATTTAACTAAGAATTATTTTCACATAAATATAACAGTTCATTTCGAAAAAGCTAGTCAAAACTTGCTCATAATAAAACTATTCGTTATGAAGTGATTATTTATCGTAAGTATTATGCAATATACAGCGTGTTTCAAAAAGAATATACGTATTACAAAGTATTATTTTGTCCAAACTATCGATCGCTGCGCCTCGGCTCGGCTATTGTAGAAACGAATACATAGTCTAGTTTATTTAATAGCCGCTAGATGTTAGTTGTCTTCTGTTTTTCTTGGTAACCGTCTGTGTATGTAAAGGAAAGAGTCCTGGTCGCCCTCGTGTTTCTGAAGAAAATGTTGCACGAATTCAAACTGCTTTCCAACGTAATCCTTCAAAATCAACTCGTCGTGCCAGTCGGGAGTTACAACTGCCTACAACAATAATTTGGCGTGTTTTGAGACGTCGGTTGGTTATGAAGCCGTACAAGTTACAGTTGTTACAAGCTCTGCGTCCTGATGACAAACGGAAACGTGTGGCATTTTATAACGAGATTCATGATGCTATTGACAATGACAACACTTTCCCACAGCGCATCGTATTCGGTGATGAAGCGACTTTCCATGTTAGTAGTCTGGTAAACACGATGTTCAAATTTGATGTCTACAGAATCCACATGCAGCCATTGAACATATACGAGATTCGCCTACAATCAATGTGTTTTGTGCGATATTCCGATCATCTGTTTAGGGCCCAGTTTTCTTTGACGGAAACACGGTTAACGGTCAGGAGTATCTCGCTATATTACAAAACTGGTTGTTTCCGGGGCTGCACGAAGACAACTTCATTTTTCAACAAGACGGGACACCCCCTCACTGGAGTTGCCAAGTGCGTGAATATCTGAATGAAACTCTACCGAACCGTTGATTTGACACCCTGTGACTTCTTCCTGTGGTTTATGTACCACCACTTTCACAGAACCTGGAAGAGTTGAAGAACCGGATCCGTACTGCCATAACATCAGTGACGAAGGACATGCTTGCCCGAGTATGGGAGCAATTTGAGTATCGATGTGATATTGTTCGTGTCGCTGATGGAGGACATATTGAACATCTGTAACCTGAACTTGAGAGATTTGTAAATATGTGTGTAAAGTTTCATATTCGTAAGTCTTAAAGTTTGATAAATATATGCATTCGAAGTACGTATATTCTTTTTGAAACACCCTGTATTACATATTTAATTCGTTTTATTAAAATAATGCATTACATCATGTAGTTTGAATACTAGGCACAAATTGTTAGGATTACAGCATACTAATAGAAGCGAACATTTATTCAAATTTCCGAAACAGTAAATATTATTTATTTAAATCAATTGTGAATACCTCTAACTGGGCTGTACTAGTTGTCCATTACTTTAAGCGATGCTAATTATACACGAAAGTCGTTTTTGATGAAAGGAAAATATTTATGTGTGTGTGTGTGTGAAATAAGTACACAAGTATAAAATTGAAAGGCAATCGATTACATAATATTTAATTAACATATAATTAACATTATAATAGCTTCTAGTGAATGTTACGGTAGCTTTAGATTAAAAAAATAAATAAAAAAAAAGTATGATACCAGGATTAAAATTGCCGCACATTAAGAACCTGATCAATTTGTGAAGAACTGCATTATTTCTGCTTATACACACTGCAAATGAAACGCAATAAATTGCTTGAAAATAGCAATATAAATATATGGAAAATCTGTTCAGGATTGCTGAATTACAATAAAATAAAATTGATGATTGATTAATGATAATTTATTTTTAAAAAACTTGAAATTACCGCGGCTACTTAAGTCAATAAGACAGAGTAAAATATCTTTGATCAGGGTAGATTCTATTTATAATTTATAAATGGACCTACCTTAATTAATTTCTGTTTAAATTACTTTATATAGCATAAACTTACTTAATAACAGTTATACTGAAAATTAATATCTTTCATTGTTATAAATAAATTATGTTGTGGTGACTGACGCCCTTAAATAATATTTGTAAACTAATGGGTGATTTATTATGATGTACTTTTTTCAATAGATTTTTTAACCGATAAAGCGTGAGTCGTGTCAAACCTTCACGTTATTTTAGTTAGGTATTGTGTGACATTTTATTTTGGAGGGGCTTAGCCCGACACAGCGTCTTCAAATTATTCAGCTGTGTTACGACAATCAGAGTTTCAATAGGAAATGTGTTTCGTGCCCTTAGAAGAACTTATGGTCTACGTAATCGGCCCACCGAAAGCACAATTCGCCGTATCATCGAAAAATTTGAAACGCAATTTTCATTATTGGATGATACGCGACCAAATAGTCCGCATACTGCATGTAGTGAAGAAAATATACCGATGGTAGTTCAGAGTGTACGCGATGAGTCGATTCGACGTAGATCTCAACTGCTTGACGTGTCATATGACACAACCTGGTGTATTTTACGTAAGGATCTTGGTTTACAAGCGTACAAAATTCAATTCGTTTAATAATTAAAAGCGGCCGACCTTTCGAATTGTCTCCGTTTCACTCTCTGGGCTCTTGAAAAGCTTGCAAAAGATCCACTGTTTTCGACCAAAATTTTATTCAACGATGAGGCCCATTTTTGTCTTAATGGCTACGTCAATAAGCACGATTGCTGTATTTGGAGTGATGAGCAACCCAAAGAGGTTCGAGAGCTGTCATTACATCCAGACAAAACCACGGTTTGGTCTAGTTTATGGGCAAGTGGAATCATTGGTCCACACATCATTATATCCCCGGACAAACTTTGACGATTGATCAACTGTTAGTTCCTTATCCCATAAGAGTACAAGAACGGGATTAATTTTTTTCGGATATGCGACAGCAGCAACGGTATCCATTGAAAGGAATCCCGTATCTTGGACAGGAAGAACCCAATCGAAGACAAAATTTGGGACAGAGATGTGTTGAGAGTTGTGCATACCCTTTCAGAACAGTAACTGCAGTGTCACATATGATAATTTCTTTATGAATTATAAACTGGTCCACAGTTTATTGGAAATGGCGTTGACGTTCGCTGGAACGGAAAATAAAACATCCATTCCACCTGCATTTTCACCGCACAGACAACGAAAAATGGACAGCAACTATCTGGCTTCAGAAAAAATATTAAAAGGGGCATTCCTTTTCTGTAAGACGTAAAACTAATAGATGCCCAATTGCCCTATTTTATAATTTAGTTGACGTGTGTGCTACTGCAACGAAAGTCATTTGGCCAAACATCTATCCGAATTGGAATCGTTCGGTATCAAAACTACGACGCAAGTTGTTTCTAAAAGATTTGGTTCAGGACATAGTAGTACCACACATACATCGTCGCAGCACTCAATACTTGAATAAGTCTGCTGTTGCAGGCATAAATGAAGTGCTCGACCACGCATTCATCAGCATGGAAGTTGATCTCCAGCCAGATGATACATCAACTAAAAGCGACATTCGGCGTAGCTATCACATGTGCCCACCCAAAACAAACAGGATGTTAAAGCAGTGTTGCAGCTTATTGCAACAACAATATATGTATGCACGAACACTCGACAAAGATTATCATACGAGGGTAGTTTGACAAGTAGTGAGAATGGAAAAGAAAAACGAAGTTTTTAAATACAAAATAATTTTTATTTTTCAATATATTCTTCTAAAAGAGCAATACATTTATTCCAACGGTGCTCCAATGGCCTTATGCCATCTCTAAAATGCGATTCCGGAAGGCTTGCAAAATACTCATTTACGAAGATGATAAGCTCGTCGTTAGACGAAAATTTCTTTCCACCTAGTGTCGTTTTCAATTTTGGAAAAAGGTGGAAGTCGGAAGGGACTAGATCCGGCGAATAAGGCGCATGCGGCACTAATTGCGAGGAAGCGTTGTCTTGGTGAAACAGAATCTTTTTCTTTGCCATTCCTGGCCGTTTAGCACGAATCTCAACATTTCTGAAGGTAATCAATGACCAAAATTCCCTTCGAATTCCAAAAAATTGATGCCATCACCTTGTTTGCCGATAAAGTGGTTTTCGCTTTCTTTGGAGGTGCAGAACCACGTTCTAACCATTGTTTCGACTGTTGTTTAGTTTCGGGTGTGGTGTACTGTAGTGTATCCAAGTTTCATCACAAGTAACAAATCGTCTACAAAAATCAACCGGATTCCGCTTATAAAGGTCCAAACAGTCATTGGAAATGCGTAAACGAGTGAACTTTTGATCAGTCGTAAGCAATCGCGGCACCCATCTTGCCGAAAGCTTGGAAAGGCCCAATTCTTTCGTTAAAATGTGGTGTACGCGTTCTGTTGAAATGTTTACCATATCTGCTATCTCTCTCACTTTGAGTCGTCGATCTTGTGTAATAATATTATGGATTTTTATAATCATTTCCTTAGAAATCACAATTTTGGGGTGCCCCAGAGCGCGCTTCATCAACACAGCTTGTTCTACCACGTTTAAATTCATTTACTCATCCACTTATTGTGGCGGATGATGGAGCAGATTCACCTAATTTTTCCCGTAACTCGTCTTTTATTTCGGTAGCTTTCATACCCTTAATTACGAAGTATTTAATCACCGCACGATACTCTGCTTTTTCCATTTTAACAAAACTGCGTGTTGCTTCTTTTTCAATCAGCTGTCAAAAATAAACTAATCAACCGATTTATCTAAATATCGGAATGTAAACATATAAATAGGCAACCTAAATTACCGTGCATTTGTTTTACCAATTAGAGCGCCACCTATGTGTCATTCTCACAACTTGTCAAACTATTCTCGTATGCAGGAATTGCATCATAAATAAATTTTTTCTTATCTTTTGAATGTAATATTTTTGTATATAATTCGAAATCAAAAGATATATGGACTGTGTATAATATTTTATATTTATATATAGCTTGTTTGGATAAATAAATGTATTCAAACTATAAACAAAAACACTATCATTTTAATTATTCCTATAATTCTCATACGTGACTGAGAATCGTCTCATCGTGGTATGATTCGTTATGAAATCACGTGATACGATTAGGGTTAAAGACAATCCATCCGATTTTAATTTGAAACTATAGTATTGGGTTGGCAACTAAGTACTTTCGTTTTTGTAGTATAAAATAAAACACTTTTTTTTAAACAAAGAATAGTTTTTAATCAATTATATATTTTCCATTTTGCTCAATAACCTTTTGCCATCTTTTTTCAGCTGCGTGATTCCGCGTTCATAAAATTTCTGGTCCTTATCAGCAAAAAAGTGAACCAGGTGCGAGTAAAGGTCATCGTCATTTATGAAAGTTTTACCATTCAAAGAATTCTGCAAACTTCGAAATAAATGGTAACCAGATGGTGCTAGATCAGGGCTGTATGGGGGATGTGGCATCACTTTCCAGCCAAGCTCCAATAGTTTCCCACGAGTTGCCAAAGATGTGTGAGGCCTTGCATTATCTTGGTGGAAAACTACACCTTTCCGATTTGATAATTCTGGCCGTTTTTCTTTGATTGCTTCATCCAGTTTTATTAATTTTTGACAGTAAACATCAGAATTTATAGTTTGGTTCCTTGGAAGCAGCTCAAAAAACACAACACCTTTGTAATCCCACCAAACTGAAAGCATGATCTTTTTTGTATGCAATTCAGCTTTCGATGTGGTTTGAGCTGGTTTATCGTGTTTGCTCCATGATCGTTTTCGAACTATGTTACTGTACAGGACCTATTTTTCATCACCAGTGATGATTCTTTTTAAGAAAGGGTCGGTTTCATTTCGTCTAAGGTGCATATCGCAAAAGTTGATTCTTTGTGTTAAATGAATTTCTTTCAATTCGTGAGGTACCCAAATATCAAGCTTCTTAACTAGCCCAAGAGATTTTAAATGTTTTTCAATTGTTGTGTGCGATACATGTAGCCTCTCCGCAACCTCTAGAACAGTTATATGACGATCCTCTTCAATTATGACTTTGATTTGCTCATCATCAACTTCAGTAGGCCGACCAGAACCGTTGCTCATCTTTAAGGGAAAAATCTCCAGAACGGAATTTTTTATACCAATTCTGACACGTGCGCTCTGTTAAGCAATTAGCACCATAAACTTCACATATCTTTTTGTGAGCCGCAGCAGCTTTCTTTCCTTTACGGAAATAAAATAGAAAAATATGTCGAAAATGTTCGTTTCTGCACTCCATTTAAAATTAACCCACAACTAATAGCTTTAATAAAAATCACGCACTACTTGCTTCTGAAGTTACGTCAATGTGACTAGTATCACGCGACAAACGGTAAAGTACAGCACTAACATACGTTATACAAAAAATAAAGCAACGCTCTCCCAATACATTGGTAAATACATTTTCATATATTTCATATACGTATGTGACAACACAACAGAATTCACTTTCTTTAGCAAACGCGACCATTGTGTTATTGTTTGTAATTCTCACGGGAAATTTATGCAGCACTATCCGCCAACAGCAACTTTATTTTTAATACGTATTTGCGAAGAACAATATCACTTAATAAGATCGATCTACATTATTAACTTTCTAATAACTTCGCATTACATCTGCAAAGTTTTCAGTGAAACAAGGAAGTGAAATAAGATCGTGATACACAACACTGCAACCTTTTCTTTTCTTTTTCATCTGTCATGTTTTATCATCTCTTGTTACACGAACTGCTCAGGAGAAAATCTATTCTTACAAGTCTTATAAATCTTTTAAATTTCAATGATATTGTGCACTTCGCATTTCTAATTACCGAATTAAAAGCAGTTGTAAAGATTGATCGACAGAAGCAATTGTTCGCGATTGTTGCTGACGCTCTTTCCCATGCATTCTATTAAATTAATTATTCCTTGATTTTAATTTAATAAGAGGTGCGATTTTTCTTTTCTTACTAAGATTTTCCCATCGTTGAATGTTTCTTTTTGTAATACGCTTGTAATTGCTACATTTCCATTGTGATGTTGTTTTATTTCATGCTCGAACATCATAAAAATTAATTCAGAATATTAGTGCGCAATTATAAATGCCTACAGACGTGGACAAAACGACTCTTACCGTTAAGTATACGAATTCACTATTCAATAACATTAATTTAATTAGATTAACGCATACTATGAACAAAAAGAAGCTTATGTAAGCTGCCAGGAATGGTTGTAATGATAAGTAATTTTTAATATAGCAGGTTGTTCAATTATGCCAGAAAAATTGTAAAACTGCATTAGACACACAATCGAAATTGGAAATATACGAAGGATTTTCCAAAATTAACGCAAGATTTGAATTAAAGAGAAAACACAGTTTTTAGTCTTTTGATTGTTATTTTTTTATTGAATCATGAAGTACATAGGGTATGGTTATTTATGGAATAACAAACACATGGCCTCCACGGCTTTAGACGCACATATGCACTCGTTTGTCGAAATTTTCCATGACCATTATACATAAATGTGGCTGAATTTCGTTGAAGTAAAGTGTTGGCAACCCTAAAAAAAAACAATTCGACAGCTGACAGTTTAGGGTCAGTAAAAATGGAGCGTTACACTGTAGAACAACGTGTCTTCATTATTGAACAATATTTTAAAAATAATGAAAGCTTGGCGACCGCAGTTCGAAAATTTCATACAAAATATGGTCGGAATAGTGTTTTAACTTTGTCAACTGTGAAGAGATTAATTGAAAAATTCAGGGAGACTGGATCCGCTGGAGACGCCAAACAAACTGGTCGTCCAAAAAAAAACCGTTCAAATGTCAATATCGAAGCAGTACGTGAGAGTGTCTGTGACAATCCAGGAATATCAATTCGACGTCGTGGACAAGAATTGCAAATTTCAAGAAGCTCTCTACAAGGTATACTCACTAAAGATCTGCTCACAAAATTCAATTAACACAACAATTGAAGCCTAATGACCATGCATAGCGAAGAGAGTTCGTTGAACGGATTATTGTACATCAACAAATGGATGCTGATGTTTCTAGCAAAATCATCCTAAGCGATGAAGCACATTTTCACCTTGATGGCTTTGTTTATCGCCAAAATTGCCGCTTTTGGGGTTCTGAGAACCCACATGTGATTGTCGGAAAACAAATGCATCCACAACGTGTCACTGTTTGGTGTAGATTTTGGGCTGGAGGCATAATTGGACCATACTTTTTTGAAAATGAGACTGGTCAAGCAGTGACTGTTACCGGTGCTCGATATCGCCACATGATAACATAGTTCTTTCTGCCGAAATTGGATGATATTGATGTGGCTAATATGTGGTTTCAACAATACGGTGCCACATGCCATACAGCCCGTGAAACGATTCAATTACTGCATGAGACATTTCCATGTCGTGTACTCTCTCGTTTCGGTGATTAGAATTGGCCCCCTAGATCGTGTGATATAACATCATTAGATTTCTTTTTATGGGGTTATTTGAAATCACAGGTCTATGTCACCAGCCTACAATCACCCGTGCATTAAAGGAGGAGATTCAACTTGCATCAACGAACTTCAGCCACATTTATGCATAATGGTCATGGAAAATTCCGACAAACGAGTGCGTATGTGCATGCAAAGCCGTGGAGGCCATTTGCCCGATGTGTTATTCCATAAATAACCCTATCCTATGTACTTTATGATTCTATAAAAAAAAAACATTCAAAAGACTAAAAACTGTGTTTTCTATTTAATTCAAATCTTGCGTTAATTTTGGGACACCATTTATATATATATATATATATATATATATATATATATATATATATACATATATGTATATATAAGTACATATATATATATATATATAATTATTTATAAATGATTACATGAATATTACAAAATACAACTCTGAATCTCATTCACTTTATCGTTAACTTATCGCACTTTTACACCAGAGAATACCGTAGTCAAATTAAAATATTTTGAAACGAACTACACCTCGTTAGACATAAAGTACCCTACATCTTATGCTATTTAAACTTTAATCGTAGAAATGTAGATCAACTACTGTATTATCAATGTTAAATGACCACCTATTTTTTCGACAAGTTCCAGAAATGATATTTGAATTCATATCTGCATAATAATAATAATTATGAAAAACAGCCACCATTTTTATTAGTTTATTTATAACTTTTTTAATTGTTCTCTTATCAGGGATTGTAAATCATAGTAAATTGGATCAAATATATGTAAGTACGGATTTAAGATATAAATTAATCATAAAGAAATACTACTTACAATATTTAGAAATATATTGCTATTATAACTTACACGTTTGAATAATCATAAACTCATGCACCACGTTGTTGGGTCAAAATGTATGAATAAAAAATGATGCATCACATTGTTGCGTCAGAATGTAAAAATATGATTTTGAAAATGCATATTAATTTATGCCACACACGTTGGATGCCCAAAAATGTAATCAAATATGTGGTTTATAATATAAAGAGTGTTCCAAATTTCGCGTTTTTTTTTAAAGAATAAATAAAACACATAATTTGCATTCACTTTCGAAAACTTTTTGTTGGTAATTGAAGTATCAGTTATGACATTTATATGCGAAAAATAATATCCGCCAAATGGCCTCCTCTTGCAGCTCCACAGACGTCCACCTTTTGCTAAAATTTTCAATGAAATTTTGACATAACTGAGGCTCCATCTCACCAGTGACACGAATAATTTCATCTTTCAAAGCAGGAATTGGTTGTGGATTGTTTTTATAAACTTGACTTTTCACATAACCCCAAAGAAAATAGTTTAACGGTGTCAAATCACATGATCTTGGTGGCCAATTAATATCACCGTTTCTTAAGATTACACGTCCAGGAAATTTTTCTCTCAATAAATCAATTGATTCGTGTGCAAAGTGAGGTGTAGCGCCATCCTGTTGAAACCACATATCCTCTAGATCAATATTCATTAATTCAGGCCACAAAAATTCGGTTATCATCCGACGATATCGATCACCATTGACAGTTACAATTGCACCAGCAGCATTTTCAAAGAAGTAAGGTCAAATTACACCACCTGACCATAACGCACACCAAACAGTAACTCGTTTAGGATGCATAGGTTTCTCATGAATAATTCGTGAATTTTCCTCACCCCAGATATTGCGATTTTGTTTATTAACATAGCCACCAAGTTCAAAATGTGCCTCATCGGAAAATATTATTTTTTGAGATAAATCAGCTAGTTGTTCATTAATAAAATTGACAAATGAACGACGTTTTAAATGATCTAATGGCTTCAGTTCCTGTGTTATTTGAACCTTATATGCCTTCAGAGCTAAATCCTTGTGTAAAATACGCCATGTTGTTGATCCACTAAGTCCAAGTTGTTGTGAACAAGCAACACTTTCACGAACCAAACCAATATTTTCTTGTGAACAACCACTACGACTGTATTTTTCACTTTTTTGATCTTCCACGGAACTGTTCTCTTGAAACTTTTTAATAATTCGACCAATAGCGCTTTCAGATGGACGATTATGTAAACCATAAAATTCACGTAATTTTCTAAAAACTCCTTTCACAGAACACTGATTTTCATAAAATAGTTCAACAATTTGAACGCGTTGTTGTACCGTGTACGAAGCCATTTTTATAAATGTCATACATCATACTTTTTAAATGCTCACATACCCAGACAAATTCAGTGCGCCATCTACATTTTATTTATTATTAAAAAAAACCGCGCTATTTGAAACACCCTTTATGATAGAATTTGCGATAGAATTCTTATACAAATATATATGTACATGCAAATCTTTGTCATTCAAGTATATAATTACTGGTTCTTTTACGAACTCTTACATAATAAGTTTAGTTTCACAACGAACTTCAATAAAAAATCAACTAATTAAATTTTACGGAAATCCGTTGTAAAATTTAATGTTATTATATCTGGAACTTCCTTTATAAGAACTGCGAATAAGGACGTTTATAAGTCACCATTTCTATTAAAAAAAAATTCTTGCACTGACATTTAAATAAATGTTGAATTTATTAGAAAAAATCATGAGTCAATATACAAACAACGGAAATATCGTAATTTAATATTATTTTTTTTTAATTATTTTAAAATGATTTAAGTTTTACTTTTGTAACTGTACTAAATCATTAAGTGTAAGTATTTTTGAAACACCAGACATCGTTATAAAATTATTAAAATATTTTAATAATCCATTTTTCCTTGGCGATAAATAAAATTGTATACACGGATCGTTAGTCGGAATCCTTTTTGTAATTTTCAAAATATAGCTTCGGGAAAAATCCAATTATTTCAGTTTTTAACCTTTATTCGTATCGAAGAAGTGAAGAAGTGATTATATGGTAGCTTTTCGTTAGAGTAGTACAAGGTTTCTCCAAGAAAGAAGAGAAAATCCTTGTGCAACGTACGTTTCTTTTACATAAAATACATAATGATCGAATCGATTTTTATTGCTTATGCATTTCTCTGTTGAACTAAAGCTAAATACGAGGGCGGACCGATAATATTAGTGAACCTAGATAAGAAAACACAAACTTCTTGGCGAAAAATTATTGTATTTTTCAAGGTTAGCGTGATAAATACGCGTTTCGTATAATGTCAATAATCACCAGTCTAGATGGCTTTGTGGGGTAATAAGTATCACCCTACCGGAAAGTGTTGCCATTTTGCAAATGGCATCCGATGTCAGTTTGGTTTTGACATTCGTGAAATAGAGACGTGCGAAATTTATAGTGAATTACAATAAATCGGTATACGCCTCAAGAACGCGCGGTAATTGTGACAATATTTGCGCGCAATAATTCCTCAGTGGTGTTAACGCAACGTGAATAAGCAAAATTCTCGGTTCTGGCGGACGGAAAATCCACGCATAATTCATGAAGCACCTTTGCACCGTCTCAAAGTTACCGTGTGGTGTGTACTTACGTCGGAAAAGGTGATTGGACTTTATTTTTTCGAAGTAGCCGACAGTAACGCTATTACGGTGAACGGCGACCGCTATAAAGCCATGCTGACTGAAGTTTTCTTTCCGGAAGTTGACCATCTGCATTTGGAGGACATATGATTCGAACAGGACGAGGCCATTTGTCATACTATTTTTGAAGGATGCCTTCCCAGCACGTGCAATCTTGCGTTTCGGTGATTTGGCTTGGCCGGCTAGATTTCCCGATTTGACTGCCCTAGACTTCTTCCTCTGGAGATATTTGAAGTCGTTGGTATGCGCGAACAAGCCCCGCACTTTGGAGGAATTAAAGAACAACATTCGAGCCGAAATTGACAACGTAGCACCACAAATACTGTGCAAAATGTAATCAAAGAGGCCCAAATTTGCATGAGCGGCAGCGGCGGCCATTTATCGGACATCCACAATTAATTGAAACAAAATTTACAAGTGCGAGTAAATACAATCAGTTAAAAACCAAATGGGTTTTCACTTTAAACAAAAGTTATAACGAAAGAAAAGCAGATGATGCTTTTTTCCCACTCTGTATATAAATTTGATCGGTTTTTTTTTTATGGAAAAATCGATTTTAAGTTTATTTATTGCATTATTTTGGATGCCAGGGATGTTGACAGCATAGCTATCCGCACATCTAAAAGATTAACGTCATACATCCCTCATTCGGCCAATTAGTTTGCTTTTTACTGCGATAGATGTCATGACAACGCTATTACTCTTTTTAGACGTATTTGATTAGGTCAATTTCTCGAAAGATTGCTGACATGTCTAGAATATCTGACGAAAATCGGTTTCCTGAAACAACTGTGGAAACACAATGTTGCAAATATTTAACCGAAGTTATCCACTTTATAACTTTACGGAAGACGTTTAAAACCGTTCATTTGGTTTTTCGATTGGTGAAATTTCTATCTGAGATCTTTTTTTTTTGTTGCTTTCCATAACGAATAATCATTTACTTCTGTAGGGGGTAACTGTTCCAAGTAGCTTAGAATTCCTTTATTTTTTATGTTCAGCATCAGTTTTTTTTAGTTTTTTGATTTCTCTGTAACTATATTGGAATTTTGTCGTACCAATTATGTTACAACTCATACTATATGACTATTCTGAGAATTAATTTGTCGCGTATAATCGAATTTAAAAACTCGTCTTTGCTCCTGCTGTCCATATTTACATTCCGTCCTATTCCCTAATTACGTCCAACACTAAATTAGTTTACATTCATACGAGGGTAGTTTGACAAGTAGTGAGAATGGAAAAGAAAAACGAATTTTTTAAATATAAAATAATTTTTATTTTTCAATATATTTTCCTAAAAGAGCAATACATATATTCCAACGGTGCTCCAATGTCCTCATGCCATCTCTAAAATGCGATTCCGGAAGGCTTGCAAAATACTCATTTACGAAGAAGCTCGTCGTTAGACGAAAATTTCTTTCGACCTTGTGCCGTTTTGAATTTTGGAAAAAGGTGGAAGTCGGAAGGGGCTAGATCCGGCGAATAAGGCGCATGCGGTGGTTTTCGCTTTCTTTGGAGGTGCAGAACCACGTTCTAACCATTGTTTCGACTATTGTTTAGTTTCGGGTGTACTGTAGTGTATCCAAGTTTCATCGCAAGTAAAAAATCGCCTACAAAAATCAACCGGATTCCGCTTATAAAGGTCCAAACACTCATTGGAAATGCGCAAACGAGTGAACTTTTGATCAGTCGTAAGCAATCGCGGCACCCATCTTGCCGAAAGCTTGGAAAGGCTCAATTCTATCGTTAAAATGTGGTGTACGCGTTCTGTTGAAATGTTTACCATGTCTGCTATCTCTCTCACTTTGAGTCGTCGATCTTGCGTAATAATATTATGGATTTTTATAATGGTTTTCTTAGAAGTCACGATTTTGGGTGCTCCAGAGCGCGCTTCATCAACACAGCTTGTTCTACCACGTTTAAATTCATTTACTCATCCACTTATTGTGGCGGATGATGGAGCAGATTCACCTAATGTTTCCCGTAGCTCATCTTTTATTTCGATAGCTTTCATACCCTTAATTACGAAGTATTTATTCACCGCGCGATACTCTGCTTTTTCCATTTTAACAAAACGACGTGTTGCTTCTTTTTCAATCAGCTGTCAAAAATAAACTAATCAACCGATTTATCTAAATATCGAAACGTAAACATATAAATAGGCAACCTAAATTACAGTGCATTTGTTTTACCAATTAGAGCGCCACCTATGTGTCATTCTCACTACTTGTCAAACTATCCTCGTATAACTTATTATTATTTAATATGATTATGAATATACTATAAAGCGCACGCATATGACGCGCACATTTTGGTTTCTTTAGATGACCCGTTATAATTACATTGTGTATAATTAACAATTTCTGTCTTCATTTAGTATTCAACTTTTCCAATTTGAAAATAGTTTCTTTGTTTTAAATTGTAAACTACGCACATACATAAACGAAACATCTTCCATAAATTACTACCTTTATTAATGATAAGCGGTGTAAAATTCCTCTGCTATTACCGTTCTGACTTTTATACTCTTATTTCAATCATATCTTACATCAATTTACGGCTTATTGAACGAAATTACCATAAATTCGTTACTTAATATAATAATCAGCATAAATTAGATAATGATGGAGCTGCACGATTATTTCGACGCGTTGAATTGTTTAAATGGTGCCACTTGAAAGATGATTACAGTCCTGTGTTGTTGTCGAAATGGTCTAAGGTCATACCTTCGGTGATGTAATGCGCGCAGGAAACCGAAAAGAGAAGAAAAGAGACGAGAGTTTCAAGGCGTTACCTTTTTTTTAAAACGGTGAATGTCAAGATCAGTTGAATGTTTTAAAGATAATTGTTTTATTCTATATAAGTGTTGTAAAAATGCCAGTAATAATGTAGTTAATTGTACAAGATTAGTTTAAGATTTCGAAAGATTAAATTTTAATTTAGGAGATTAGTAAAATTTTTTTATATATTCTGGACGTTTACTGCGTATCCATGTCGTGTGTAGGGTATTAAGAGTTTTATATTTGCAATTCATAATCTATGAATATAATCACAAATCTGTTGAGGTAAATTATATACTTTTCTTTAATTAGTATAACCACATTATGCACTTTCACTTTCAATAAATACAGCAGTACATATAAATAGCAATTGTATCAATGCATTTCATTAATGTACTTCATCTAAAGCATTTAAAAGTACTGTTAGATATTCAGTGCGTTAAAAACATACAGAGGGTACTTGGAAAGTTTTGTAATATGACGCAACGATGAATCGTAGAAAGCTCCTTGCTGCTGCATGTTGAGACATGTTCATATGTGCATAGTAGCCGCCGCGCCATGTCGATGGACTCAGTTATTCATTAGCAGTGAGAGTGTAAAGTGTTTGCGATGGCACCGTGGTCATGAAATGAGATACGGGCAGTTTTGCGTTATAATTTCGTGCGTGGTTTAAACATAGGCCAGTGCTTCCAAGAAATGACTCTTGCACTAGGTGATGTTTATCCACATCGCACAACGATACCTAGGGGTACAAAAAATGGCTATCAATCGACTAAAAATGATAATTGTTAAAAAACCACCAAAGCTTAGCAATAGAAAGTCTTCTTTCATGACAATGTCCTTGCTTCAACTTGCGTGGAATGTTTCACCTCATCTACCATACCTCCCAGGAATTTCACTCCTTGATCACAATTTACGCCACTACGACGGTAGCCGTATATTTCGGGAACAGCAAATAAAAAAAAATTTTATTATCGAAAATAGTAGAGAATTCCAAAGGGTAAATTTAACTGTGGAGGATGCTGAGAGGCCGGGAAGCCTACAAATATCAGTTACGGAAGAAAACGTTACTACTGTGAGGAAAATGCTTGGTGATGACAGGCGAGTGACCTACCAACAGATAGAAGGTACTTCAGGCGTAAATGCACCAGCAATTTGTTCGATTCTGTATAATCATTTGCACGTGAAGAAACTTTGTCCTCTCTGGGTGCCGCATCAATTGACTGAAGAGCAGATGACACGACGTGTGACTTGGTGCCGGGAGATGCTAAAAAAGTTTAACAAGGGACAATCTCGGTATGTGAACAACACCGGGACAGGTGACGAGACTTGGCTGTACTATTACGATGTGCCGACCAAAGCTCAAAACAAAGTGTGGGTCTTTGATGATGAGGACACACCCGTAGTTGTCAGAAAATCCCGATCTGTAAAAAAGAAAATGATAGCTGTATTTTTCAAATCGAGTGGAATTGTGGAACACGTCGTATTGGACACACAGAAGACAGTCACAGCTAAGTGGTATACTGAACAGTGCCTGCTTAAAGTCATTGGATATATGAAGAACCTGAGGCCAAAGTCAAGAATGGACACTGGTTCCTCCATCACGATAATGATCCAGCTTACCGCGCCAAAGCCTGCATGGAATATTTGACCACGACAGCATTGAAACTTCTCGAATACCCTCCCTACAGTCCAGATGTTGCTACATGCGTCTTTGCACTGTTCCCGCACGTGAAAATGCAGCTAAAAGGGAGGCGGTTTTCCAGTGATGAGGACCTTCTGTGGGCTTGGGACAATGAGAGTGCTTTCCTCCTTAATGAAACTTGGCAGAACTGGTTTAAAGATTGGTTTCGGAGGATGGAGACGTGTATTGAGTGTAGAGGAAATTACTTTGAAAAAATTAAATAAACAAAGCTGTATTGCAAAACTTTCCTAGTACCCTTTATAATGTGCCGTTTATATTTCGGGGATAGCAAACAAAAGAAAATTTTTTATTATCCAAAATAGTTTTATTGCTTTTCAAAATATTCTCCTTGAAAATCAATGCACTTTTGCATTTGTTTAAAAGAATCCGAAAAGCATTGCTGCCACTGTGAAGGCGGTATCTCCAAAATATGAGTTTTGAATGCCTCAACTGCCTCTTCCGACGTAGAAAACCGTTGACCACGAAGTTTATTCTTCACGTGCGGGAACAAAAGGTAATCACAGGGTGTTAGATCAGGGCTGTACGGCGGATATTTTTCCAAATTTGTCCTATTCAATACGCAAATTTCTAAAAAAAAAACTTTAAAGAAATCCTCTTTTTACGTAGATTCAAGATACAATTAAGGATCCTTTATTTACGAACAGTATTTTAAAGTTATTATATAATATCCAAATTATTATTTTAAAGTAACATCTGATGACGTTTTCGGACTGCAATTTAACAAATTGTCTGCAATTACAGCTGATATTACTTAATTAATTATATACGTGCTACTATTTTTAAACTACATCGATATTACAAACATCGTAGGCGGCGATGCCACTGTCATTTGTTACAGTAGCGCACGAATAATAACACACGTCAATTCACGTTAACACACGCAAAATGTAGAATCGATGGAAATTAATTTTACTCGCTGTTCGTACAATATAATGTCGTCAGGAAAAATCAATTTTCAACCTTTGCAAAGCAAACAAGCTATATCGACGTCACCTGATTACAAACCAAATATTTCCGATAACGAGGGAAACGTTTTCGACGTTTGAGGTTATGTTACGATTGTGTCTGTCATTATCAGAAAACATTGACGGAAATATTTTCGAGCAATAAATGCTTTAAATGAAGATGTAAGTATCTATATTAGATAGATTATGATTTAGAATTGAAATCGTATGTACGTATACTGAAGGCTGTCCCAAAATTAACGCAAGATTTGAATTAAATAGAAAACGCAGTTTTTAGTCTTTTAATTGTTATTTTTTTATTGAATCGTAAAGTACACAGGATAAGGTTATTTATGGAATAACACATCGGGCAAATGGCCTCCACGGCTTTGCATGCACATACGCACTCGTTTGTCGGAATTTTCCATGACCATTATGCATAAATGTGGCTGAATTTCGTTGATGCAGCGTTGAATCTCCTCCTTTAATTCACGGGTGGTTATGGGCTTGTTGACATAGACGTGTATTTCAAATAACCCATAAAAAGAAATCTAATGGTGTTAAATCACACGATCTAGGGGGCCAATTCTGATCACCGAAACGAGAGAGTACACGACCTGGAAATGTCTAATGCAGTAATTGAATTGTTTCACGGGCTGTATGGCATGTGAGACTGTCTTGTTGAAACCACATATTTGCCACATCAATATCATCCAATTTCGGCATAAAGAACTGTGTTATCATGTAGCAATATCGAGTACCAGTAAAAGTTACTGTTTGACCAGCCTCATTTTTAAAAAAGTATGGTCCAATTATGCCTCCAGCCCAAAATCCACACCAAACAGTGATACGTTGTGGATGCGTTTGTTTTTCGACAATCACATGTGGGTTCTCAGAACCCCAAAAAACGGCAATTTTGGCGATTAACAAAGCCATCAAGGTGAAAATATGCTTCATCGCTTAGGATGATTTTGCTCGAAAAATCAGCATCCATTTGTTGATGTTCAATAATCCATTCAACGAACTCTCTTCGCTGTGCATGGTCGTTAGGCTGCAGTTGTTATGTTAATTGAATTTTGTAAGCATGGAGACACAGATCTTTAGTGAGTATACGCTGTAGAGAGCTTCTTGAAATTTGCAATTCTTGTCCACGACGCCTAATTGAGGCTCCTGGATTGTCACTGACACTCTCACGCTTCGACATTGACATTTGAACGGCTTGCTTTTGGACGACCAGTGTGTTTGGCGTCTCCAACGGATCCAGTCTCCCTGAATTTTTCAATTAATCTCTTCACAGTTGACGAAGTTAAAACACTATTCCGACCATATTTTGTATGAAATTTTCAAACTACGGCCGCCAAGTTTTCATTATTTTTGAAATATTGTTCAATAATGAAGACACGCTGTTCTATCGTGTAACGCTCCATTTTTACTAACCCCAAACTGTCAACTGTAGAATTGTTTTTTTAGGATTGCCAACACTTTACTGCACGAATGGCGACAAATTTAAATCTTGCGTTAATTTTGGGACATCGCATTGTTTTATATATTATATACTAATATGAACTTTCTAATTTATATATACACTTCTTTACAAATGAACTTATTCTAGCGGCAAAATTTTTAACAGAATGTTGGTTTAACTTGGGAATTGTGCACTTTCATTTATTTTCCTTTGCAAACAACGTATTTATCTCTTTTTTTTAAAATACAGACTTACTCGTATTAACATTAATATAATAATAATACAAAATTAATGTAGATATTTTCAATTCTAATAATTACCTAGAAATATAGAAGTTCTGTAAAATCATAGAATAGAAAACAAAAGACGAAATAAAGAAAAATATAATATAAAATCCAGAGGTGAAATATCATATGATAAAATATCGCATTAATGGAGAAAATATGGAAAAGGAGCAAATATGCGAAGAATGGAAAATGAGGCAACAAGTATGTAGTAGTTATAGAGGAATTACGGTATTAAATGTTGATAATCATTAAAATTTTACCGCAAAAAAGTAACTAGATAGGTGATTGGCTGTTCGCAGACTAAGATCATATAAGGGAAATATGTATAAGTTGAACTGATAGTCATATTTATATAACTGCAGATCGTTGACCGTGTCTGTATCGTAACTGTATTTGACTTTTTTACAACTTGTTTGTGCTTTTGATTATTCTTCATCAAGTTTCTATAACAAAACTGTTCGATTAAGAACATCGTGTTTGAATATGGATCAAAAACCATGCATAAGTAGGATTGCAATCTTACTGACACGAAAGAGGAAATCTTTGGATTCTAGACGCTTGTCTTTAGCATAAAAGCAGGGCATATTAAATACGCATAAGCAGCGTTTGTGCGATATATAGAAAATAAATATTACAGCAACGATATTTAAAATACTGGAAAGTATAGGTTAGACTACATATTATATAGCAGCTGTTCTATGACATGATTGCTACAGCTTATGGATGTGTTACTGAAGTAATTTCAAGTTAAAAATGTCTAACGAATACATCTCCGAAACTCTATCGTAACTGAGGTTCAAGCATTTGTAGTTTTAAATAGCCCCACTAATGCAGGTATTGCGTACAGCTGTAAAAAAATCTCAATGGAAATCATTTAAAACGAAGCCGCTTTATTGAATTAGTTCTTTAAAATGTCCACCCAGTTGCTGTATACATAGTCTAGATTTTTTTTTAAATTGAAGAGGTAACTCTGGTGACCTTGGCGGCCCAGCAACTGTTCAACCTCTTCCAATACACCCATTCATATAACTTTATTAATAAAATCTGCTATTTGTTTACCAAAAAGTGGAGGATATTGCAAGCATTGAAATTTCGATTAAGAATTTTGAGCAAAATTCAAAAAACTTCATTGGAGAAGTTTGTAAACTTGGAGTCTTGTTCGGCTCACATCTTAGCTTTTCGAAGCATATAAGTAGTATAACTTCATCGTCTTCCATCGTCTTGGGTTCTTTATTCGTTCTTGCAGGGGTTTTAGTAGTTAGCACACTTTGAAGGTTCTTTACGGTTCTCTTGTCCGGTCCAGATTGGAATATGCTTCAGTTGTGTGGTACCCGCTTTTCCACATTACCAGAAGTTACTTCTGGAGCGTGTTCAAATATTCCTCAAATATTTACCCTACAGGCTTGATGGACATTATCCTGCCTTTGGTTCGACGTATGAGGATCTGCTTGCTAGGCACAATTATGATTCCCTTGGTATACGCAGGGAGAGAACTAGTGGCGGTTTTCTTTATAAATTAATAAATAATTTTATTGGTTCTTCTGTGCTGTTGTCTCAGGTTGATTTCCTCGTGCTTAGTTTCGACACTAGATCATCGGCGACCTTCTCAATAGCTAGGGCAAGAACCAATGTTCTCTACAAGGCTCCATTGGTACATATGTCCAGAAATGCCGATGTATTATACGAGAATCCCTTTCGTTAATTTGCATCTATTATTGCTCGTTCAATTATTTTTTTTTGTTAATTGGATTCTTATTTTTCTTTGTATTACATTAACTGCACCTAGTTTTGTTTCAATTTTAATTTTATTCTTAAGTGCATTATGTCCTGCAAATGGTCTGTGTAACTGTTGGGCATTAAAGATTATTATTATTATTATTAAAAATCCAAATTAGGGAGAACTTACAGCAGCACAAACAAAATTCAGTTAACAATGAGGTCATTGCGGACCGGGGTTCGATGCCATATTTTGATCTCTATGACTTCCTGGAACACATGACCGTTAAATAGATCCATAAGTGAATGCGAGAGCGTACATTGATACAAGTGTTAGTTCTTAAGATTAAGGATTATTGTTATTGATTAATAGATGACTTGTGAACGTCAGTCTGTGTCTTTTGTTTTGTCGGAATAAGTGTGCGGAATTTTTATCTAAGCATTGTCGTGAATCCAGACGTGTTACTGTGATTAATAATCTACTGGTGATGACAAGTTTGCTGCCGAAATGCGTATACAGGGTACGAACATTGACGTGGCAAGAATTTTTTGCCTTTTTTTGATTAATTAATAATAGAGTAAAACAGGGCGATTCATTATCAGCATCATTATTTAATCTAGCCTTCGAATATGTAGGTAGAGAGTGTAAATAAAGTAAATCCGAAAACTGGAGGTAATCGATTAAATAATACATACTGAGCCCATGATTTAGTTTAATCGAAAAAAACTGATTACAATGAGAGATGAGGGAAGTGAAAGATGATGGGGGGAGAGGGGGTATCTATGGAAGGAACAAATAAATCCAAATAAAAGTAAAATTGTGAGGTTTGGAAAAACTACAAACAACGAGAATATAAAAAAAGGAACACGTGATTTCGGGGAAGTAGAAAGATATAAATTATTGGGTTGGCAACTAAGTACTTTCAGTTTTGTAGTATAAAATAAAACACTTTTTTTTTAAACAATAGAATAGTTTTTAATCAATTATATATTTTCCATTTTGCTCAATGACCTTTTGCCATCTTTCTTTCAGCTGCATGATTCCGCGTTCATAAAATTTCTGGTCCTTGTCAGCAAAAAACTGAACCGGGTGCGAGTGAAGGTCATCGTCATTTGTGAAAGTTTTACCATTCAAAGAATTCTGTAAACTTCGAAATAAATGGTAATCAGATGGTGCTAGATCAGGGCTGTATGGGGGATGTGGCATCACTTCCCAGCCAAGCTCCAATAGTTTCCCACGAGTTGCCAAAGATGTGTGAGGCCTTGCATTATCTTGGTGGAAAACTACACCTTTCCGATTTGACAATTCTGGCCGTTTTTCTTTGAGTGCTTCATCCAGTTTTATTAATTGTTGACAGTAAACATCAGAATTGATCGTTTGGTTCCTTGGAAGCAGCTCAAAAAACACAACACCTTTGTAATCCCACCAAATTAACAGCATGATCTTTTTTGGATGCAATTCAGCTTTCGATGTGGTTTGAGCTGGTTTATCGTGTTTGCTCCATGATCGTTTTCGAACTATGTTGCTGTACAGGACCCATTTTTCATCACCAGTGATGATTCTTTTTAAGAAAGGGTCGGTTTCATTTCGTCTAAGGTGCATATCACAAAAGTTGATTCTTTGTGTCAAATGAATTTCTTTCAATTCGTGAGGTACCCAAACATCAAGCTTCTTAACTAGCCCAAGACATTTTAAATGTTTTTCAATTGTTGTGTGCGATACATGTAGCCTCTCCGCAACCTCTCGAACAGTTATATGACGATCCTCTTCAATTATGACTTTGATTTGGTCATCATCAACTTCAGTAGGCCGACCAGAACGTTGCTCATCTTTGAGGAAAAAATCTCCAGAACGGAATTTTTTATACCAATTCTGACACGTGCGCTCTGTTAAGCAATTAGCACCATAAACTTCACATATCTTTTTGTGAGCCGCAGCAGCTTTCTTCCCTTTACGGAAATAAAATAGTAAAATATGTCGAAAATGTTCGTTTCTGCACTCCATTTAAAATTAGCCCACAACTAATAGCTTTAATAAAAATCACGAACTACTTGCTTCTGAAGTTACGTCAATGTGACTAGTATCACGCGACAAACGGTAAAGTACAGCACTAGCATACGTTATTCAAAAAATAAAGCAACGCTCTCTATCAGTAAAAACCGAAAGTTGCCAACCCAATACTTACATGTCATTGTTTCGAATAAAGCAAAAACTTTAGCAGAAATAAACGGAAAGAAGCAACAAGCAACTTCAAATGCAAATAAAAAATTAACAAGTAACAAATTTATCTATACTAAACTACCATCATTAAATTAATTTGCAATATATTTACATTAATCGAAATAATATACTCGATAAGATATGAATGTAAAATATGAATAACGAAAGTGGTTCTACAGTCTAGACGCGGAACAAATAGAGTAATCACGTGCAGGTTGCACAATCATGTCATTTTGAGTAACTTCAAGAACGACTAAATTAGTTAATTGTTGTTGACACAGTATGCCATCTATTAAGGTTTTATAATAATACATTTTGCTCTATTTACGTCAATCAAAAGATGCTGTAAACCAATAAACTAAATTACTAAAATTAAACAATTTAGTTTAGAAAAAGAAATTGATTTATTCGTGCGTAAAGCAAGAAAAATCGTGAAGAAACTTAAGCAAAGAAAACACACCGAAAAATACAGTGACAGCTAACACGAATAAGATCGATAATGTAGATACCGGTATTATCGAGTTCGGGTGATTGGAATATTCTAACATGATAGATTTGTTTGATGTAAATTGTATTTACAAAATGACAATTTTAACAATGCAAATGTCAATCAAATTACATTGATTAAAATTCACGTGGATCTCTGGCGCTTTTAAAACTTTATTTGTTCGGTGGTTAGAGTACAGGCAGTTGTAAAAGTATCATTTTAGTGCCTGAAATGACATGTAAATAAACAACAAATCGAGTTCAATAACATATTCTATACGAATAAATAATTACGATCACAAATAATTTTAGCGCTTTGAAATTACTCAATAACAAATGAAATTACATATGCAATATTAAGAATTTAGGTTAATAACATTGGATATATACAGACATGTAATGCAGGTATGTCATAATATTTGTGAATGTTTGAAACTTTATATAACAGAATACAACTGCAACATTAAATGTAGTTATATTAGCCGGAAATAATTAGTATTGCTGATGGAAAAACAGAATTATAGTTGCTACTTAAGTACATTAATATTTTATTGCATATTTTTATTATACTTTCACAGACGTATTAGTATAATATAATATGTTAATTTCTTATTTGTTTCGAAACACTTCCGGTGTATACTTAGGGGAATGTACGCACTTCGTGAGTACTTAACTTGATTGTCGAGTAATTTACTTATGAATTAATGAACGTGTCCCACGATTAACTAGCAAGTAAGTAAATTTGTGGAACTTCTATAATATTAAGAGTATTAATAGGTGCTTCCACGTTTATTTGTAGTTACAAACTGCTTTAATTATTACGTGTATCATTATTAGAGATGGTCGGTTTTGTCGGGTATGCGATATTGTGCTTATATCCATCTGAATGACTTCGCTGTCCTTGTTTGCTGAGTGTGTAATCTTATTGTGTTGTAAAGTGTGTGTAGGTGAAAATTCACCTCACAAGGGGCACATAAAGATAAGAAATATGTATATACATTAGTATGCAGGTTTATTGCGATACAGGTTGAGTTTGAGTACAATTGCAAAGATTCAAAACACAATTTTACCATACCTATAGACATCTGGGTGCTAAAGAAAGTGCATTATATAGTAAAGAATGGGCATAGAATTGCAGCATTAATATTGCTTCCATTGAAGATTTATTTCGCTTTTTGTAACATGTTGAAAATGCATACTTGTATGTATATATATATAGTTTGTTTCAAGACATTTTAATTTGACTAAATAGCCAGATAAGTACTTTTATAGCACCCCCTACGGTGGAGGCTGAATGAAACGTAAATGCTACTAAGATGTGAGTTGTTCCTTAGTTTAATAGCCAGAGTGATATTAAGTCAATTGGTTGTCTAAATAAGTGAGCTTGATTAGATTATTTATGTAAATTAGTGCTGGGAATTAACATTACTAAACATCGTACAATTAAAATGGCATTCCAGCTTAATATTTTTTATGTTTAGGTAATGCACTCCGTATACATTTTGTTAGTAGCAAAAAAAATGTAAGGTGAGAGAGCATATATTTTATTATAAGAAAATGTAGAGACCTTGGAACAAAGACAGTGAAGGTGAGCAATATAAAATAAATGACGATAACATATATATATATATATATATATGTATATACTCAATGACATTAGAAGTGTTACACCTAGAAGGAATAGTTTCCTGGACGTGATTTTTTGGTAATGTGATAAGCTTAAGTCAAGAATGAAACGATCAGATTTCCAAGAAATTTTATTAACATTAATTTGAAAAAAAATCAATAATGTGTTTGGCGACCCCGTAGCTGTAGACACTCCTGTACACGTCTAGGCATCGACAAAATAAGATGGTCGATGTCTGCTTGTGGCACCTTGTTCCAAGCAACTTGAACTTGGTGGATTAACTGTGCCAGAGTTTGTGGAGGATGGTTCAAATTGGTCAGTCTTCTCCCCATTATGTCCCACACATGTTCGATGGGATTTAAATCCGGTGAACGGGGTGGCCACGGCAAAACATTAACGTCAGCGTCTCGTAGAAAGTCCATAGTACGACGAGCAATATGTGGACGCGCGTTATCTTGCTGAAAAAGGACGTGTGGACAGCCATCTAGATAAGGCAATAAAGTGGTTTGTAGAACGTCATCAACATAACGCGCAGCTGTCATACTGCCCCGAATAAACAATGGTTTGGTGTAGAAGGTCGCATTGTCAGTATGCGAACATTATATCGCCGCATTCGAGCTTTTGGACTTGCTTCATACCGTCCACGATTAGTCCTTCCGTCGTGGAGAGCGACGTGATATTGGATTTGCTGTTGAGAGGCATGTGCACAGGACTGTTGGAGTAAAGGTTTGGGAGGCTATTGCATATGGAAGCCGATCACCTCTTCTGTTTATTCGGGGCAGTATGACAGCTGCGCGTTATGTTGGTGACGTCCTACAAACCACTTTATTGCCTTATCTAGATGGCTGTCCACACGTCCTTTTTCAGCAAGACAACGCGCGTCCACATATTGCTCGTCGTACTATGGACTTTCTACGAGAAGCTGGCGTTAATGTTTTGCCGTGGCCACCCCGTTCACCGGATTTAAATCCCATCGAACATGTGTGGGACATAATGGTGAGAAGACTGACCGATTTGAACCATCCTCCACAAACTCTGGCACAGTTAATCCACCAAGTTCAAGTTGCTTGGAACGAGGTGCCACAAGCAGACATCGACCATCTTATTTTGTCGATGCCTAGACGTGTACAGGAGTGTCTACAGCTACGGGGTCGCCAAACATATTATTGATTTTTGTTCAAATTTCTTGGAAATCTGATCGTTTCATTCTTGACTTAAGCTTATCACA
Source organism: Dermolepida albohirtum (assembly GCA_031893035.1). Classification (NCBI taxonomy): domain Eukaryota; kingdom Metazoa; phylum Arthropoda; class Insecta; order Coleoptera; family Scarabaeidae; genus Dermolepida; species Dermolepida albohirtum. The sequence goes on from JAVIWB010003310.1 coordinate 324,755, forward strand.
TTACCAAAAAATCACGTCCAGGAAACTATTCCTTCTAGGTGTAACACTTCTAATGTCATTGAGTATATATATATATATATATATATATATATGTTTGAACGAAAATTCTTGCTGTTGTAAGTATGGATAATATTATATTCTCGGGCTCTCCGCGATGTTGGACAGAAATTCTCGAAAGAATCGGCGTCTCGACGTTTCGATGACATCTCAATCATCTTCTTCAGGAGTTGTTTCGTAGTGAAGCGTCAACCTGAAACTGGCTGTGACTGCAGCGCGAGGAGCAGTCATAGAATATGTGGAATCCATATAAAAGATATTAATATGTGCCCTTTTCCGTTTGTCAAAAAATTGACTAATTGGTGACAAATAAAATTTGGCCGCAAAAATTTTATCTCAGAATATATTATTTGAATCAACGATGCTAGTTAAAGTGTCATTCTATATGGTTACACTACAGTCTAAGTCATCTACCTATCCTACGATTTATTTATATTCTGCGTTACTGATATTCCCACGTCCCTTTCTTTTACTGCACAATCTAATGGAGACTATATTAAACTTGTTGAAAGAACGTCTTGTTTCACGCCTGTTTCTATGCCGACATCTTCTGTAATTCGGTCGGAGGCAACACTTCCAGAATATTCACAAGCTTTTACTTGTTCATTCATATTTCTTCTTGTATTGATTGATCATTGCTTTGAACGTACGTCTTTTTGTTAATTGCCAGTAGGGTATTCTTGACCTCTTCTGTTCATATTTTTACAATCATGTCATCATGTTTTAGATTTCTTTATATGTATTATCAATGTAATAGTAATTTTTGGTTTGTATACCCTATAGGAGTACTCTGGTGGGTTAATAAATATTATTATTATTATCAGCATGGAATAAATTGTCAATTTTATCGGTTCTGATTGGTAGTGTCCTATTATTGTTTGCAGAGCCGTTGTACGACTATGGTATTATCAATTAACCTGATCATCAATAGTACAACAGTAGTGGATTTGAAATCTTTACTTGCCCTATATCCCAGTCCTCTCTAATTTTTTTGACGTTTTCCCATTTATTTATATCATTCCAACTACGCCGTCGAAATAGCTTTTTTTGGAGTTTCTCTAAAGATTTCTAGATAATTTCTTGTTTGCTGTGTTTAAAGTTACCTTTATTATGAAGGTCAAATGTCGTTTTTTTCTTTAAATATTAGTAATTAGTAAAGTTCAATTTTAAATCAGATTTTTTTATCTTCAAGTTTAAATTTGCGAGGTAATCTGCTGGTTCGTTAGTATTTATCTAATTTTAAATGGGCATTTATTGTTTTTCTGAACAAATTTACTGTTCTTTCGGCTTTCAAGAAACTTTTACGACGTATATTCGTATGAATCCATAGTATAGTTGATCGGAATTTACATCATTACAACTAGTGGAGCAATCCAACACACAATACAATACTAAACGTTATTAACAAATTTATTTTATGTATTTAGAAATATGATTACGTTGGATAACCGCAATAGATGCTACATAAAAATAATTACGAAGAATCGTAAACGTTCAAAGAACAAAAACTAATGTTTACACATTTCGGAATATTTCACCATCCACATCGAACTGACGCATTAAGAACAAACAACACAAACGGCTTAACAATTTTACGAGCTCGTTATAGTGCGAGATTTATTTAGGGCTGGCAAAATAGAAAAGCCCGAGAGCAGTGAGTGCAATTATTCAGTTCCTAGTTCTACTTTAAGAACATAGCTGTGTGAGTTCAAAAGCCAAACGTTTAACATTTCCTCCTCTCGTGGCGTAGAAGTATATTATTCGCCATATCAGAATGTTCGACAATTGCAGCATTTAATGAAGGATTTTCGAATTTGTCTCTAATGTTTTTATATTCTCTTTTTTATTCACTCATATAGTGTAGTGGTTTGAAATAGTTATTCAGAGCAAACGTCTTACGTATACCTACGCAATCTTAGCTATGTTAGAAATAATTCAAATTAAATACGGTATACTATCGTTCACGGATGTTCGGTCATTGATTTAAATGTATATAATTATTATAAATTACCACTGATTCGTTTTGGGAAAATATATTTAACATCATGATATACAAGGGTAGTCCTAGAAGTTCTCGACCTGACGTATAGATAGCGGTTGTTTGAAAAGGAAGGCGATGGTAGAACGTAGCAAACCTATAAAGCTTAAATTTGAAGTTGAACGACGTTTCGGTCTTTGGTGTTTGTTGGGCAGCCATCAAAAACGAACGCTCTCAGTGAATTTGTATACATGGAAAAAATTGGTCATCGTTATGTCATCAATACCTTCATTTAAAAGGCTTCGGTAACCAATACCAAACCGGGACTAAATCCTACTTTGGGGGAGTCTATTTCTTTGTTTACAACAGGGCCGTGCGAGCTGTCAAGATGACCATCGCGGTGACTGACTAAATGAGGTGACCATGCTAGAAATGGTGAAAAAAAATCCACGAAATGATGTTGGATGATCGTCGACTGAAAGTGTGTGAGCTAGCACACATGGAAGGCATTTCAAAAAATTCTGTACATCGTATGTTGAACATTTGGACATGAGGAAGCCGTACGCAGGATGAGTGTCCCAGTTGCTCACAATGGAACCAAAACAGCGTCGTGAGGATGTTTCAATCGAGTATTTGCGAGTTTCATAGTACTAAAGCCGAGTTTTTGCATCAATTCATAGCCATGGATGAAACATGGGTACATCACTTCACACCTGAGACGTAGGAATAGTCAAAATAATGGACTAAAAGCGGAGACAGTTCTTTCTGCAGGCAAGGTCATGCGCTAGTTTTTTGGGGAGCGCATCAAATGATTTTCATTGATTATCTACAAAAAGGAAAAAACAATCAACGACGAATATTATGCGAACTTATTGCAACGTTTGAATGATGAAATCAAGAAGAATCGGCCGCATTTGGCGAAAAAGAAAGTTTTATTTCATAAGACAATTATCACATATCCTTCATGGTCAAAATCAATGAGTTAAAGTTCGAATTGCTTCCTCATGTACTCTATTCGCCAGATTTAGCCCCATAGGATAATTTTCTGTTTCCAAACTTGAAAAAATGGCTCGGTGGTAAAAGATTTGACAACTATAAAGCGGTTAATGGCTATTTTGAGGAGTTCAACAGTTGGAAGGAGACCATGTAGAGAAATAAAGATATTTTTGTGTGATCTTTTTTTAGTCGGGTATTTTTGGCACTACCCTCGTGTGTATACGATTATAAATATAAAAAGAAGAATAAGTTTTAACTACATTAAATATATTACTTTGCTAGATCTTTTCCTTGTTAAAATATACATAGGGGAGATTCTATTTACAAGTTTTTCTAGGATGACGTTCGGAATGTTATTCCATTCTTCTAGAAAAGTATTCGACAGAAGATTTGTTGTTTTCATTTTTCTTATTCGTATGTCCAGCTCATTCCATAATTGAATTTGATGGAGCCTGTGGTTGATTGAAAACCAAGATGTGCACTCAGAGAGTGCACATCTTGGTTTTCATCGGTGCGGATCGCGTACGGAGTTTATTTTTCGTACAATTTTTTCGCCGTGTTTTACCAGGTGCGACACTTTGAAATTATCTGCTGATGATGACAACTTAGTTGTCGAAATGCGTATACAGAATTTTACAAATAGTTAATTGTGGAAAAGGGGTTATATATCAACCTTATTGATCATTCCATAATAACTCGATTGAATTGAGATGTTGACTCCGTGGTGACCATGTATTTGGAATACACTTGTTTGCCTAATTTTAACAATCTAACGCCGAATGTGTTGGACCGATTATCTTACATAAATATAGAGTCGCCTACTAATTGGATAGCTGGCGTTATTTCATTGTGCTCCAATATTTGTAAATAATTTTCTTTTCTCATGGTTCCTTTAATCTTTCGTAGATCTCTAGTGTCTTCAAAGAAAAAATAACCTCCCATACGCACAGAACTTTGCTTTACAATGAGCACAACATAATTTAGGAAGAATTTGTTTGTGTTTTGCTCTTCGAACGAAAATTCTTTTGTTTAACAGAACACTTCAAACTTTTTCGTCGGTACATAAAATGCGTTTCCGTTTTTCGACTATGTTTTTGTTTCCAGCAAAGTCTTTTCTGTTTGTTACCTCGATGATAGCTATGGTTTTCATACGGCCACGCGAATATGAAGATCTGCTTCTTGAAGTCGCCGTTTGATATTGTTCTTTCACCTGCTATTTCGCTTACTAATCAGTTTTATTTGTTTACTTGCATTAAAATTTATTCGCAATGGTCTCGACCGTTCACGGTCTTCCGTATTTCCAGTTTTTATATACCGGCGACTAATATGACTTATCCTAGATTTCTTAACTTTAATTTTTTTACAATATCGTGCATTGAGAAGTCTTCCTGATGAAACGCGATAATTACTGCACATTTTTCGTTACGAAGCGTCATCGGTATATAAACAAGCTCCAAAGTAGCGTACGTCTTTCGGAAGATTGTTGAGGTAAATGGTGAAAAAGACTGGGCTAAGCACTGAATCCTGTGGCATTCCATAACCGTTTGTCAAAACACCAAACACTTCACCATCCCAAAACACTTGCTACCTCCTCTCCCTCAAGCAACTGTGCAAAAACCCGTAAGCTTTGCTTGACTACATAAAGCTCAAGTTTCCCCAACACAATTCCGTGATCAATACAGTTAAAAGCTTTCGACAAGCTGCAACACAGCAACTGAACATCACATTTCTTATCAGCAGCATCTGCTATGGCCTCTATCAATTATATCATTGCTGTTAAGATGGCTCTGTTTTTCTGAAATCCATGCTGTACGTTGTTTAACATGGATTCAGCTCAAGGTAGTCGAATTTTTGAAATGACTGGGAGAATAAATATTGGCTTATAATTATTTAAGTCATTAATCTTTCCTATTTTAAAGATAAACGCAGTTTTAACAAGCTTTAATTCTTTTCGACAGATGTCATGCAGAAAGGATATGTTAACAAAACGCGTTAGGATTCCATTAATAACGTGTAAGATACACACAAGAAAGTCAGGTTGCTATAGACGTCTTGGGTCTTTTTTCTTTTTAGTTTTGTAGCTACAGCAACTATCATGCATACCTCTCAATTACAAATGAGAGGAAGACGAAACATCCAGTATATTTGCTTTTCCTTGTAAAACATATAACTGGTCCGGGATATTGGTTGCTATTTCTTTATCTAGGCATGCAAAGTAATTGTTAAAAACATCTGTCGTTATTGATGTTTCCACTAGATGCTTTTTTTATTATTTTTATAAATGGTATTAATAACTTTTTACACTGCTATATTTCTGTTGTCAGAGTCACGTATATAACTCGTGATTGCGTCTGATCTCGTTTACGATACTGTGGTGCTATACTTAGATTAACCGCACGAAGCGAAACGACGCAAAAGGGTGCCACTTCAAGAAGGAACAAGTTTTTTTTTCTTTAGGATAAGATACTTGCCCATGTTTTAACTGGCAATGGGAGAAATTCATGAACGACATTTCAAACTGCTTCCGCATTCATTTCATCCACCAGATTTGGCCCGCTCTAACTTTTTCCTTTTCCCTAAACTAAATACTTGGTTCAGTGGTAAGAGATTTCGGTTGAATGAGAAGGTAATTACTGAAACTAATGCATATTTCGAATAATTTGATAAAATTTATTAAATTTGAAAGAATTAAAAAACTTAAATGTCGATGAAATAATTGTAATGTGTTACAAAGAAAAACCGTTTAAAAACTAAATAATTTTTTGTTAAAAAGTTAGAGTTTTCTCTGAGGATCTCTAGGAGTATCTAAATTCTGTCTTTAGATCCAGTTTTTATTACAATGGTAGTGTAAGTTTGAATATGTACTTTTTACTTATTAATGTAAAGTTTTGTATTATATTTCCTCAACCTCTTCACGGTAAAAGTTCGAGTGCAGTTTTTCCTTTTACATGATGCTTCTGGAGTCGCTTGTACAAGGGTCTAACAGTAATCTCCCATCATGTTGACATTTCAAGGACCCTGATGCCGTTTCTCCATCTCCTTTATATCTTGGTGGAAACGCTCACCTTGTTCCTCACTTACAGCTTCAAAATTGCCAGGGAAAAAATTTAAATGTGAGTGTAAAAAATGCACCTGCAGATTAGAAAGTATATGCCTTTGTGATTTTCATTGTATTAGTCACGCAGATACTCAAAAGTGCACTTTGAGCATTTACTACTAATTAGGTGTAGAGCCCAAGGTATTATTATACGCTTACAATGCATAAATAACGTAAAGTAAACATGCGAGGAAACTGTACGTCCTGTGGTATTTTAAAGTTCATTTTCGGATTCAGCACTTCAAAACAAAGGGGAGCCAAATTTATAAATAAAGTGTTTTCATGGTTAGCCTGTGTTAGCTGATGATAACGACTTAGATGTCGAAATGCGTATATAGAATACGAACATTATTGCGGATATTGGTTTTATAATCTTTCATTTTTTTCACTTGTTTTATCGCCTCTACTAAAGTTTAATAAATGTTTTGAGAATAAGTTTAAATGGTGGATTGTATGTACTATATTTATTGTGCAGCATTGTATAAGTATAACAATATTTGCCTTAAAAGTTGATAAATATATCTTGGATTTGTTTTCATTGCATTTAAATATGGTGTCAAAATAAACTGTATATCACTAAGTGTTGATATTCCACATCCGGCCCGTAATAAAAATCTTATCGCAGCGGCAGACCAAGATAAAGAATCCAGATGCTATATGTATATATACATAATGGTTTTTACATAAATCTAAAGGAATATTAGGGTTTTTTTCTATCGAGACCAAAGTACGAGGCAGTTCGTTTGAAATCTTTTACTCTAGCGGATGTAGTGCTGGTGCACTTGGAAGTAAAGTGATTAGATAGTTGCAAGAAGACTATGTTACGGACTCGAAGTTGTTAATATTATATAAAAATAAATTTAATATATTTTGACATAAATACTTATATTACGCTCTTGTTAATGCAACTGCAAAATAGAATAAAAGCGAAACAATTAAATATAGCGCTTCACAAAGCGTAACTTCTGCCATTGAAGGTTGTTTATGGGTCAGATGTTGTCCTTGCGAAAATAAACGTTATTTAAACATTGAATTGTGTATTTACTGTTTCATGAAAATTTGCGTTCAAAATGTCCGTCTTTTCATAATGATTTTATTCGTTATATTCATGAAAATCATATATCGAACGGGCGATCATTTCAGGAACCATTGGCTTTATACCATATGTTAGAGCGAGGCAAAAAAATTGTTTGACAATGTATTTTGCGAGACAAATTTAGTTCTTATAGCATGATAGGTACAATCATAACCACGAAAAGTTTTCCGATCTAAATTTTAAGTCGTAATGTTATCAAACTGGAGAGAGATCTGGTATATTTCATTCAAGAGTATGTTTATAAAGGATGTTTCAAATTGCCCGTTTTTTTATAATAATCAATAAAATATAGATGGCGCACTGAATTTGTCTGGGTATGTGGGCATTTAAAAAGTGTGATGCATGACATTTATAAAAATGGTTTCGTGCACGGCACAACAACGCGTTCAAATTGTTGAATTATTTTATGAAAATCAGCGTTCTGTGAAAAGAGTTTTTAGAAAATTACGTGAATTTTATGGTTTACATAATCGTCCATCTGAAAGCACTATTGGTCGAATTGAAAAATTTCAAGAGACCGGTTCCGTGGAAGATCAAAAAAGTGAAAAATACAGTCGTAGTGGTCGTTCACAAGTAAATATTGTTTTAGTTCGTGAAAGTGTTGCTGAAGATCGTGAAACGTCCATTAGATGACGTTCACAACAACTTGGACTTAGTGAATGAACAACATGGCGTATTTTACACAAGGATTTATCTCTGAAGGCATATAAGGTTCAAATAACATAGGAACTGAAGCCATTAGATCATTTAAAACGTCGTTCATTTGTCAATTTCATCAATGAACAACCAGCTGATTTTTCTCAAAAATAATGTTTTCCGATGAGGCATATTTTGAACTTGGTGGCTATGTTAATAAACAAAATTTCCATATTTGAGGTGAGGAAAATCCACGAATTATTCATGAGAAATCTAGGCATCCTAAACGAGTTACTGTTTGGTGTGCATTATGGTCAGGTGGTGTAATTGGACCTTACTTCTTTGAAAATGCTGCTGGTGAAGCTGTAACTGTCAATGGTGATCGATATCGTCGGATGATAATCGAATTTTGTGGCCTGAATTAATGAACATTGATCTGGAGGATATGTGGTTTCAACAGGTTGGCGCTACACCCCACTTTGCACACGAATCAATTGATTTATTGAGAGAAAAATTTCCTGGACGTGTAATCTCAAGAAACGGTGATGTTAATTGGCTACCAAGGTCATGTGATTTGACACCGTTAGACTATTTTATTTGAGGATATGTGAAAAGTCAAGTCTATAAAAACAATCCACAACCAATTCTTGCTTTGAAAGATGAAATTATTCGTGTTATTGGTGAGATAGAAACTCAATTATGTCAAAATGTCATTGAAAATTTTAACAAAAGAGTGGACGTCTGTGGAGCTGCAAGAGGAGGCCATTTGGCAGATATTATTTTTCGCATATAAATGTCATAACTAATACCTTCAATTGCCAATGAAAAGTTTTTGAAAGTGAACGCAAATTATGTGTTTTATTTATTCTTTAAAAAAACCGCGAAATTTGAAACACCATTTATTTTCGATCTGATAACAAAAGCTTCAATAGTACTGCATTCTCCCTCTCTCACCACTTCTATTCTATGGGAATCTTGTGATATATTTGGAAAAAGCGATATATTTTTTTGTATTAATGTATTTATACATAAAGGATTTTCCAATAGGGACATAACAATTTTGTCGGTCTCCCTATTATGGAGCTGCGTTGATAAATAGACAGCTGACTTACAACATGATTACAAATCGGTTTAGCCATCATTACTTCACAAATCTTGGCAAAGTTCTGTATGAAAGATTCAACTCTGTAGTTCCTTATTTCATTTTGCTCCCAAATTTGAAAACAGGAGTAACTTTATAGCTTTTCCAACAATTAGGAAACGTTTTCTGGCGTAATGTCGTATTATAAATATGCAATAACGGAAGTCGAAATACACATTGGCAATCCTTGACCATAAAAGCGACAACAGAATCAGGTCCTATCGTCATTGTGAATAGTAATGATTATAATATATACAGAAGACAAAAAAATGCTCTAACAACACATAACATACAAGGTTCGCAAAAATGAAAGGGATATATTAAATATGGATTAATAGAAAAAATTGACAGTAAAGTATAAACTGGTACGTAGACTTCCGCGTTCCTGCTTCTGTAACTACTGCATTGAAACAGTTTCAGTACAGTAGTTGAACCCTGAAGATATCCCATACAAATTGGTACGAAACGTCGCCAGATATACAAGTGACGAGCTTCCAGCCCGGAAGCCCAGAAGCAGATAGCAATAGTATGTTATTGTGTTACTAACTGTATACAAAAAAAAGACGTCAGAGCGAGAGAAATTTTCACCGACTGTATTATTAAAGGTTCATACAACTTGAAAGTTTCCTTAAGTACAGCTTCATTAAGTGATGGAAACGTAAAATTTATTACAAGTCACCTAAATAAATCTTCAACAAATTGCGAACAAAAGACTACTCTTTTTTTCCCGATTTTACTATCATCCGATAAGTGATTGCGTTAAGTGAAGCGTGCACATCGTGTAAAATTCAATATTGAAACTTTCAAAAGCAATCGCGAAAGATAAAGCGGGTCGTATCCGTCGGTTCGGACTATGTTCCGCATCGGTTCGATTGTATCGAGTCTTTTTCAAATTAATTAAGAGAAAAAAAAGGAAAATAGACAGTGCATCAAGCGTAAACTTGTCGCGAGCGACCGTGAATTTGAATCGTATCGAATGCTTTGCCGCATTTAATAATCCGAATCGATAACAGGATGTTGAAGATATTGAAACTTTTACTTTATCTCCTACCTACTTTTTTCCGACCTTCTTCACAATCTAGATGTTTAAAATAATTCCTATACACTTTGTTGCACTTTGTTGACCTTAGCAAGTTAGCCTTTTGCGTGTCTTAATGCAATAACTTTGGGTTGGGTGAATCGTATAAATTAGAGAAATAATCTTAGAAAACAATTATAAGTACCATAAAATATCGAAATTTTTAATTTTAAATTGATTTCTGTGTTGAAAACAATAAGGGAGATTGGAGACTTCTGTAAGCGTACTAAGAAAAAATAATATACAAACAGACCATTTAATATTGACTTCAATTTGCGGTCAAACTGAAAGAGAAACTAGAAAAGTTTTTTACCCAAACATGAAATGGAAGATCTATGTCTTTTTCTGACGATTTTATTCAAGATAGACATCAATATTCTCTTCCAATTGTTTATTATCTGCAAAAATGATGGGCTCTGAAGTACTTTTCCGATTTCTGAATAAAAAGAAGTCGAAAATAAGTTAAGCCCACGGAAGTTCCACTCATGGAGGATGGGTTGAGCTACGGCTGTTCTGTGAACTCGCGCATTGCCATGAAGAATGACGACTTCTTTGTGGCGCACACCTGGACGTATTACTGTAGATATTTAAAAGAAGTCCAGCTCAAAGAAGTTGCACTCGCGGAGGATGGGTTTAGTTTTGGCGGTCCTGTGAATTCATGCATTGAAATGAAGAATGATGACTTCTTTGCGGCACAAACCTGGACGTATTACCATAGATATCCAATAGAATTCGAAAAGACGTCCAGCTCAAAGAAGTTGCACTCACGAAGGATGGGTTTAGCTTTAACTGTCCTGTGAATTCGCGTACTGAAATAAAGAATAAGGACTTCTTTGTGGTGCAAACTTGGGCATAGATATCCAAAAAAAGTCGAAAAGAAGTCCAGCTAAAAGAAGTTGCACTCATGGAGGATGGGTTTAGTTTTGGCTGTCCTGTGAATTCGTGCATTGAAATGAAAAATGAGGACTTCTTTGTAGGACAAACATGGAAGTCTAACTATAAATATCCAATAGAATTCGAAAAGAAATCCAGCTCAAAGAAGTTGCACTCACGAAGGATGGGTTTAGCTTTGAGTGTCCTGTGAATTCGTGCATTGAAGTGAGGAATGAGGACTTCTTTGTGGCGCAAACCTGGACGTATTACCATAAATATAAAAAAGAATTCGAAAAGAAGTCCAGCTCAAAGAAGTTGCACTCACGGAGGATCGGTTTAGCTTTGAGTGTCCTGTGAATTCGTGCATTGAAGTGAGGAATGAGGACTTTTTTGTGGCGCAAACCTGGACGTATTACCATAAATATCCAAAAGAATTCGAAAACAAGTCCAGCTCAAAGAAATTGCACTAACGGAGGATGGGTTTAGCATTAGCTGTCATGTGAATTCGCGTACTGAAATAAAGAATGAGGTCTTCTTTGTGGCGCAATCCTGGACGTATTACCATAGATATCTAAAAGAAGTCGAAAAGAAGCCCAGTTCAAAGAAGTTGCACTCATGGAGTGAGTGGGCTGGGTTTTAGCTCTCCTGTGAATTCGCGTATTGAAATGAAGAATTCTGTGTGGCACAAACCAGGACATATTACCATAAATAACTTGTTAATGTAATCTTTCTTGGTTCTAAAAGATGGTGGTCATGAGCTTTCCAGCTGAAGATTGTGTGCGCGTCTTATTGGAGTCACATAATTTTCTAACACAGATTTGTGAAAAGGCGTCTCTGCAGATCTATTAATTAGTTTCAAAGATCATTTCAATTATGGAAATATTACATCATTAGATGTAAAATGGTCGTTTTCTGCATTTTTTCTCCACAGAAAATTAGATTTGCTGGAACAACTGTGGAAGTATACCTTTTGCTTCAAATATTGGGTCTGGGAAAAAGTTCGTGGCGTTTTTTCAGTAAAATTCAACTGGTCCCCGCATGGCGCGTGGACGAATTCATTTAAACCGAATATGCTCCATTATTATCGACAATGTTTCGACATTTTTTTGGTAGATCCATGATCCCATCGGTGAAAAACTTCTGTGGTTTCTGGTCGAAAAACTGAATCAAGTAGTTTTCACAGGCTTCTTTTGAAACCAACTTAATTCCATTGAGAGAGTTCTGCAGAGATCGAAACAGATGAGGGTGCTATATCCGGACTGTAAGGTGGGTGCATCAAAACTTCCCAACCAAACTCTCTCAATTTTTGACGGGTCATCAAAGAAGTGTGTGGTCGGGCGTTGTCATGATGGAAGACAACACCTTTCCTATTAATCAATTCGGGCCGTTTTCTTTCAATCGCCTGGCGTAATCTCTCTAGTTGTGCACAGTAGAGTTGAGAATCAATCGTCTGACCAGTTGGAAGTAGCTCGTAGTGGACGATTCCCCTCCAGTCCCACCATACACACAGCATCACTTTTTTTGGCGTCAATGTTGGCTTAGCGAACGCTTGTGACGGCTCACCATCCTTTATCCACGATCTTTTACGCTTCCGATTATCGTACGTAATCCATTTTTCATCTCCGGTTATTAAACGTTTCAGAAACGGCTCGATTTCATTCCGTTTCAGCAGCGCATCGCAGATGTTAATTCGGTCCATCATGTTTTTCACGCTCAACTCATGAGGAACCCATACGTCAAGCTTTTTTTTGTAACCAGCTTTGTGTAAATGGTTCAAAACAGTTTTGTGGTCAATGCCTAGCTCCATGCCAATATCGACACTGCTGATATGCTTATCTTGTTGGACTTTTTCAAGAATTTCATCAGATTTTTCAGTGATTGGACGACCGGAGCGTGACTCATCTTTCACATTGAAATTTCCAGAACGAAAGCGAGCGAACCATTTCCGCGCAACAGATTTCGATAAAGTACCTTCACCGTACACAGCACAAATTTTATCACAAGCCTGCGCAGCGTTCTTCCCCTTATCATAATAATATTGCAGAATATAGCGAAATTTCTCATTATTCTTCTCCATTTTCAAGTGCGAATAACTTTCCAACCACTGCACCGATTACAATGTTTCTACGCTCAAACTAACGTTCGGAAGGTCATCTAAAAAACGAGCCGTCGGTGGTGTCGCTGTGACTTGTTGTTCTTTAGTTATCGGCAACCAATGCCATCTATCGGGAAAAACGCCACGAACTTTTTCCCAGACCCAATATTTAATAGATCCTATCCAGTTTGTGACTTTACGGAAGACATTTAAAACGGTAACTGTTTCACCGCGTTTTATAAATTAACATAATAAACGTTATGCTATTTTCATTTCCTTTTCCGCTTCTTAATAATTATGTAACACGCTTTTTTTGATACTAATGTACTTTAGATTGTGCGAATCGTATAAATTAGAGAAATATTTTTAAAAAATAATTTAAATATCATAAATTATCAAAATTATTAATTTTGAATTAATTTTTGTATTAAAAACAATAAGCGAAATTTGAGTTCTGTAAGTATACTGAGAAAATATTATTATATACAGACGTACCACATAGTATCGACTTTAATTTGCGGCCAAACTAAAAGAGGAACTAGAAAAATTCACTACCCAAAAGTGAAACAAAAGATCTGTCTTTTTCTGATGATTTTATTCAAAATAGGCATCAATTTTCTTTTTCGATTGTTTATTATTTGCAAAAATGACGTCCTCTGAGGTACTTTTACAACTTTTAAACAATCGCTAATACTAAATAATATCTATATGGAAGAATTTGAACGAAGAGCATTAAGTTCATATGATTTTAACCCAAAGATTTGACTTAGACATGCTGAAGACACTTTCGTCACATAGTGTTCCTGCAACATCTAAACAACATAGAAGATTCTATCAAGTTCACAATGGAAATAGCCTTTCATGGATGGCCTGGTACATAAAAACGTAATTTTAGGTGGCGAAACACTGAAACAAATATAAAAATCCTAATGGAGTCACACATTCGATGGAAAAGAAATCAATTTTTAAAGAAAATGAAAGCTTCCACTTCTAGAAATGAAACATCTCTCATTGCAGTCTTTTATATTATTTTTATTTGCCTGTATGTTTTAGTCATAAATAAATATTTTATTTTATTTAAATATACCATAACATACTGCGAAAATATAAAAGTAGACACATCGTTAAAAGCACTCATTTTAATGTATAGTTTTGAAACATTACAACCTCTGAGTACCAACCATTGTGCTTTTTAAAAAAAGATTTAATAAGCAAACCCACTCGACACAATACTTTAGACAATATATTTAGAAGCCTTTTATAACAGTATACCAATGGTACGCCAAACATATAAATGTAAGAACATCTTTCCAACACGGCGTACGTTATTTTCCGAGACAAATATAGAAACGTACGTCATGCTGCAGACATTTTGTCAGTCCTATCGACTTTGCGCTACGCAACAACAGCTGTGAATAAACATTACTCATGTCAATCTGGTACGTAGACTTCCGCGGTCGTGGTTCATACTATCTGTTTCTGGGCTTGCGAGCTGGAGAAGTGCGACAGACAGTAGCAGTAGCTGAGCCCTGAAGATGACCCATATGAGTGGGTGCGAAACGTCAGCAGTAATACCAGTGACGCGGTTCCAGCCCAGAAGCCCAGAAACAGATAGTATTATTCATGTCATTTATAAAACAAAACTTAAGTGATAATAACGCAAGCATCGCAAGGTCGCCCGTTTGTTCATACACTCGCCTTGTTACGATCCTGGCTCGCGGGAAAATATTCCAACTCTAGTCATAAGTCACTGATGCATATGTTCATTTATCTCGATGATATTTCTGGAAACGTTACTAGATGAGTTTCGCAAGAAACTCAGGAATACACTGTTTGATTTTATATTGGATACTTTCCATATTTGTTGTTATATAACAGGATTGGATGCGCCTACGTAAACTAATATTGGGCAATTAAGAAAAGGAGATTACGCAATCTCTATGCATTAGATAAATTCGAACTGCTTTGAGTTCGTTCGTAAACCGTCTGCGTTATTTTCAAAGCGAACCATCTATATATGTACGTGGTATAACAGGTAGAGAATATACAGATGTGTAAATAATCAGTAAATATACATATATTGATTTATTTACAGAAGATTTAAGGTCCGAAAGCAAATGTGAATTTTTTGAAAAGCATTAAAATTGTAAATACATGGAAAACAGTTAGTTTCCATTTCGGTTGAGATTATGTAAGTGGTATACATAACCAGTCGTAAGCAGGACTGTGAAATATAAACTTATCTCACTTCATTGCTTTATTCATGGGGTGAGTAAATGTTATTTAATTTCATTTTCGAAAGTGTTACGCGAAGAATATATATAAACCTGGAAACACCTTGATAAACAGTTACTGTAACATATCCTAACGTATTTATACATATTTTACAATTATTAGATATGCAGAGCATAATATTTTGTGCATTACAACAGTGTATATTGTGTACGTAATATACAGTTGAAGTGGGAATATACACTCCGCGCAACATGAATAGGACCAACTGCATATATGACATTTGTAGTTGGTATAAACATGGTAGCGCGCTGGAATTGTTATTTTCGAAAATAAGAGGGTTGATAAAAAGATGTATGTAGGTACCAAATATAATTTTTGTAAAAGTCAGTGCAAATGTACGTTACTAATGACAATAAGTAGAGTAATTAAACGCCACTTGAATACGACCAATCTACAAAATAAAAGATTCGTTTGCAATAACAAAATACTTTATTGTTCAATAATGAGTACTTTTGCCATTATTTCTTATAACCTCAAATAGTCGGGATGGAATGGAATTATACAGGGTTCTCAAGTAGTCAACGGGAAGTTCCGCCCAACTTCGTTTCAGCGCCTGCTCTAGTTCGTCAGCGCAACTGAATTGGGTAGCATTGGAGTACAATTTACGCGACAACCATCCCCAAACATTTTCTATGATGTTCAGGTCGGGGGAGAGCGATGGCCAATCGAGAACCTCCATGCCTTGTTCTTGAAACCAGCGTCGAACAATGCGCGCGGTGTGAATACTGGCATTATCCTGTTGGAAAATAAATGGCCCACCTGCCATAACGTTGGAAAATTTGTCTTTCACCTGTTGCAGCAGCTGGACGTACTTTTCCGAATTCTGTCTGCCCTTCACTATTACTAAATCAACAGGTCCGTTATAGGAAACAGCTCCCCATACCATGACTGAACCAACATCGGCTCGCCTTCGTGACTGAATCACTTCATCTTTACGTAAATCGTGGAAATAATAAGAAAACCCATCCGGGCCATCTAAATTAAACTTCTTCTCGTCACTGAAAATAACAGTTTGCCATTCTCTTGTCCACCCCATTTTTGCTTGAGCAAACTGAAGACGTGCAGTGCGCTGAAATTCCCTTAAAGGAGGCCGTCGTTTAATTTTCAAACGTTTTAAATGCGGACAGGTCTTCAGTAACTCCTGTACAGTTCTTACCGATGCATTCGTTCCAACGTTATTCGCGATTTGTCTTGCCGTTAATGCCGAATTCGATGCTTCGCGTAATATGGCTCGACGTTCTCTCTTAGTTGTAACGGATGTTGTTCGCCCTTTAAAACGTTTTCCATAATTCTCGGGATCCCTAATAAAATTGTTCACAACCTGGTGTGATCGACTTATTTTCTTTGCAGTAGCCCTTGAGAAATACCCTTCTTGATGGAACGCTTTAATTTTTCCAATTTCTTCCATACTTAAGCACTTCTGTCGTCCCATCGTTGCACAATACCCTAAATTACAGATGTTTGTTTATCCGGATACACGTTGTAACTCGACACTCATCCGGTAGCTTACTATTAAAAACTGGTCGTATCCAACCGGCGCGGTGCATTTTATATGTATGTGGTACTTACGTCACCCAATGCATAACGTTAGGCACTATTGCGCAATACTGCGTATTATTTGCCATATCATACCATTACAAACTTGCATTGTATTTTTAGTAAATGAATTGTTTTTCAAACCACCGAAAGCTTGCAACAAGTCGGGTGGTCCTATTCATGTTGCGCGGAGTGTACATATGTTGCGTATCTGCGCTAAATTCACTTATGTAATATGATAAAAATTCTTAAAATTATGTTACTACTGCACATTAAAAGGTACGCTACCATCCAAATTAGTTCGGACAGCTAGTGAAATTTAGTAAAGTCTTCCAAAAAATAATATAACTGCGTTTAAATATAAATAATACATTTATCAGGTTGTTACATATGAAATGTCCGATTTTGTAAGGAATAAAAAAAAGTCTAAATTTAAAAAAATATAAATATTTATTCTGCAAAATAGTCTCCATTTACATCAGTAGTTTGTTGCCAACGGCCTGGAAGCTGAAAAATTCCCTTTGAAAAGAAATCTAGGTTTTGACGGCTCACATATTGCTCAAACACTGCTATTACAGACTCCCGGTCAGGGAAGTCCCTATTTTTTAAGTGATTGTCTAAACTTCGAAAAAAATGAAAATCAGTTGGCGAAAGGTCAGGTGAATAAGGTGGGTGAGGGAGAATTTCGTAAGCAAATTCCGAAAGTTTTTGGATTGTCTGTCGTGCAACATGAGGTCTTGCATTATCATGAAGAAGTATGGGTCCATGTCTATTGACTAGTGAGGGCTGCAAGCGGCTCAATTTTCCATGCATAGTTTCCAGTTCGGCACAATAGGACGCTACCGTGATGGTTTCACCAGGGTGCAAAAATGAATAGTGAATAATACCCTTACTGGTCCACCACACAGTCACCATAATCTTTCGCGGGTGAAGTGATGCTCGTGCATGCTGTCTTGGTGCTTCACCTCGATCTAACCATTGTCCTGACCGTCTCCGATTATCATAAAGTATCCACTTTTCGTCACACGTTACCACTCGATGAAGAAACGGTTCAACTTTCTGTCGATTAGCCAAAGAGGTAGCCACCTCTAATCGACGGAGCTTATTGGCTTCCGTTAATTGGTGCGGCACCCATCGATCGAGTTTCTTGACTTTGCCAATCGAAGAAAGGTGACGACTAATGGTGGCAATGGACACTTGAAATGTTTCTGCAAGGCTACGCACTGTTGTCGACGGATTACCTTCAACTTCTACACGCAGCTCGTCGTCATTAACGGTGCTACGCGTATATCCGCGAGGCTCATTTTCCAAATCAAAATTTCCCTCGCTGAATTTTTTAAACCATCGCCGTAATGTGCGTTCATTACACGTGTTTTCACCGAACGTCTGATTAATTTCTCGCGTTGCTGCAGCTACATTTAATCCCTTTTTAAATTGAAAGAGGTAAATTGCCCGAATATCTCTTGCTGACAGCATTTCCATAGGCTAGAGAAGGACAGGTGTATTAATCTTTCCAAGAAATGGAACAGGTACACACTTCAAAATAAATACCCTTTTCTACAAATACAATAATAATTTTCACCAAAAACATACACGTCTTCACATAGGTGCGATTCAGTTCAGACTGAAGGAAAAAACGGATATTACATTTGTAACAAGCTGATACATTAGATCCTTTACGAGATATATAACCAATTGCAGGCAAATATATCTATTAGAGCAACTCTATGATGGGACTCGATTTACGCTACTTATTTGTAACCCTGGGACTTAATTTACGCACCCATATTTAAAACACGGGACTCAATTTACGTTGAATTTCAACACTGGGACTCAATTTACGCTTACCGCTTCAAATAACTATTGTGTTTTATAACTCACTGCGGTCATTCCTGGAATAATCCGTATCGCCATAAATACGATTATTATTGAGATAATATTGCAAGCAAAAACTTGCGAAACTTCTCTGCCCTCACCCCAAAGTCTTGTGTACCGAAATATGCATTAGTTTTCAAATAAACTTGATAGCGTGCGCATCACTGATAAGACCGTATTTTTTATATGAACTTCTTAAAATGTCGAGAGGAAAACCAACTAGTTTAGAAAAACGTTCTGTAATTATTGCTTTTCATCCAGAAGGTTATTCAGTGCGTCAAATTTTCGAAAAGATACATGATAATAAATCGAATGTATCACTAACAATCGATTTATTATCATTATTCAACGACATTAACACACGGGCAGTTTAAGAGATCCGGCACGTTCAGGTCGTAAGCGAATAACATCTCACGCCGATGATGACCGTATAAAATTGCTGAGTAAAAGAAATAGGAGACTGACAGCACCCGAATTCGTCGCAGAAATGAATCACGACCCTGCAAGAAAAATTTCTGTTACTACGGCGAAAAGATTACAAGATGCAAATCTTTATGGCCGCATTGCTCTTACTTCGTCGGGAAAACTGGCGAAAACGACAACAATGAGCAGAAATACACAGAGTGTGGACAGTGGATGACTGGAAACGTATCTTATGGACTGATAAATTAAAGTTTGAAGTGTTTGGATAATCAAGCGGGTGTTTTTGTAAGAAGAGCGAATGGTCAAAGAATGCTGCGGGATTGTAAAGTGCAAGGAAGAAGTTCTGCGATTGTTAGGGGTTGTTTTTGCTACGCCGGCACAGGGGACTTGAAGCGAATCGAGGGTATTTTGCGAAAGGAGCGTTATTTAGAAATATGCAAGAAAATGCAATACCATCGAGGCTACGTTTAATCGGCAAAAATTTTGTGTTTATGCAGGATAGCGACCCCAAACACTCAGCAGCAATATGTAAGAATTTCTTAAATAGCGAACAAAACAATAATACCTTACAAATAATGACATGGCCACCGCAAAGCCCCGATCTAAACCCCATAGAATTGTTATGGGATGAATTGGACAGGAGGGTCCGAAAAGTATGTCCTACTTCAACAACTCAGTTGTAGAACATACTGCAAGAAGAATGGAATAGTATTTCTAGAGTCCTTGAAAAACTTGTGAAACGGATGCCTCGAATTGTACGGTCTGTTCTTCGCGCAAAAGGGGGTTTCGTCGATGAGCGGAATGTTACAGATATCTTTGTTTATTTAAGGTTAGAATTACTTTAATCTTTATTATTATACTTAATAAACATTTATAAACAATAATGCAATACAAATTTTAAGTTTTGGCATAAATTAGTTTAACTGTTTTCCCTTTT
Source organism: Dermolepida albohirtum (assembly GCA_031893035.1). Lineage (NCBI taxonomy): Eukaryota > Metazoa > Arthropoda > Insecta > Coleoptera > Scarabaeidae > Dermolepida > Dermolepida albohirtum. Next base: position 344,868 of record JAVIWB010003310.1, read on the forward strand.
TTTAAATGTATTTTAGTCTCCGAACTAATATGTACGGTAGTGTATATCATTATACAAAAAGGGACGTCATGCTCATACCTAAACAAAGATTCACCAGAATAAATTGTTATAGAGTATAGAAATTACCTGTGACATTTCTTTATGTATAGTTTTAAGTTCTATTATTAATAATATACTATGACCTATTTCTAGAATTCAGTTAAAATATTGTCCATAAAAGAATATATAATATTGCAAATTGCACGTGTGAATTGTGAAAACGATCTATCATACTTGCTCAATTATTATAATAATGCCTCGAGTGATCATTTTATGTTCAAATTTTTCACATAGAAAGAGATGTGGAGAGTCTTAACACTCGTCGAAAACACTACGCCAGGCCTAGACAACATTAGCTTTTTGTCTTTTGAAATATTTGCCACACAAATTCTTTTGCATTATTCTTTTTGAATATGTGGATGTGAGGTGAAAAAGTTAATTTACTTGAAGACATTAGTTCTATAATAATATATTATAACTTATTTCTAGAATACAGTCAAAGTACTATCCATAAGAGGATATATAACTTTCTTTGTATATTGCAAATGCACGTATGAATTGTGAAAACGATCTGGACATATACGTGTCATCAAATATTCATTGGGTAGAACAAAAGATACTACATTAATAATGAAGAAACATCAGAAAACACATTCCCAAGAGATAACTATCAGAAAAACCTCCGATAAGAATAATCAAGTACCACTTATTGGTGATGTAGTTTCCATATTAAAGATAGTTTCGTATATCTAAAAATAAGTAAACAAATAGAGTACGTATTGCAGTTTCAAACAATGATATTTGGAGATAAAATAATATTACTTTTTAAAGGATTTTAAAAACTCAAAAATATCATATATCAATCTAAATATTCAAAGTGTTATTAAATGAACTTATCAAAGTAACAAACCTATAAAAAATAATCCCTACATTGCAATGTACTGTCATAGATGTAATTAAAGATGGCAGCAAGATTTTATAGAAACAAACAGAAGCGTCGTCAATTAATTGAAAACTCAATGTAATGTAAAAAATAATATTTTCTAAATGAATTAACAATTAAAATTCAAGTATTATTGAAATAAATTCAAGATTCATGTAAGTCTGAGTAGTTCAAAAATACGCCGCAGAAAATAACAGGATGGTGCTGCTACAAGAATCTAATTATTCAGGAACTAGGCACGTGAACTGAGGCAATACGGACATCTTGTCAGAACGACGTAGGTTTCTCTCCGAGACAACTGTGGAAACTTACTTCATGCTGCAGACATTTTATCAGTCTTATCCATTTTGGGCTACGCAACAAAAACTGTGAATAATGTGTGTTATTTATAAGACGAAAACTAAGAGATGTAAATAATGTATGCATCACAAGATCGCCCGTTTGTTCGTACACTCGCTCTGTTACGATCCTGACCCACGGGAAAAACATTCTCTGATTATGAATAGTCAATAATTTAATATAAATTTGAATTAATTTTTATGTAATTAATACGAGGATAGTTTGACAAGTAGTGAGAATGACACATAGGTGGCGCTCTAATTGGTAAAACAAATGCACTGTAATTTAGGCTCGCTATTTATATGTTTACATTCCGACATTTAGATAAATCGGTTGATTAGTTTATTTTTGACAGCTGATTGAAAAAGAAGCAACACGTCGTTTTGTTAAAATGGAAAAGGCAGAGTATCGTGTGGTGATTAAATACTTCGTGATTAAGGGTATGAAAGCCACCGAAATAAAAGATGAGGTACGGGAAACATTAGGTGACTCTGCTCCATCATCCGCCACAATAAGTAGATAGGTAAATGAATTTAAGCGTGGTAGAACAAGCTGGGTAGATGAAGCGCGCTCTGGAGCACACAAAATCTTGACTTCTAAGGAAATGATTATAAAAATCCATAATATTATTACGCAAGATCGACGACTCAAAGTGAGAGAGATAGCAGATATGGTAAACATTTCAACAGAACGCGTACACCACATTTTAACGAAAGAATTGGGCCTTTCCAAGCTTTCGGCAAGATGGGTACCGCGATTGCTTACGACTGATCAAAAGTTCACTCGTTTGCGCATTTCCAATGGGTGTTTGGACCTTTATAAGCGGAATCCGGTTGATTTTTGTAGACGATGTGTTACCTGCGATGAAACTTGGATTCACTACAGTACACCCGAAACTAAACAACAGTCGAAACAATGGTTAGAACGTGGTTCTGCACCTCGAAAGAAAGCGAAAACCACTTTATCGGCAAACAAGGTGATCATCATCAATTTTTTGGGATTCAAAGGGCATTTTGCTCATTGATTACCTTCAGAAAGGTGCCACAATAAACGGACAATATTATGCAGAACTTCTACAAAAATTAAATGTTGAGATTCGTGCTAAACGGCCAGGAATGGCAAAGAAAAAGATTCTGTTTCACCAAGACAACGCTCTCTCGCATACCAGCACAGTTGCGATGTCTAAAATCCACGAGTTGCATTTCCAATTAGTACCGCATGCGCCTTATTCGCCGGATCTAACCCCTTCCGACTTCCACCTTTTTCCAAAATTAAAAACGGCACTAGGTGGAAAGAAATTTTCGTCTAACGACGAGCTTATCATCTTCGTAAGTGAGTATTTTGCAAGCCTTCGGGAATCGCATTTTAGAGATGGCATAAGGGCATTGGAGCACCGTTGGAATAAATGTATTGCTCTTTTAGGAGAATATATTGAAAAATACAACTTATTTTGTATTTAAAAAATTCGTTTTTCTTTTCCATTCTCACTACTTGTCAAACTACCCTCGTACACCACAATCTACGACACCCGTAAGAAACGCTACTGACAAATCCAAAATAAATGTGAAGTTGATACATTTTAATACCAATTTGTCAGGCGTATCGACGATTTTGCCATTTTTGATCGCACTGTATCATTAAAACGAGAATTAATAAAATGTTAAACTTCAATTTATATTTATTTCGGAATATAATTATAATAATAATAAGTTATAATTATATTGTGTACGCTCAAGAAGGGAATTTTTGTTTGGGAGTTTCACACTTGTACATATTCAAGCGCGCATTAATTATACAGGTGCCTATATACGTTGGCGCCGTTCTAGACAAGAAAGCAGACTGTTATGAAGCGTTCACGTTGGCGGTTTACGGTGTTTTCTGTTTATGTCTTGTTTAACATTTGAGTGACTCACCTGTAGTAATCAACTGGACACCGAAGTCAATGGCATTACGCAACTTTTTACTATATCCTTCACACATTAACACCAAAAAAAGCACCTATACCTACCTATATGTATATCTGTACATTTATACGCGGTGTACTTAAATATATTTAAGTATAATAAATACAATACACACATGTGTTTATGTTTGTATTCACGATGTTCTGACATATCATCACTTTGGCATTTATAATTTAGATAAAATAATAATAGAATCAGATATCTTATCACTTTCTCTGGATTATTTTTCGTTGAACACCGATTAATTACTATTACTTGTTTAAATTACATAATATTAATGAATTGAAAACGTGCCGTCAAATGTACAGACTGTAACTTCGTATGTAATCAAAAATGTTAATATTTTAAAAAGACATGAAAACGAGGGTGGTCCCAAAAGTACCCGGCTTGATCTAGAGGGCGGTAGTTGTTTGAAAAATATTACTGTATTAGAAAGTACACAATCTATAAAGCATATATTTAAAGTTTGTTGTTTAGTATTTGTTTGGCAGTCATCAACAGTGAACGTTTGTTGGTTAAAATATTGAGTAACAGAGTTTAAACGAGGCTGTACGAGCTGCCAAGACGAGCATCGCAGTGGTCGACCAAATGAGGTGACGACTCCAGAAATGGTGAAGAAAATCCAGAAAGCAGTACTGGATGATCGTCGACTAAAAGTGCGCAAGCTAGTAGACATAGTAGTCATTTCAAAAACTGCGGTACATCGCATATTATCTGAAAATTTGGGCATGAGAAAGCTGTGTTTAAGATGGGTGCCGCGTTTGCTCACACTCGAGCAAAACCGTCGTGAAGATATTTTAATTGAGTGTTTAGCGAAGTCTCACAGCAACAAAGGAGAATTTTTGCCCCGTTTCATAACCATGGATGAAACATGGGTCGTCCATCACTTCACACCCGAGACAAAAGAACCATCAAAACAATGGACTCAAAAGGGAGAACCGGCTCTGAAGAAGGCGAAGACCGTTTCATTTGCAGGCAAGGTCATGGCATCGGTTTTTTGGGATGCGCGTGGAATAATTTTCATTGAATATCTTGAAGAAGGAAAAACTATCAACGGCGAGTATTATGCGAAGTTATTGTAACGTTTGAGCGAAGAAATCAAGCAAAAAAGGCCGCATTTGGCTATGAAGAAAGTGTTGTTTCATCAAGACAATGCACCAGCTCACAAATCCATTATTTCAATGGCTAAAATTATTGAACTAAAGTTTGAATTGCTAGCTCATGCACCCTATTCGCCACATTTAGCCCCCTCGGATTATTTTCTGTTCCCAAACTTAAAAAAATGGCTCAGCGGTCAAAAATTTTCCAACAATGAAGAAGTGATGTCGGCAGTTATGGTTATTTTGAGGAGCAAGACAGTTCTTCTTATAAAAAGGGTATTGAACTTATTGAACATTGCTGGGAAAAGTGTATAGAACTGAAAGGAGATTATGTCGAATAATAAATATATTTCTTTCTAGAATTTACAAAAAAAGTTTACAATAATAATCTGAGTTTATTGTTTTACCAGTTTGGAAGTAAAAAAAAATCCTTTTGCATTCCAAAAAAACTTATTCTAACATCTTCTTGGCCGAAGTTTGAACCTTAACTCGCTTCGGAGCCGAAGTACCAGCTTCACACCATTCTTTAGCCTCTTGTTTTCATTGACGATCGTGGTGGTAAACCAAAGTCTCATCCATAGTGATGAAACGACGCACGAAATCTTTTTTATTCCTTTTAAACGCTTCGAACGTTGCTGAGAAAGTCGCATTCCAATATGTTTTTGTTCCGTTGTTAACGAATGCGGCACCCATTTTCCACGCAGCTTTCTGAAACCCAAAACTACAGCCAAAATATTGACCACACTGCCTAATGAGATGCCCAGGACTTCTACTAAATCTCTCTCGGTTAATCGACGATCTTTCAAAACCATATCCTGTATTTTTACGATTTCAGGTGTTGATGCACTTTTTTGACGTCCTTCACGTGGATCGTCTTCAAAACATGTACCTCCACGTTCAAATACAGCAACCCATCTTTCCACTGTTCTAATTGAAGGTGTGAAGAGTCCGTATACACTTTTAACAATCGTTCATGTATTTGTTTTGGTGCTACCACCTTCCAAAAATAAGAATTTAGTTACTGCACAGTATCCAATTCTTTCAATTGTAAAAAAATGCTGTGACACGTCAAGTTTTAACACCAGTAAATATACGTATGAGAAAATATAAAATGATAAAACTTTATACGTGTTTATAAAAAAGTAGTACGATTTATATAAAAAATAAAACGACGAACCTAATAGCGCCACCTCTAATCGAACGACAAAACGTATTGAACAACCTGGTATTAACCCTTTGCACTCCAGCCTAGTAACTCATGGAGGATACCAATAACTCCAGCACTATATTAGTTACAAGTGCATACCTGTGATGTAAAGAAAAATGGATCATATCATAAACACAGACGATTTTGCTAAGCCAAGTGTTAAGGGCGCTGAGTCAGTAAAACAACCGTGTCGCCGTAGCCGCGACAGTGGATTTATTGTTAGCATTTTAATGTCGCAAAAACGGCGACAACGAGTTGCAAAGGGTTAAAAAATGATCAATGGAAAACATACGGAAAATACCTCAAGACCTTTTAGATAATCCAATAGTTCAATGTCATCAACATCTCATTCATTTTATATTTTACCTAAATATAATCAATATTAATACGATTTCATTTTATTTAACAGTAATTTGTTAAAGGTAAATGTATACGAAACGTTTCAGTAGATCAATAGTCAATAATAACAAATAAATTATACAAAAAGTCTTGTTAGTTAAAGAAATATTTTTGTTTTTTTTCGATTTTGTTTATAGGACAACACAAAAATGCATTTATCTCGTTCAGTTTCCAAAACACTATTTTTACTTCCAATAAGAAACATAACCTTAAATACTGTCTGACTTAACAGTGTTAATTAACACCAACGTATTGCTTTTAATACAGTGTAGGTTTAGGTTTAATTTATAGACCAACTAGTCAACGCACAACACAATTATTTTTAGAGCTTCTTGTAGTATCTATTATGTTGTTCAGTTCAATTTCAACAGTAATGGAGCTTCAATTTGACTAATGGGTGTGATACAGTTAAATAATTTATTTTCTTTATTTAAAACCTCCTAAACTTATAAGTTACTATTATTACAAGCTTCACTTCTTGAAAGTTTGAAAAATAACATTACGTACATGTACATATGTAGGTGCAATGAAGGCAGCGCTATTGTTATTAGGAGTATAATATTAAAGTATTTCTTTCCTTTGTATTTATGGAAGTTTTTTTTGTCAGATAAAAATAGATCGAGAAAAGTTACTTAAATATACGTATTTATGAAACTAAATTGTATAAAGCAGCGATAACAATTAATGTTCAATGCATAACTTAAAACTCTTTCAGTGTCATATATTAATATATTTATTAACAACAAAGATGTTTACAACAATACAAATAATCGTTTAAATTCCAAATCCTTTGACTATTTTCATTAAGACAGAGAAACAGGCTGTTTTAAAAATAGACATATAATTCGATCAGTAAGTTTTTAATTGTGTAGGTTTTTCTTAAAGGTTGTCGTTCTGATATCTGTATACGATTTAAACTAATTGAAATTCAGTTTCTATGACTACATAATAACACAGGATCATTATAAATGATTGAATTTTTTTTTCTTAAGTTGGTAAAAAAAATCTATCATTCTGTGATGGCATGGCAGACTTCGAATTTACATTTGTAAAACATTTGACAAGGTAAAAACCAAATAAAAATAAAGGATGTTTCAAATTCCGCGGTTTTTTTTTAAAGAATAAATAAAACACATAATTTGCATTCACTTTCAAAAACTTTTTATTTTTAATTAAAGTATCAGTTATGGACATTTATATGCGAAAAATAATATCCGCCAAATGAATTCCTCTTGCAGCTCCACAGACGTTCACTCTTTTGTTAAAATTTTCAATGACATTTTGACATAATTGAGTTTCTATCTCACCAATAACACGAATAATTTCATCTTTCAAAGCAAGAATTGGTTGTGGATTGTTTTTATAGACTTGACTTTTCACATATCCTCAAATAAAATAGTCTAACGGTGTCAAATCACATGACCTTGGTAGCCAATTAACATCACCGTTTCTTGAGATTACACGTCCAGGAAATTTTTCTCTCAATAAATCAATTGATTCGTGTGCAAAGTGAGGTGTAGCGCCATCCTGTTGAAACCACATATCCTATAGATCAATATTCGATAATTCGCCCCAGAAAAGCTTCACCAGCAGCATTTCCAAAGAAGTAAGGTCCAATTACACCACCTGACCATAATGCACACCAAACAGTAACTCGTTTAGGATGCATAGATTTCTCATGAATAATTTGTGGATTTTCCTCACCCCAGATACGGCAATTTTGTTTATTAATATAGCCACCAAGTTCAAAATGTGCCTGATCGGAAAACATTATTTTTTGAGAAAAATCAGCTGGTTGTTCATTGATGAAATTGCCAAATGAACGACGTTTTAAATGATCTAATAGCTTCAGTTCCTGTGTTATTTGAAGCTTATATGCATTCAGAGCTAAATCCTTGTGTAAATTACGCCATGTTGTTGATCCACTAAGTCTAAGTTGTTGTGAACGTCGTCTAATGGACATTCCAGGATCTTCAGCAACACTTTCACGAACCAAACCAATATTTTCTTGTGACCGACCACTACGACTGTATTTTTCACTTTGTTTGATATTCCACGGATCCGGTTTCTTGAAATTTTTTAATAATTCGACCAATAGTGCTTTCAGATGGACGATTATGTAAACCATAAAATTCACGTAATTTTCTAAAAACTCTTTTCACAGAACGGTTCTTTTTTATAAAATAATTCAACAATTTGAACGCGTTGTTATACCGTGTACGAAGCCATTTTTATAAATATCATACATCACACTTTTTAAATGCCCGCATACCCAGACAAATTCAGGGCGCCATCTATATTTTATTTATTTTTAAAAAAACCGCGCAATTTGAAACATCCTTTATATAAATTTGAAAAATGTTCAAATTGCTAATAACAGCTTTAATAAATCTAAATGTGCTCGAAATCTGTTTACAAATTAGTGTTCTTTACAAATATTGGAATATAATACCTTAACAGGAAACCACCACTTAGAAGACTACGGATTAATAATTAGATCAAACGACATTTACGATATTTGTAAAGTTCAAAATATTGAAATTAATATTCACAATAATTGTTAGTAATGTGTCAATATTGCTTTTTACAAAATTAAAGGCTGGTTGGTGGCTTTTTTAGATTTTTCCCTACCCAAAGGATTGTAGTATCGTCAGTGAATGTTGAAATCATTGCAGATTCGATTGAAACCATGGTAAATCATGGGTGTATATTAGATAAAATATTGTTCTCAAACAACTACCGTGGGTGCCCACGAGGATGATTAAGAATATAAAAAAGTATAGTTCATTTCAAGATATTTTAATTTGACTTAGTAGGCAGGTAAATAATTTTATAGCACCCTTTGCGGTGAGGGCTTAATGAAACGTAAACACATCTAAGATATGAGCTGTTCTTTACTTTAATAGTCAGAGTGGTATTTAATAAATTGTGTATCTAAGTAAGCGAACTTGATTTCTTTATTTATGTATACTACTCTTCGAAATTAAATTTAATAGTCATTAATTAACATCGTATACTTAAAATGGCCTTACAACTTGACATTTCTTACATTTAAGTAATACAGTCTATATAGAGCTTCATTAATAACAAAATATAAATTGTAAGGTAAAAAAGTATACATTTTATTATAAGGAAACTAGGACGCTGACAAGAAAGGTGAAGAATATGAAATAAATAACGATAACGGTGACTTAATGATGGACAATATGAATAGTGGCGCTAAAAAGATTCATCTGGTACTTGAAGCTAAGAAAATACTGCTAAATGTGTATAATACATCTGGTACGTAGACTTCCGCGGTCGTGGTCCATACTACCTGCTTCTGGGCTTCCGGTCTGGCACCGCGTCACTAGTGTAATTGCCGACGTTTCAGTGCGACAGACAGTAGCAGTAGTTGAGCCCTCAAGATGTCCCATATGAGTGGGTACGAAACGTCGGCAGTTATACCAGTGACGCGGTTCCAGCTCGGAAGCCCAGAAGCAGATAGTGTGATAGTGTGTTTTGATACTTTTAACGATTATTTATTGGCAAGTCGCAGAGATTTTAAAGTGTTTGCCTATTTACGCAACGGTAACTTTCTTAACGATTTTATCGACACGACACATTGCTTCTTATTCCATTCATACACTCGTAGGTTAGAACGAAAGAAGGAAGTATTGTTTTTTATTATTTTTCTATATCGAAAAAGCACGGTAAGCCCACAAAGAATCGTTCGTTAATAGCACAAATTTACCTGATGAGAGGTGAATCTTTTGAAAGCAGTAGTAAACAGGGTACTATTAACATATGAATGATTTTTTTAGCATTCAATGTTCATTTATATACTCACTAGTAACCTTGTTACCGATTTTAGCAAGATGACACGCCCTTATTCTTTTGTTCGTACATTCGTATGTTTGAACGAAAGAGGGAGGTATTTTTTTTCATTATTTTTCCGTGTCAAAAAGGTACGATAAACCCATAGAAATTCGTTTACCTGATGAGAGGTGATTTCCTTGAAACGCGTAGTAAACAGTGTGTTATTAACATTTGAATGATTCTTTTAACGGTCAAATTTAAAGAGTATTTGTTAAAATTGTTTGAAATTATACTTTTTTAGGATTTTAGAACATTTTGTACATTTCCAGTAAGTATTTCCACTTATTTTTCTATTATTTTCTGGTCGGCCGAATATTAATGGTCAGAGGTATACATGTGTACATATACACAAGTATCTGCTTCTGGGCTTCCGGGCTGGAACCGCGTCACTTGTATATCCGCCGACGTTTCGTACCCATTTTTCAGTTTCAGTGCAGTAACCCGGAACCGGAAACCCAAAAGCAGATAGCATGGACCACGATCGCGGAACTCTACGTACCAGATATATACACAATTAATTTTTCAATTAAAGATCTGCTTCCATAATGAAATTAATGGCGTAGTTAAAGAATCGAATCTCACAGTTCCTGGTAGCTCAATGGTAGAGAATGCGTCCGCAAGCGGATAATTGAGGATCGAGTCCTCACCGAAACGAGTTTCCAAAATCATAGGTCTTTTATTTCATTGTTAGTTTGAAAAGTTCCCAATTATCTCAACTTTATATTCTTAAGGTCTTCTTAAGGTCATCTTGATATATAAAAAAACATGTGTAATTATGAAAATAATTCTCGCATTCCCTGCGCATACTTATAAATGATCACAGTGTTTTTTTCTTTAAGCTGTGATCAATTATCTCTATAAAGATCAGCTAGATTAACTATGTATACAGCTGTAATTCCATCATACAACGAAAATTCCATTCTTACGAATACCTTTTTTTATTTTAATGAGTGGCTAGGATTACCGACTTGCAAGCATCTTAAATTCCACGCCGCTGAGCAAAGAAGTTGGAATCACTGAGTCAGCGACACACATACGTCATACTTATATACATGAGCGTGAATGTACTTATATACGTAAATGTAAATAAATATTTATATAGAGCCGGTATAGCAGAGCGTATGTATCACAGGTCGAGCACTGCGGCTTTGTTTTTGTTTTGGTCTTTGGTCAAAACGCATAAATAAGATGCCGGAATGGTCTCTCTTGATATTAAAATTGGAAAGGAATGTACCAGCAGTAGTCGGTCGAACACGCGTGTCCAGAAATACGCAACAACGCAGATGCTGTCCCTGCTACCTTTAACTGCTCGCATTTGTTGCTGTTAGCGTTCGTCGCGAACGTTGGGTTTTGCTCCTTTTCTGCTTCAGAGTGATGCCCGGCGGGAAATTATTAGAGAATATTTAAACGACACATTAGTAAAGGAAATAGATTCCAGGAATTCGGTGTTTAGTGATGGTCGTCTGGATTTAGACGTGCCGCACAAATAAAATTTAGAAGAAATGTATGCTCTTACCACCGAAACATTTGAGAAAGTATATTTCAGATACGAGGGTAGTTTGACAAGTAGTGAGAATGGAAAAGAAAAAATGTTTTTAAATACAAAATTTTTATTTTTCAATATATTCTCCTAAAAGAGCAATACATTTATTCCAACGGCGCTCCAATGCCCTTATGCCATCTCTAAAATGCGATTCCGGAAGGCTTGCAAAATACTCATTTACGAAGATGATAAGCTCATCGTTAGACGAAAATTTCTTTCCACCTAGTGCCGTTTGGAAAAAGGTGGAAAATTCGGCGAATAAGGCGCATGCGGTACTAATTAGAAATGCAACTCGTGGATTTTGGACATCGCAACTGTGCTGGTATGCGAGGGAGCGTTGTCTTGGTGAAACAGAATCCTTTTCTTTGCCATTCCTGGCCGTTTAGCACGAATCTCAACATTTAATTTTTGTAGAAATTCTGCATAATGTTGTCCGTTTATTGTGGCACCTTTCTGAAGGTAATCAATGAGCAAAATGCCCTTTGAATCCCAAAAAATTGATGCCATCACCTTGTTTGCCGATAAAGTGGTTTTCGCCTTCTTTGGAGGTGCAGAACCACGTTCTAACCATTGTTTCGACTGTTGTTTAGTTTCGGGTGTAATGTAGTGTATCCAAGTTTCATGGCGAGTAACAAATCGCCTACAAAAATCAACCGGATTCCGTTTACAAAGGTCCAAACACTCATTGGAAATGCACAAACGAGTGAACTTTTGATCAGTCGTAAGCGATCGCGGCACATATCTTGCCGAGAGCTTGGAAAGGCCCAATTCTTTCATTAAAATGTGGTGTACGCGTTCTGTTGAAATGTTTACCATATCTGCTATCTCTCTCACTTTGAGTCGTCAATCTTGCGTAATAATATTATGGATTTTTATAATTATTTCCTTAGACGTCACGATTTTGGGTGCTCCAGAGCGCGCTTCATCAATACAGCTTCTCCTACCACGTTTAAATTCATTTACCCATCTACTTATTGTGGCGGATGATGGAGCAGATTCACCTAATGTTTCCCATAACTTATCTTTTATTTCGGTAGCTTTCATACTCTTAATTACGAAGTATTTAGTCACCGCACGATACTTTGCTTTTCCATTTTAACAAAACGACGTGTCGCTTCTTTTTCAATCAGCTGTCAAAAATAAACTAATCAACCGATTTATCTAAATATCGGAATGTAAACATATAAATAGTGAGCCTAAATTACAGTGCATTTGTTTTACCAATTAGAGCGCCACCTATGTGTCATTCCTACTACTTGTCAAACTATCCTCGTACAGTGTCTTAAAAAATAGAGATGGCAAAATGAACGACGACCCAAAGGCGTGCTTTTGATAACAAGAAAATTAAATAAATTAATTAGCGTTTACAGTGTTATCACAAAGTGGATAAGATCGCATAAATATTTGCAATATCAGTGGTGTTTTGTACAAGTTGTTTCAGAAAACCGTGAGGGAAGAACTGTCTTACGTTTCGACATTTAGTAATGTAATAAACTCTGAACGAAATTAACGTATGGGAAAAATTTCCTTTTGGAGTGGAAAAAATGGCGTCATAAGTTCTTCTATGATGTTATCTAAGAAATGTAAATATGTGTATAATAGATGCTTGTATTAAAATTTTATTATTGGTGTGATACGATTTAATTTTTGCTAAATAAATTTCTTAAATTACTTTTTCTGATGTTCAAATTCGTTTTACTAAAACCCAATTCGTTTTTCTGAAGGCCCACGTTATTGGCTAATCGAAAATGCAATGGATACTATTAAACTTAAGCCTCACGTTAAAATGCTTCAAAAAATGTAATAGTTTCTTTCTTCTTTCCAAAATGTTTTTTTTTTAATCACTTAAGGTTGATATACAACCCTTTTCCAGATTAATTTTCGTATATACATACGTATTTCGAAAATTAAGTTGTCATCATCAGCAGATAGTTAAACACTGTCCCACCTGTAAAACTACAACTACATGATCTGTACCGCCGAAAGCCAAAACGCACACTGTATTGGCTTTCAACGGTACAGATCGTGTACGGAATTTGTTTCGTGCTGGTTTTTGACAAAACCAATTTGACAGCTGACAATTTAGGGTTAGTAAAAGTGGAGCGTTACACGATAGAACACGCGTCTTCATTATTGAACAATATTTAAAAAATAATGAAAGCTTGGCGGCCGCACTTCGAAAATTTCATACAAAATATGGTCGGAATAGTGTTTTAACTTCGTCAACTGTGAAGAGATTAATTGAAAAATTTGGGGAGACTGGATCCGTTGCAGACGCCAAACACACTGGTCATCCAAAAACAAGCTTTTCAAATATCAATATCGAAGCAGTGCGTGAGAGTGTCGGTGACAATCCAGGAACCTCAATTCGGCGTCGTGGACAAGAATTGCAAATTTCAAGAAGTTCTCTAGAGCGTATACTCACTAAAGATATGTGTCTCCATGTTTACAAAATTCAATTAACACATCAACTGAAGCCTAATAACCATGCACAGCGAAGAGAGTTCGTTGAATGGATTATTGAACATCAACAAATGGATGCTGATTTTTCGAGCAAATTCATCCTAAGCGATGAAGCACATTTTCACCTTGATGGCTTTGTTAATCGCCAAAATTCCCTCTTTTGAGGTTCTGAGAACCCATATGTGACTGTCCATGCATCCACAACGTGTCACTGCTTGGTGCGGATTTTGGGCTAGAGGCATAATAGGACCATACGTTTTTGAAAATGAGGCTGGTCAAGCAGTGACTGTTACTGGTGTTCGATATCGCGACATGATAACACCGTTCTTTCTGCCGAAATTGGATGATATTGGTGTGGCCAATATGTGGTTTCAATAAGACGGTACCACATGCCATACAGCCCGTGAAACAATTCAATTATTGCATGAGACATTTCCAGGTCGTGTACTCTCTCGTTTCGATGACCAGAATTGGCCCCCTAGATCGTGTGATTTAACACCATTAGATTTCTTTTGATGGAGTTATTTGAACTCACAGGTCAATGTCAACAAGCCCACAACCACCCGTGCATTAAAGGAGGAGATTCAACGCTGCATCAACGAAATTCAGCCACATTTATGCATAATGATCATGGAAAATTTCAATAAACGAGTGCGTATGTGCATGTAAAGCCGTGGAGGGTGTATTATTCTATCAATAACCCTATCCTATGTACTGTATGATTCAATAAAGAAATAACAATCGAAAGACTAAAAACTGTGTTTTCTACTTAATTCAAATCTTGCGTTAATTTTGGGACACCCATTATATAAATAATAGAATATTATTATTTGATACATAACTATATATTTCTTCCCCAACAAGACAAAAGAAGCAAACGTATATATACACAAAAAGTTGGCAAACTCTCGCACTCTTCCAAACGTTCAGAAAATACATATTTAGCACTTCGGTAATTTATAAAAATAACAATGACTGCTCAAGAAGAGTCTGCTGGCTGATGAAATCTTAAAAAATAGTAAAGAAAATTCATGTATGTAATTACAAAATGACCAACTCTACAACTGACCTCTGATACCGAAGATCATTTATTTCGAGTTATACGAACCAGATTACAATTAGAAGACTATTGCCTTGTGAAATTCGTTTGTTTTTATTGAAACTGTCGCCATTAGACGGCGATTCGATTGTGTGATCTATCGTCTGGAAATGTCTGCGAAGTACATAAATAAAGCTGTTCCTGGGATTTAGTTGTCATTAAGCACTTTAATGGCATTTAACGTGTGTATGTTTAGATTTTAGATTTTAGACTATTAATTCCGTTACTGACTAAAGTAAAAATTCAGTAATATTGAATTTTTTTGCAATGTAAGATGTTGAAATTATTTTACAAATGAAGAAAGGAATAGTTAATCACTAAGGTTGATATATAACCCCTTTCCACATTAACTTACGTAATTCTGTATACGCGTTTCGACAACCACATTGTCATCATCAGCAGATAATTGCAAAGTGTCGCACCTGGTAAACCACGGCGAAAAAATACCTGTACGAAAACAAACTCCGTAGTGTACATTTTGGTTCTCAACGGCACAGATCGCGTACGGAGTTTGTTTTCGTACAGGTATTTTCTCGCCGTGGTTTACCAGGTGCGACACTTTGCAATTATCTGCTGATGATGACAACTTGGTTGTCGAAATGCGTATACAGAATTACGAAAGTTAATGTGGAAATGGGTTACATATCAACCTTAAGTGATTAAGTTAATCAACCACAGGCTCCATCAAATTCAACTTCAAAAAGAATATTTACTTAAAATTTTAAATACAGAATTTAATCTTTAAGAATAAATCAAACTAAGTGATACAAAAAATGGATGTTCGGTAACGAGTGCACTCAGATTTTAATGAAATTTGATGGAATTACATTTCAATATCTATTTTCATATCGTTTGTATGTTAAAAAAATAATACAAGGCCTGTGCAATTGGAAAGGCGAAGAAGAACTCTACGTATTTAAAAACTCAACAAACCTCCAATGTACAGCATAAATTGAACTGAAATCCTAGTAAAAGAAATGTATCTTTTCATAAACCTTTATATGTGTATAGCAATAACAAAATATTTGGTAACGTAACGAATAAAAATTACTAATGAAATGACATTATTGAGATTGAAAGCATGCATAAGCTTTACACATCAGTTAGGGTAACAAATCATTTATAAATAAAGAGTAAGGGTCCTATATTAGACCCCTGTGGAACACCACTTACAGCATAGAAATCCGAAGACATATCCGTTATAGAAAATATCTTTGCACAGCCAAAGCGATTAGATTCGATGAATCTACATAGAAAAGGAGCAAACCCATAGAAATAAAATGTATGTAGAAAATAAACACTTGATAATCACTCGTATCAAAAGCGTGGTAAAAGTCCAAAAAAAAGGAAGCAGTGTGGACTTGATTTCTGTTATCTAAAGCCTCGCTGACAAATTGCCTAAATGTAGTTAAGTTGGTCACGACAGAACTATTCGGCATGAATCCCATGTTGAAAACCGAAGAACAGCATATGAAACTGTCCAGAATTTGTTCAAAGAGTTTGTAAAAGTACGATATATAAATGCGATAGGTTGGTTGGTAATTTGTATCATTTTTCTTAAAAACCTGAACAATTCTGGTTCGTTTCTTCGTTTGGAAATGTTCGTGACTTGATCACTAATTTGATTACCGAAAATAACGGTTTGGCAAGAAAAAAAGTACAAATTTTTAATTTGAAGAAAAACTAGAATCGTATCTTCAATAATGTTGTTAAAATTTTACCACAATATTAAGGAAAAACTGTTCTGAAATTGTACAGTAATGGAAACTGGGAACAGAATTGAAGCAGGTCAGGCATGTTAGGAGGACTGTATAATATCAAAAAAATTGATGTTCTACAATATCTTCTGTTATAGCACACTTTGCTACAGATCCGTGTAATGCCCTATCTAGTACGCACGAATAATCGTAGTTCTTTCGATACAGAAGAATGATAATTGTTCTGTACCATTTTTTTGTATTGAAAATGTGTGACAAGCCTACAGAGGAGGCTTCGTTATTGACACAAGTTCACCTGAAGAAGAGTGAATTCCTCGAAACACGTAGTAAACAGTTTGTTATTAACATTTGAATAATTCTTTTAAGGGTTACCTAATGACAATTCGCCAAGTTAAAGTGTAACAATAGTAACTTAGTTATCTATTTTAGCGAGAGACGCCCTTGTTTTTTCGTTTTTTGGAGAAAGAATGAGCTAATGCTTTTTCTAATGCATAAATATCTGATATTGCCAAAAAAATTATCTGTTTTTATGAAAATAAAATTTAGAATATATCATTGCTATATTTTCAGAATACTTTTGATATTTGTATTAAGTTTTTTATAATTTTGTTTTGCAAAGCATTTGTTTTGTTTGTTTGGTTAGTTTGGTTATTGGCAGGGAAAGTTGAGTTATTTCTGTGCGAGTTTTACCGCAGATCCATGTGCGACACTGTGATTAATAATCTGCTGATGATGACAACTTAGTTGTCGAAATGCGTATGAGCAAAAAGAACATTGACCTGTTAAGAGGTTTTATTTACGTTTTTTGATTAATTCAATTAAGAAAAGTCTCCATTAAAATAGTTTTCATTTGTTTTGTATTTGTTGCTTGTGAAATTGACAAACTTATTCGTCTGAACTTATCTTTGGTAGTTGTAGGCTATATTAATGTTTGTCTCTGTTTTCTTTTAAAACTACGAGGGGCACTAGCTGAAATGAAACAAAACCTTAACCTCAATGCACTTGCGACATCTATATATATATATATATATATATATATATATATATATATATATATATATTTATTTTTTTTTCAGGGTGACGCTTCACTAAGAAACAACTCCTGAAGATGATTGAGATGTCATCGATACGTCGAGACGCCGTTTCTTTCGAGAATTTCCGTCCGACATTACGGAGAGCCCGAGAATCTAATATTACTCATACTTACAACTGCGAGAACCTTCGTTCGAACATATATATATAAATAAAATCAAACAAAAGAATTATTCGTATATTACGCGTATTACTCGAATACAAATCTTCAAGAAAAGAAGCTGTGTTTGTACTATTATGTTATGAATCATAGACACGCTTGGACTACCAATGTTTTGTTTACATGGTGTAAGGACCATCGTACATGAATTCATCAGATATATTTTTGTGTAGATCGTAAACCTTTTTGTGGTACTCATATACCCAATATACTTATTTTTTTCATAAATCACTATTGTGCTATGAATCATAGACATACTCAGACTGCCAATATTTTGTTCACATGGTGTAAAGACCGTTCTACATAAATTCAGTAGATATATTTTCGTATACACCGACAAAATTTTTTATGGTACCTACAGTACATTCTTTGTAAAGCACATTTTAACATTTTTCATCATTTCGTAGATTTTATCTCCCTTCTTCCAGCCTACATTATTTCTTAAGTATCCTATAAAACTAAGAATCTGTCACGAATTCCTTCATGAGCTTAAAAATAAAAGAAAACGTGTACGATCAAAGAAGCAGAAATGCTTTTACACAACATTCGGAAGGAATGTGCATAAAACATAGTTTCATGACTTTGTTGACATTGATATGAATTAATAAATAAGTTCTTTTTAAAGAAGTAATCTTGTACACCTATCACCTAATATCATAAAATACGTACACAGACAAAAAAAACATTTTCCGTCGCCTTACATACGTTTCATAATATCCAACACGTAATTCATAAATATTATTCTTTCTGAACGGCAATAAGAAACGAAACAAACAGAATTAAAACCCAAATAGACAAAATTGTAGGTTCCTGTAATTGTGTCAAGTATAAATAAATTATGGCTCTTCTACACGGAGTTCTCCTCTCGTTTTGTCCCTAAATATGTACATCACGTGTGCGTTCGATATACCGTGTGGTAAACAACGATGAAGACATGTCATGTATATCCATACATACGTGCAAGATGAAAGGCGAGACGGGAGCCTGTTCAGTGAGAGGTGACCGTTTTAAAAATAGGTCTTACTGCTGAAATGTCCACTCTTCTTCTGGAATGAGTCTTAACGTCGACCAGTTCGCTATTTATAAATCTGGTGAATTTACATTCAATTTTATATTTGACACCGTCGCACGCAAATATTTATGGACGAAATCACACTTACATGCAAAGATGACCAACCGACGACAGTGGCTTTGAAAGAAATGAATATAATTTATTTAATTATGGTAGATGTGCTGTATTAGGAGACGACGTATTTGTATAACTTAGCGAATCGTAATGCATATATACGAGGGAAAAAAAGATATCTACCTATCCATGATATAAACAATTAATTGTGCGTTGCCTAGTAACGTTCAAAAAGGACAAGTTTTCTCTCAAGATGTGTCAAATTTGACTTCAATTTGTTTATTTCGTGTTTTATAATATTTCGAAACAAAGAAAAGAACAAAAAAAATTAGAATATCGCATTGCTATCAAATTTTTAACAAAACAACAGAATTATCCTTGGAAAATAGGTCAAAACAGTTTCGTGGAATCGTAGATTCATTGAAGACAATTTAGCGTCTTTTAGAATCAAGAGAAATTTGAAGAAGCGTCTCAGAGGACGTTATTTTGCAGAAGACAACCAAATGAACGAGATATATTGATGCCCATTTTGAAGATCCACAGAAATTATTTTTTTTTCTATTTGGAATAAAATTATTGCAAGATAGATGACGCAACTGCATCGAAGTATAGAGAGATTCTATTGAAAAATAAAATTTTCACAAGAATCGTTTTGTTTCATTTTAGCGAGAAAACTTTTCTGGTGCGCTTCGTAATTTTAAAAGAAAGAAGAATCAAATACATATTAATATAGGTTACAACTACCAAAGATGAGTTCAAACGAATAAGTTTGCCAATTTCACAGGCAAACAAATGATAAATTTTAAATGGAGACTGTTATTAATTGAATTAATCAAAAAACGTAAATAAAATCTCTTACCAGATCAATAGTCTTATTGTGTTGTTATATATGTATGTATGTATGTATGTATATGTATACATACATATATATATATATATATATATATATATATATATATATATATATATATATATATATATACAATATAATATAATAATAATATTCTATATCAAAATAAAACAAACAAAATAGAGAAAAACCCTTTTTATTATTGATTTCTCAAACAAAAAATATTCTTTGTAAAAATTTTTGCTTGTTCTGGTACATAATAAACAGCATCTCAATTTACAAAATATTATACAGAGCGTTCTGAAAATTGAAAAGTGCATCCTAGTAAAATATAATTATTTTACGCTTTTTGAGAAGATGTCAAAATTTGTTTAGAAATTGATGAATACTTCAAATTCCAAATTTATTTGAAAAACAATTTTTTTAGGCGACATTCTTCAAAAAATTGAAAATAGTTGTACTTTACTAGGATGCAATGTGAAATCAATAATAGAAATTTCTTTCCTCTTTTTTTTGTTACACTTATCCGACAACCCCTATATATAAGAGTATTTAATTACATAATCACTTAAGGTTGATATATAACCCCCTTCAACATTGATTTTCATATTTTGTATACGTATTTTGACAACTAACTTGAATATGAATAAATGATATAAAATAAATTGTAGTTGTTAATATAATAATATAATTATAATATATATATAATATAAATATAATAATAATTGTTAATAGAACATGTTGTGAGGTCAAATGTGGAAAAGGAATAACATTTTATGCGAATTTTATAATCAAAACTTTACAACTGGTCATGGTACGTTTACTGTTAATAAAAGCGATAAAACTTGTATTAAATACATACATCAACATTCGTTAAGTTTCCCCTTCATAATCTTGTTCCTTACCAACTTTTAAAAATAAAAGTCGATGTAATAGGCGTGAAGTTTTAAATTAATAAAAAAAACCACTTACTAACAAAAGAACGACTTTCCAATGATATAAAATAATGCAATATGTCTACTCGGAAATGTTTGAAGCAATTGAAATCAGACGATTAATCAATTAAGGTTAATATAACCACTTTACACAATACAAAAGTAATATATGACGGAAAAAAGGTTTCATACACGCAAGCAGGTACTTTTGGATAAGTTAATCTTGATGGAGCCTGTGGTTGATTAACGTAATCACTTAAGGTTGATATATAACCCATTTTCATATTAATTTTCATTTTTTGTACTCGTATTTCGACAATAAAGTTGTCATCATCAGTAATTAAATGGCATCGCACCTGGAAAGCTACGGCGAAAGCCCACACGAAACAAATTCCGTACACCATCTGTACCGTCGAAAGCCAAAACGCACACAGTGTGCGTTTTGGCAACTTGATTGTCGATATACGTGTACAGAATATGAAAATTAATGTGGAAAGGGGTTATATATTAACCTTAAGTGATTAAATTTAGGATAAGTGTTTAGTTTATGATTAGAATACAATTTAAACTATGTGAAACGAATCTACAGTGTGTGTTGGGTTATCGAAGGTGTAAGTCTAGAACGGACTTTGCGTTTGTGCAGATTTTACCGTGGTACCAGGTGTGACATTGTGATTAAATATTCTGGTGACAACTTAGTTGTCGACATACGTATACAGAATACGAAAATTACTGTGGAAATCAAAATTTACCATGAGACGATTGTTAATTATTCTAGCTGTGACCTTTCTCAAAAACCGAAGATAGTTCTGCTATTTTTAAAATAATTCAGGACGGCAAAGACATCAATTTATATGGATTACCGTATTACATGGAACGTTATCTTTATTTTATTACAATCAGAGCACCTCTCCGCAAATTATCAGATAACGTTTTAAAATTTGAACCTATTTATTTCTGTAATTGGTAAGCTGTTTTGAACATTAATGAAGTTAATAAAATAGGAATTGTAATTGTAATAACAACAACGTAAGTAGTTACTAACACGTTCCATAACTCGAAAGAATTACAATTTATTAGCATTTCACTGACAACTATTGCCGATCGATTTTAATACTGAACTTTATATAACAAATTAACATACCTACACAGAATAAAAAGCACTATATAAATACCTTTAATTGCGTTTACAATTACAACTTTACCACCGTATAATTATGAATATTATAAATATTTATTTAATTAGACGACTATACAAAACAAAGTAATGAAGGTCAATAAATAATTTTTACATCTAATGATAAAATACATAACATAACCTTTCTCTTTAAATAAAACAAACACGGAAAACGTGTTATCAACGTGCCAATATTGTCAGGCGAAAGAAAAAGAACCTCTTGCGCCAGAATCTAGTTACATGAACCACTACTAGTACATGAAATTCCATATCTGAAACGTAATGAGATGCTTATACGTGCAGGGAAATTTTTTATGGTATTACTAGTCGAAGAATTCAAACGTGAACGAAACGATTTTTAGAACTAAATATTGCTAGGGAAATTGAGCATATTATTGCTTTCTCCGGCTCCGACTCCGTTTTCAGCGTTCGTCGCGCCGTTTCTGTTGCTTTGTTTCGCATTATTTACAGCTTGAACTTTTGTCTTAATGTCAAGTTGGTTCAAAAACGAAACAACAACATAAGCAGCACATTGAACAAGGTGATTTAAAAATATATTACGTGCAGAGGTAATGTTGAGAAACTGCCTATTACATAAACAGTTTGTACAGAGTAATTTAGTACAATTAATGTGCAATTAAATTAGGACCACTCGCATTTTTTAGGTATACTAAGAGAAAGAAAAGAAAATATATTTTCTGTTTTAAAACATCTTGTTTTATAGTATTAGCGATAACCCCTTACAACAACTATAAAATCCTCGGTATTCTAACGATCACTAAACCTCACACCCTTCTCGGGAATGTTAAAAGAATCATTCAAATGTTAATAACACCCTGTTTACTACGAGTTTCCGGGAATTCATCTCTCATCAGGTAAACGTGTGTTATTAATGTTATTAATTTGTGGGCTTATTTGAATGATTTTTTAACATTCATCTAACGACAATTCACCGGGATTTTAAAGTGTTCTATTTACGCACTGGTAACTTTGTTAGCAATTTTAGCGAGGTGAACAGACCCTTGTTAATTTGTTCGTACATTCGTATGTTTGAACGAAAGAGGGTGGTACTGTCTTTTCAGCCTTCTCAGGATTAAAAACAAATACAGGAGGTTAGTTTTACCTACTTTTCATCATTCTGAGTCCAGCGTTGTATGTGTAAAATGAAAGCTTTATTTCAGATATCGAATTTGTAAAATATAATTCATTTTAAAATTTCCACCTTAGGCATAATTTATCTCATTCTGGGCTTTTTTTTGTATAACTGTCCTACTCAGGCTCGCATCGATGGATGAGCTGCAGGTGTGTGCGGTTGTTCTATCTGCGTGCGATATGACTTTGAATAGTCTACCTTGCACCCTTCTGCCCCTGGTCGCGTGGCTTGCCGTTGAACCTCGATATATGTGATTCATTGAGTACCCACACTTCAAACGACTTCCTAATTTTTTGAACGCCACTGCTGAGGGATATCAGCGAAAGTGGGAGTTTCTAATAAACCCGCCCAACATCAAAGGTTCGCTTTACCTTTTCTTCAATGCTATTTGTACGAACAACATTCTTATGACAATTTACGATTTTAGGGTTTTTTTTTACTATATACATACATACATCGTTATTAATATTAGAGCTACTGCGTCGAGTACTCATTTTCCGGCGAATTACCCCCCACATATCCAATGTGCCAAGTGCATCGCCGCCCACTGAAACTATTCACCGGACATGTTCATCGATAGCGTGAGAACCCTTTTTAGTATATTACAGAGTTAATAAATACTCCGTTCATTTGTAATATACAGATAATAGTTTTTTTACGTATCACAGAGATAATATGTAATACATAAAGTTGGTAATATACAGTTAGTAGTTTTCTTTTTAGGTATTACTGAGTTAATAAGTAATACATAAAGTTGGTAATACACAGTTAGCAGTTCTTTTACGAATCACTGGGTTAATAATGAATACCTAAAGTTTGTAATAAACAGTTTGCAATTTCTCTGAAGTACTGCCGAATTAATCAATGATTTAACACGTCATTTGCACTGAAATTTAACTAAAATCACTTGATATTGTAAGATTTATTGTAAACTGTACTATATACATATGTATATGTATATATGTATATATGTATATATATGTATATATATATATATATATATGTATATGTATATATATATATATATATATATATATATATATATATATAAGGGGAAACGAACTATTGTTTGAAATATTTACGTTACTTTACAATGAAATTCGTTTATCATCCGAAGATATCGATCACCATTGCCAGTTACAGCTTCACCAGCAGCATTTTCAAAGAAATAAGGTCCAATTACACCACCTGACCATAATGCACACGAAACAATAACTCGTTTAGGATGCATAACACATGGATCAATAAGTCCCGAGACTAACCCATAGATGGCGCTCGTAGTAAACCAGTAACCACGTCTTTCTAGAGTACTAACCTTTGCTTGAAACGTGTCAAAATTTTAAGTCGATCGGACCAGAAACAGCTGAGTTATCGAGGTTGGAGTAAAGTCGTTTTGTAGTTTGTTTAAACAATGGAAAAAACCGAGTTTCGTGTTCTGATAAAACATTGTTTTTTAATGGGTAAAAACACCACGCAAGCAAAACAATGGATTGAAAAATGTTACCCGGACTCTTGTCCATCAAAAGCAACGATTTGTCGGTGGTTTGCCGAGTTTAAACGTGGTCGTACCGACACAAATGACGCGGAACGCTCGGGTAGACCTGTGGAAGCCGTTACACCGGAAAATGTGAGTGAAGTGACAAAAATTATAATGAAAGATCGTAAAGTGAAGCTCCGTGAGATTGCTGAGATGACACAGATATCATATGGAAGTGTATTTACTATCCTTCATGAAAAATTGAGCATGAAAAAGGTTTTTTCCAAGTGGGTGCCGCGATTGCTCTCGATGGAACAAAAACAGCAACGAGTCGATGATTCAGAAAGCTGTTTATCGCTATTTACTCGCAACAAAAAAGATTTCTTGCGTCGTTACGTGACCATGGACGAAACATGGATACATCACTACACTCCAGAGTCGAAGAGGCAGTCATCTGAGTGGCGCACAGCTGGCGAAAGCCGTCCGAAACGTCCGAAAACGCAGCAGTCAGCTGGCAAAGTCCTGGCGTCAGTTTTTTGGGATACACATGGCGTGATTTTCATTGACTACCTCGAAAAAGGTAAATCGATCAACAGTGATTATTATATTGACTTACTGGTGCTTTTGAAGGAGGAAATCGCAAAAAAACGACCGCACATGCAGAGAAAAAAAATCCTTTTTCACCAAGACAATGCACCCTGCCACAAGTCGATGAAAACAATGGCAAAATTGAACGAATTGGGTTTTGATCCAGTGACTACTGGCTCTTTGCTGATCTTAAAAAAATGCTCCAGGGAAAAAGATTTGGCTCAAATGAGGAGGTCATCGCTGAAACTGAAGCTTATTTTGAAGCGAAAGATAATTTTTTTTATAAACATGGTATTGAAAAATTGGAAAAGCGTCGGAACCATTGTATCACCCTAAAAGGTGATTGAGTTGATGAATAAAAAAAAATTTTGCAAAAAAAATGTTGTTTTCATTGTTAGTCTCGGGACTTATTGATCCATGTGTTAGGTTTCTCATGAATAACTCATGGAATTTCTTCACCCCAGACAGGGCAATTTTGTTTATTAACATAGCCACCAAGTTTAAAATGTGCCTCATCGGAAAACATTATTTTTTGAAAAAAATCGACTGGTTGTTCATTGATGAAATTGACAAATGAGCGACGTTTTAAATGATCTAATGGCTTCAATTTCTGTGTTATTTGAACCTTATATGCCTTCAGAGCTAAATCCTTGTGTAAAATACGCCATGTTGTTGATCCACTAAGTCCAAGTTGTTGTGAACGTCGTCTAATGGACATTTCAGGATCTTCAGCAACACTTTCACGAACCAAACCAATATTTTCTTGTGAACGATCACTACGACTGTATTTTTCACTCTTTTGGTCTTCCACGGAACCGGTCTCTTTGAAATTTTTTAATAATTCGACTAATAGTACTTTCAGATGAACGATTATATAAACCATAAAATTCACGTAATTTTCTAAAAACTTTTTCCACAGAACGCCGATTTGCATAAAATAATTCAACAATTTGAACGCGTTGTTGTACCGTGTACGAAGCCATTTTTATAAATGTCAAACATCACACTTTTTAAATGCCCACATACCCGGACAAATTCAGTGCGCAATCTATATTTTATTTATTCTTAAAAAGAACCGCGCAACCCTTTATATCAAATTCAATAACTTAACAGAATATACTGCCCCTTCCTAGCAGTGTCACCGAATATGTGCGAATACGTGTGGTAAGTGTTTTATAAATAGCGCATTGTAGCATTAACTCGGCGTGTATGTAGACACACGATGCGTCCCTGGTCTATTGTTTAGTTTTATGATGCCACAATGAATGCATTTAATAGGAATAATAGATCTATTTAGTTAACAATGCGCCAGTCTTAAATTTTAACTTTCAAACACGTATTTATTGCTACTCTCTTAATATTAATTATATTATTTTATTTAAACTACGACGACGTAAGGTGACAACTCTGGTGCGAAGGAGAAACTGGCATCTCTAATAAAAAATAGTATCTGATCTTGAGTAAAATTTCTACAATGACTTTGCGTATATAGACTGTACGCAAGGGAAAACGTCTCAAAGATATCAGATTAATTCAAACCACTTAACCGGAAACGTTAACTTAATTTATCGCCTTTTAAAATTAATAACGTCTTGTGGTTTCCTACTTCTATATAAAGGCGATATCTTTCACTCGGATCCTTTCTCACTGCATCTCTTCAAAGCCATTGTTTTGTTCCTTTTTTTTTCCGAACCATTTTTTGATTCGCACCCATTTAAATGCAAAAGCACGGTGTGCTGAAACTAATATGTGTCTACTTTTACTTTTACATTACACACGACGCATGAAATGTTTCATCATAAAAATGTTGCATTCAAAAATATCTTTTTTTCTTTGCTTAATTTTTTTTTTGCGCCGAGAGAGAAACTTCATTCGCCGCGGAGGTGCATTCTAAGCATTTCCTTCTCCGGAACTGACGCAATTATTATTCCTGAATATTAATCGGTTTGTTGATTTTATATTCTAAAGTTGATCAGTCCTACGTAAAATTGCTTTCGCGGCGAAAGAAGAATACGAATTGTGAAGTTTAATTAACATATCAATACATTAGTTGCAATGTCAATATACGAGCACATTTAAATTCTGTAACATTAGTTCAAATTTACAATATTAGTAGTAGTGGTAACAGACATAAGTTAAATTTACAAGCGCAATAACCTGTAAAACTCTAGGTAGATTGCTTTCAAATGTACAAACATATACTACCGGTCGTATTTATTTGCCCACCCCAATTTTATGTGTTTCCTGAAATACGGATTATCTTTCGAAAAATCTGTATTGTAATTATTCAACAATATTATTAGTGGAAGTAATTCCATATGAATTCTAGGAAAATCTTAAATTGTTTATGATGTATCGTAAAGGTGTCATAAATTGGAAAAATACCATAAATATTATATAGGCTAATCCCTACAGTATTAACAGTTTTACCTGCATTTCCGAAAGGTATTACCAATATTGTGTTATTGTACTAACTAATTACAATATTAGGATGTGTTATTCAAAAAGGAAAATAAATTTTATGTCAGTCATCGTTCATCTTTTGTTGCGAAAACAGTGAAATAGAGAGTTCTTGTGAACATATTAATGCAATACCGAAGACAAAGGAATTATCTGTTGAAGTGCGTGCTATGATAATTGCTTATCATCGTACGGGTAAAAGTAATCGCGAAATTGCAAAAAAATTACGATTAAATCGCAGAACCGTTGATTATAACGTTAAAAAATTGGAAGAAAGTGGTACATTTTCCAACAAAAGAAGATCTGGACGACGCAAAGCGACGACATCTGCAGATGACCGGCATCTAATACGGATAAGTAGACGCGATAGACGAAAAACAGCACCAGAAATTGCTGCTGAAATGAATAGAGCGCGTGCTAAACCAATTAGCGTGTCCACGGTACAGAGAAGGTTAAGGCAAGCGGGTTTATACGGAAGAATTGCTCTGCAAAAACCAGTACTACGAAAGCAAAACAAGATAAAACGACTAAATTGGGTTAAAGAACATAAGAATTGGACGATTGATCAGTGGAATAATGTGTTGTGAACAGACGAATCGAAGTTTGAACTTTTCGGTAGTAAAAGGCGAATATTCGTAAGAAGATCCGCAGGAGAAAGAGTACTGCCAGAATGTATTGCGCCTACCGTAAAACATGGAGGAAGTACAGTAATGATTTGGGGGTGTTTTGGTGGAAGATCTGTAGGCGATCTCGTCAAAATTGAGGGAATCCTAAGAAAAGAAGGCTACAAGGAAATTTTAGAAAATAACGCTGTTCCTTCAGGACTAAGGATTCTTGGCGAAAACTTTGTATTTCAATAGGACAACGATCCGAAACACACTTTTAGATTGTGTGACGATTACTTGCGTCAACTAGAAGAGCAAGGGCAAATCTCTATAATGGTATGCCCAGCTCAAAGTCCTGATCTGAACCCAATAGAGCTTCTTTGGGAAGAATTGAACCGGAACGTTCGAGAACGTGCTCTATCATCCACCACTGTACTATGGGAACAACTTCAAGAAGCCTGGGCACAAATTACAGAAGATACGCTGCAAAAATTAATTGAAAGGATGCCGCGGTTATGTGCCGCAATTATTAAAAATAAAGGTGGGCACATTGATGAGAGCAAAATTTAACAATAATTAACGATAAAGTTTTTATATAAGAAAAATGTAGCTATTTTATGTTTATTTTACACTATTGTATTGGTACAATAAATAAATTTTTAGTACACATTTGATAGTTTAATAATTTTGGCTAAAACTAAGGATGGGCAAATAAATATGACCGGTAGTGTAAATATCAATTAAGAAATATACAGATTATTATCTAATTATGTATTATTATAGTACTATACTGAAAATCATCTGTAAAGTTTGAAAGATTTTACTACAAATCGTAGTGAGTTTGTATTCTGCCCGTAAAAAGCTTGTTTTACGTAATACTAAAGACTAAATTCAAATTTTTTTGGCGAAAAGTAGAGGGGAAAAATCAATAATTTTAAGAATCTTAATCATTAATACAAAGTAATTCTAACCATATTAATATTTGTATCTTAGACAGCAAGTTGCTATCTTCAGTAAAAAAGTAAACGCAATGATGAATATAGTCTCAAAATGATTCGTAAATAACTAAGGTTGAATTTAAAAATACCAAATACTTTCCAAAAGTGTGGATTAGGTATATATAATAAGTACTGCAATAAGGTTTATGATGTACACGAAAATATATCTACCGAATTTATGCAGAATGGTCTTTACACTATGTAAACAAAACATTGGCAGTCCGAGCATGTCTATGAATCATAACATAATAGTGATTTGTATTCTAGTAAATATAGTAATGCGCGCAACATACAAATAATTCTTTTCCTTAATTTTATTTATTCCTTATATATATTGTAACAGAAAAGGTATTAGATTTTTAACTAAGTTGATAATATTAATCGCTGACGGTTGATATACAACCCCTTTCCACATTAATTTTCGTATTCTGTATACGTATTTCGACAACTAAGTTGTCATAATGTTATCGAAATACGTATACGGAATACGAAAATTAATGTGGAAAAGCGTTATATGTATAGTTTAGATCATATGTGGGCAACACCCGGCCCGCTGTAAGATTTGATTCGGCCTGCGAGACATTTTGAAAAGCTCAATTAAAAAAAATATTACACTACTTACTCATACTCACATAATGCGTTTGCGAACAGTTCTTTTCAATGATGAAAGTTAATAAATCAAAATATCGTACAAGGCTGACTGACGATAAATTGGAAAATTCTTTACGTTTTTGTATCAGTGGAGTTAATCCAAACATCGATGGATTAATTTCCCAAATTCAAGCTCAAGTGTCTCATTGATTTCGGTGTCGCTATTTAATTTTCGTAGTTTGTAACAATTCCAAATTTAACGATTTACGAGGGAGCGTTTTTATATTCGCGGAATGAGCGGGTTGTAGAGGGGTGAGTAGGCGCATTGGGGGCGTGGCCTGTGCAGCGACTCATGATTACTATAAGTACGAAGTTTCATTGTTATTAGACAGTTAGTCTTTGAGCTATCGTCAACCAAGTAACATAATCAGGAGTGAAAAGTGAAATATGGAAAAAATCGAATATCGTGCCGTTATAAAGTTCCTTACCAGGCAAGGAAAATCAGTCGCGACCATAATGAATGAGATGTCATTGGTTTACGGCGACTCTTGTCCAGGAAAAACCATGGTGTACAAGTGGCATAGTTTATTTAAACAAGGAAGGGAATCCCTTGAAGACGACCCGAGGCCAGGCAGGAGCATTGAGGTGACCACGCCAGCACTTATCCAAAAAGTTGAACAAATTGTACTCGAAGATGCTCGACTAAAGAAGAAACAACTCGCAGAAATGGTTGGAGTATCCGATACAACAATTTTTAAAATCCTACACGATCATCTCGGCATGTCTAAGGTCAGCGCAAGATGGGTGCCGAGAATGCTCACGCCGCCGCAAAAACAACAGCGCGTAGAGTGTTTGCGTGCATTTTTGGACCTCTGTAATGAAGACAAGGATGGTGTATTGAGTGGAATTGTTACTGGAGACGAAACTTGGGTTCATTATTATGAACCTGAGTCCAAACAAGACTCCATGCAGTGGCATAAAAAGGGCACAGCACCTCCCAAGAAATTTAAAGTGTCACAATCAGCTGGGAAACTCATGGCAACGGTATTTTGGGACTCGGAAGGAATATTGTTGATTGATTATAAAGATAAAGGTGTTTCTATAACCGGAGAATATTACGCTTCAATATTAGAGCGACTAAAAGAAGCCATTAAAGAGAAAAGACGGGGAAAATTGACAAAAGGTGTTCTGCTTTTGCACGACAACGCGCCCGTCCACAAGAGCCGCGTTGCGTTAGCTGCCCTGCATAAGGTGGGCTTCGAAATTGTGAATCACCCACCCTACAGCCCAGACCTGGCCCCGAGTGATTATTACCTGTTTCCGAAAATGAAAAAAGAGCTGCGGGGTAAAAAATTTACTGCCGATGATGAAGTCAAGGAGGCAGTTTCGGCGTATTTTGCAGATAAAGAAAATAAATCATTTTTTTATGAGGGTATAAATAAATTAATTGAAAGATGTGAAAAATGTATCCGTCTTGCAGGTGAAAAAGAAAAATAATTTGGTTTTTTTATTATAGTATCACTTCTACTAAAACAACGAACAGCACATTTGTCGATGTTGAGCTATATCTGGTTGTGGGTACACCAATCGTCAATAATGCACAGATTTGATTGAAGATTAGTACTGTCGTCAAGTGAATTAATACAGCTGAAGATCTTTAGATCGTCGGCGTAAGCTAACACTCTATAGTCAAGGCATTCCAAGAGATCATTAACGTAAATATTAAACAAAAGGGGTCCCAAATGGAAACCCTGTGGGACTCCAGAGGGAATATCGAAGAGCTTAGACGAATACCCATTATAATGCACATAAGCGGAACGATTTTGCAGATATGAAAAAAATAAATTGATAATATTGGGAGCAAAGCCAAAAGATGTCAACTTAGAAATGAATGAAACTAAAGAACATCTAATAATGATTTTAGAAGATAAGTACTTTAAATTTGAGATTTTACTCAAGGAATAGTAATAGTTGATATGTACAAGTCAGTTTTAATTGTAATATATACAACTGAATATTTTAAAAAAATGTTATTCATTAACAAGCAACTCTTTTTAATTCAAATTATAGAATAACAGAAGAATTAAAGAAAATTTTGGATTTTTAAAAATAAATTAAATGAAAACGAATAGAAACTAAATACTGTTTTGTAGCTGTGAAAGAGCAGATGTAATTTAAGATTATTTTATATTTAAACCACCCCTCGTATATGCACTTTTAATTTATTAAACCTTCACATTTTGTCCGATTTCAATTATTTGCGTATTCAGAGAACCGTAAACCACAAGATGCATAATATATGTAACAAGCAAGATCATCATTTGATTATATAAATTTACATACACGTGTATGCATGCACTTTCATCATCTCTCTAGATTATTCTCGTTTTCATTTTAGCTTTTAATATAACATCGATATGCAGTCGGGAGAACAATGAGCAATAACCCCAAATAGTTTCAACTACCAATACGCAAACAATGTTCCTATTTCAATTCAGCCATTGTTAGCGAAATGTCCAATCGAATAACCCTGGTGAGATGAAACTTCCGCCCGAGTGCCTTTGAAAATATGAATTTTGAGGTCACTACATTTAATGAAATCACTTGATTGCTTGTAACACAATGCACGTAACATTTATAAAAGCAAGTACACTTTCTTTTCGATTTTGTAACGTTTAATTGTAAATTCCTCGAGATTTATTTAAGAATTACCTAATAATAAGGCGATCCCAAAAAGCGAGGTGATTATGTAAAGCGTTAAGTATAAATTTATTGCCACGTATCGAGTGCTATGAAATTAATAAGTAGAGTTATTGCCGCGGGCCAGGATCGTAACAAGGCGTGTGTACGAACAAACGGGCGACCTTGCGATGCGTGCTTTATTTATATCACTTATGTTTTGTTTAATAAATAACACATTATTCACAGCTGTTGTTGCGTAGCCCAAATTGGACAAGACTGACAAAATGTCTGCAGCATGATGTAAGTTTCCACATTTGTCTCGCTGAGAAACGTATACTACCGGTCATATTTATTTGTCCACCCTTAGTTTTAGCCAAAATTATTAAACTATCAAATGTGTACTGAAAATGTATTTATTGTACCAATACAATAGTGTAAAATAAACATAAAATAGTTACATTTTTCTTATATAAAAACTTTATCATTAATTATTATTAAATTTTGCTCATATCAATGTTCCCACCTTTATTTTTGATAATTGCGGCACATACCCGCGGCACCCTTTCAATTAACTTTCGCAGTGTATCTTCTGTAATTTGTGCGCAGGCTTCTTGAAGTTGTTCCCACAGTACGGTGGTGGATGATAGAGCACGTTCTCGAACCTCCCGGTCCAATTCTTCCCAAAGAAGCTCTATTGGGTTCAGATCAGGACTGTGAGCTGGCCATACCATTATAGGGATTTGCCCTTGCTCTTCTAGTTGACGCAAGTAATCGCCACACAATCTAGAAGTGTGTTTCGGATCGTTGTCCTGTTGAAATACAAAGTTTTCGCCAAGAATCCTTAGTCCTGAAGGAACAGCGTTATTTTCTAAAATTTCCTTGTAGCCTTCTTTTCTTAGGATTCCCTCAATTTTGACGAGATCGCCTACAGATCTTCCATCAAAACACCCCCAAGTCATTACTGAACCTCCTCCATGTTTTACGGTAGGCGCAATACATTCTGGCAGTACTCTTTCTCCTGCGGATCTTCTTACGTATATTCGCCTTTTACTACCGAAAAGTTCAAACTTCGATTCGTCTGTCCACAACACATTATTCCACTGATCAATCGTCCAATTCTTATGTTCTTTAGCCCAATTTAGTCGTTTTATCTTGTTTTGCTTTCGTAGTAGTGGTTTTCGCAGAGCAATTCTTCCGTATAAATGATGACTGACATAAAATTTATTTTCCTTTTTGAATAACACATCCTAATATTGTAATTAGTTAGTACAATAACACAATATTGGTAATACCTTTCGGAAATGCAGGTAAAACTGTTAATACTGTAGGGATCAACCTATGTAATATTTATGGTATTTTTCCAATTTATGACACCTTTACGATATATCATAAACAATTTAAGATTTTCGTAGAAATTCATATGGAATTACTTCCACTAATAATATTGTTGAATAATTATAATACAGATTTTTCGAAAGATAATCAGTATTTCAGGAAACACATAAAATTGGTGTGGGCAAATAAATATGACTGGTAGTGTACACCGTGTTGAAAAGGTACTAGATATTATATAATGACCCACACGGTATTAACTTATTCTACACTTCATTTGTTTCATTACATTTTACTGGTGGAGGCGCTGCGAACGTGGCTACCGGGAAAACATCCCAACTCAACCCAAGATGACTCTTCGACTATACACGAAGGTAATGGCGCAGTCACACGGTGGTCAGGAACTAACCAAAAAGAATTTGGTATAAATTTTTCTTTTCGAGTGATCCTCGTACATATTTCATAGTTATGATAGAATTAAATAAATATTTTTCTTTAAGACGTTAAAAGAAAATGCCATATGAATGACGGCCTCTTATCATTTATAAATATTATCTGCAATCATGGCAATTCCTCGAATGAATGTTTTTGTAGAACGTTATCTTAATTCTCATGTATTTTTATTATCACCTAGATATCTATTGTTAGCGTTTATAAATTTGCATAACGTGCTCATAAAATGCTATTAACGATCGTCTCTATACTCTAGTAAAAAGTTTATAAATATTAATCCCATATTAGTTTAACTGTTGTAATTGATTGATGCTGATCTTTATATATTCATCTGTATTTTCATTAACTTAATGATCTATAATAAAATGAATATTTTATTTGTCTTATGTCTATGTCAGTAAAAAGAAAAATTGTTCAAACATATGCACACAGTCTGTTGCAGAGAAAACTGAACTTTTTTAAAATAGTAATTCTTAGCGGTGCCATCTGTTAGAAAAACATGCGTTGGTAAGGTAGATCTTTCACCAATGTTATGTCATAATATCATGACATTTGCATCGTTAGAAGCAAAGAAATTGCGCTTAAACAAAAGTGCGTATTTGGCATTGCTCGAAAAATTAATTTTGAACAAAGAGCAAATATCAAGTTCTGTTTTAAACACGGTAAGCCGTTTAATTTGATGAAACAAATGTATGGTGATGCGTGTTTATCACGTACGAGTGTGTATGAGTGGTATAAACGAATTAAAGACGCTCGTACGGACATAAATGATGACGAACTTCCTGGAGTAAAAAAAGAACTGTGGTTACGGAAAATAACATCGAACTTGTGTGTGACTTAATCAGAAATGAGCCGAAATCTTCATTGCAATACATGGGAATGGAATTTAATATTTCCAAAGATTCAGCTTATCGTATTTTGACACAGCATTTGGGACTGAGAAAGATTTGTGCAAGGTTTGTACCGCACAAGCTAACTGAATTCAACATTGTACAGACTTGATTAAACACTCAAAAAAGGACGAACTGTTTTCAATATGATCTAGAGACTAAGCGTGAAAATGAAGTTAAAAGAGAGGCGGTTTTCCAGTAATGAGGGCCTTCTGCGGGCTTGGAACAACGAGTGTGCTTTACTCCCTAGTGAAACTTGGCAGAACTGGTTTAAAAATTTGTCTCGAAGGATGGAAAGGTGTATTGAGTGTAGAGGAAATTACTTTGAAATTAAATAAACAAAGCTGTATTGCAAAACTTTTTTAGTACCCTTTGTATATACTAATTTTACATTTGTACCAAAAAAAATGTAAAAGCTTTGCAAACAATTTAGCAAAAAGAAGTAAACAGCTTTCCACATGTGCATATACACTACCGGTCATATTTATTTGCCCACCCCAATTTTATGTGTTTCCTGAAATACGGATTATCTTTCGAAAAATCTGTATTATAATTATTCAACAATATTATTTGTGGAAATAATTCCATATGAATTTCTAGGAAAATCTTAAATTGTTTTTGATATATCGTAAAGGTGTCATAAATTGGAAAAATACCATAAATATTATATAGGCTAATCCCTACAGTATTAACAGTTTTACCTGCATTTCCGAAAGGTATTACCAATATTATGTTATTGTACTAACTAATTACAATATTAGGACGTGTTATTCAAAAAGAAAAATAAATTTTATGTCAGTCATCGTTCATCTTTTGTTGTGAAAACAGTGAAATAGAGTTATTGTGAATATTTTAATGCAATGCCGAAGACGAAGGAATTATCTGTTGAAGTGCGTACTATGATAATTGCTTATCATCGTACGGGTAAAATTAATCGCCAAATTGCAAAAGAATTACGATTAAATCGCAGAACCGTTGATTATAACGTTAAAAACTTTTAAGAAAGTGGTACATTTTCCAACAAAAGAAGATCTGCCAGAATGTATTGCGCCTACCGTAAAACATGGAGGAGGTTCAGTAATGATTTGAGGATGTTTTGGTGGAAGATCTGTAGGCGATCTCGTCAAAATTGAGGGAATCCTAAGAAAAGAAAGCTACAAGGAAATTTTAGAAAATAACGCTGTTCCTTCAAAACTAAGGATTCTTGGCGAAAACTTTGTATTTCAACAGGACAACGATCCGAAACACACTTCTAGATTGTGTGGCGGTTACTTGCGTCAACTAGAAGAGCAAGGGCAAATCTCTATAATGGTATGGCCAGCTCAAAGCCCTGATCTGAACCCAATAGAGCTTCTTTGGGAAGAATTGGACCGGAAGGTTCGAGAACGTGCTCTATCATCCACCACTGTACAATTACAGAAGATACACTGCAAAAATTAATTTAATTTTTAATCAAAAATAAAGGTGGGCACATTGATGAGAGCAAAATTTAATAGTAATTAATGATAAAGTTTTTATATAAGAAAAATGTAACTATTTTATGTTTATTTTACACTATTGTATTGGTACAATAAATAAATTTTCAGTACACATTTTATAGTTTAATAATTTTGGCTAAAACTAAGGGTGGGCAAATAAATATGACCGGTAGTGTAGTTACGTATGTAGTCATTTGTAAGTGTTTGGCAGTCGTGTTTTCTAAACATGGCAATAGATGTCACTTTAGTGAATAAAAACTTTATTAAAAGTGTCCTTTTTTTATTATTGGATTTTCTGATTTGATTTTTCGCCTTGGATAATCAACATTTATTATTATTATATATTAGGTTGAAGTGTGTTTAACCAATTCTTTGGTAAAAGGTATTTTGATGAATAAAAATGCATTTCCTAAGAACTAAACAGAGTTAAACTTAACTAATTAAATCCAACGTTTCCTACCAACGAAATAACACTCAAAATCCAAACACCTGCATATTTTTTTAAACATGGCACACTTTTACAATATTCCAATAAAAAGAGACATCTAATGGTAAAAGGGCAAAAACTAAATCAATATATGCGTCACAGTACGGAAGAAACTTGGAGAAAAAACGTCGTAAAAGTAGTATAACGACACCAACGACCTTTGTAAATAAACATAGTGTTGAATGTGTTGAATGCTTCCTTAGTACACCCAGTAAAGCGTAGGTAGAAATTCCATGTGTTAAAAAAGCATGTCTAGATTCGAATCAGTAAACTCCTTAGGTAAAATGACGTTGGCCGTAAAAAAAGCTTCCTAATTTTTATTACGAACTGTAATAAATTGACTATTTTATTAAGAAAACAAGAAATTACACACTGAAATGTGTGAAGGTGTAATTTTCACACGTTCACGAGTAAATTTAGGCAATAACTTTTTATTTTCATCACCTAGAGATGTATATTCAGAGTTACACATTGCCTAAGGTGATGATGACAGAAATAAGCTTATTTATATACGTGCTTTGTCTGCACATTATTTGCATAAAACAGATTACACGGTGAATGTAATAAATGGCGATTTGCAGAAATATTTACCAATCATGAACTTTAGCAATTAACTCCCATGGTATTCCAACTACCAGTTTGCAATGATCAATTATCTTCTATTTTGTGGGACTGATTGATCGACCGAGTATAGTTTCTACGTATAAATTTACATCATTAACGTAGCTTCAATAGCGGGCGTCTGACTGTGGAATAAAATTAACGAACTGTATTCAAACTTGTAATACTCCCTTGGGCTTATTGCTGGAGATAATTAAGTACTCGTTAATAAGATATAATGATGTAATAACGACTTTTGTTTTTTACAAAAATAATCCCTAACCAGTAAAGAATAACACACAGAAAATAGAAAAAAAACGGCTACAAATTACGCTAGTGAACAAGTCCTTTTTATATACACTACCGGTCATATTTATTTGCCCACCCTTAGTTTTAGCCAAAATTATTGAACTATCAAATGTGTACTAAAAATTTATTTATTGTACCAATACAATAGTGTAAAATAAACATAAAATAGTTACATTTTTCTTATATAAAAACTTTATCATTAATTATTATTAAATGTTGCTCTCATCAATGTGCCCACCTTTATTTTTGATAATTGCGGCATCCTTTCAATTAATTATGCGTATATTACATCCGCCATCATCATTTTTGAAATATAAGAACATCTTATCAGCACGGCGTACGTTGCTTTCCGAAACAAATATGGAAACTTACGTAATGCTGCAAACATTTTGTCGTTCTTATCCATTTTGGGTTACGTAACAACAGCCGTGAATAATGTGTGTTTTTTTATAAAACAAAACATAAGTGATATAAATAGCGCATGCATCGCAAGGTCGCCCATTTATTCGTACACCCGCCTTGTTACAATCCTGGCCCGTGAGAAAAGTATCCCAACTCTACTCATAAAACAGATACAATGTATATAAGTATCAGGTTGTTACAAATGAAATGTCCGTTCTTTCCTTCAGTCTGAACTGAATCGCACCTGTGTGAAGACGTGTATGTTTTTGGTGAAAATTATTATTGTATTTGTAGAAAAGGGTATTTATTTTGAAGTGTGTACCTGTTCCATTTCTTGGAAAGATTAATACACCTGTCCTTGTCTCGCCTATGGAAATGCTGTCGGCAAGAGATATTCGGGCAATTTACCTCTTTCAATTTAAAAAGGGATTAAATACAGCT
This sequence comes from Dermolepida albohirtum, assembly GCA_031893035.1. Taxonomy (NCBI): domain Eukaryota; kingdom Metazoa; phylum Arthropoda; class Insecta; order Coleoptera; family Scarabaeidae; genus Dermolepida; species Dermolepida albohirtum. Next base: position 383,826 of record JAVIWB010003310.1, read on the forward strand.
GCAGCAACGCGAGAAATTAATCAGACGTTCGGTGAAACCACGTGTAATGAACGCACATTACGACGATGGTTTAAAAAATTCAGCGAGGGAAATTTTGATTTGGAAAATGAGCCTCGCGGATATACGCGTAGCACCGTTAATGACGACGAGCTGCGTGTAGAAGTTGAAGGTAATCCGTCGACAACAGTGCGTAGCCTTGCAGAAACATTTCAAGTGTCCATTGCCACCATTAGTCGTCACCTTTCTTCGATTGGCAAAGTGAAGAAACTCGATCGATGGGTGCCGCACCAATTAACGAAAGCCAATAAGCTCCGTCGATTAGAGGTGGCTACCTCTTTGGCTAATCGACAGAAAGTTGAACCGTTTCTTCATCGAGTGGTAACGTGCGACGAAAAGTGGATACTTTATGATAATCGGAGACGGTCAGGACAATGGTTAGATCGAGATGAAGCACCAAGACAGTATGCACGAGCATCACTTCACACGCGAAAGATTATGGTAACTGTATGGTGGACCAGTAAGGGTATTATTCACTATTCATTTTTGCAACCTGGTGAAACCATCACGGCAGCGTCCTATTGTGCCGAACTGGAAAGTATGCATTGAAAATTGAGCCGCTTGCAGTCCTCACTAGTCAATAGACATGGACCCATACTGTTTCATGACAATGCAAGACCTCATGTTGCACGACAGACAATCCAAAAACTTTCGGAATTTGGTTACGAAATTCTCCCTCACCCACCTTTTTCACCTGACCTTTCGCCAACTGATTTTCATTTTTTCCGAAGTTTAGACAATCACTTAAAAAATAGGGACTTCCCTGACCGGGAGTCTGTAATAGCAGTGTTTGAGCAATATGTGAGCCGTCAAAACCTAGATTTCTCTTCAAAGGGAATTTTTCAACTTCCAGGCCGTTGGCAACAAACTATTGATGTAAATGGAGACTATTTTGCAGAATAAATATTTATATTTTTTTAAATTTAGACTTTTTTTTATTCCTTACAAAATCGGACATTTCATATGTAACAACCTGATATATATCTATTATAAACGGAAACATGGAAGAAATATACAATTGTAAAGAGTTTAATTACACAATGGGAAGAACTTAGTACCCTCGTTTGCACAGAAATTGCAATACAACCGACAAAGATTAAAGGTTTCGGTGGTTCTAAAGTGCAAACCTTCAAATACACTAAATAGATTTAAGAAATAAAATTACGTATTTGAATTCTAAATTTTGTGAATATTCTTCGAAACTAGCTATGGATGTAAAATTAATTTGCAACTATTTTAAAGTTTCATATGAAGAAGAATTTTTTGGTTAATATAAGTAGTACGACTTCACAGTACAAAAATTTCAAGTCCACGCTTATTCGTTACGGTCCAGCTAGAATAGAAAAAGGCCGGAAAGAGTTCAAGAAAAGATTAAAAAACCTGATAATATCGGCCAGGATTTAAGTCATGAGCCTTCTAGTCATCAACCGGTCTACCTTCACAAGGTCGACGGGCGTAATATATTGTGTTAAGTACACCGCGAAAGGTTCACATAGTATGTATAATATAGAGACAGAGTTGACTTTTACACATCGCAACAGTATATATGTACAGTAGCTGGTAATAAAATTAGTCCATCCTACAATTTTAGAATTTTAGCTGAATAATAACCAAGAATATGAAATATAAAAAGTATAGTTCTATATTACATATTATATATTTATATGCTTGTCTATATTTGAACAAATATTTACAACTGTAGGATATGTTTCTTTCAATGTTTTGTCAAACCTCTCTTAACTTGTCGATACGGGCTTTTCCTGTGTCTTGCAACATTTTCTTTTCATTTTTTTCGATATTTTCTTTTAAATTTCGCTTAAATTGGGATTTGGGAACAAGTAAATAATAGATTAAGACCATTTCAAACATTATGTGAAACAGCGAAAAACATTTTGAACAGATTTCATCGTATGACAAAAACAAGGGTTTTCCCCTGCACCTAGTGAAGTAATAAAGGGCATCAGAACAGTTTCTATTACATTTTATATTGATACTAGTTTATTGTCCGTTCGACAAAGTACAGAGGTCCTGTGCTAACACCAGTTATACATAATCATAGAGGAGGGATGCCTGGCATTACATTCCCTTCTATAAGGATTCGAAAGTGTTGGTTTCTCAAACTTATTGGATTTTGTAACTGCTTCGAGTCGTGACTTGTCACCGAATATGGTCTGTGTATGAGAATCTAACAACAGTAATTAACACGTAATATAAGAAAGCGTTTTTAAAATGTTTGAGATAAAATTTTGTACAAAGACTTTTCTCCATACCCAACAGTAAAATGTCGAACGCACTTCTCCTTCATTGTTTCGATTAAGCGAGACCGGAGACATCATAATCCAACAGCGTACACTACCGGTCATATTTATTTGCCCACCCCAATTTTATGTGTTTCCTAAAATACGGATTATATTTCAAAAATCTGTATTATAATTATTCAACAATATTATTAGTGGAAGTAATTCGATATGAATTTCTACGAAAATCTTAAATTGTTTATGATATATCGTAAAGGTGTCATAAATTGGAAAAATACCTTAAATATTATGTAGGTTAATCCCTACAGTATTAACAGTTTTACCTTCATTTTCGAAAGGTATTACCAATATTTTGTTATTGTACTAACTAATTACAATATTAGGATGTATTATTCAAAAAGAAAATAACTTTTATGTCAGTCATGGCTTATCTTTTGTTGCGAAAACAGTGAAATAGAGAGTTATTGTGAATATTTTAATGCACTACCGAAGACGAAGGAATTATCTGTTGAAGTGCGTGCTATGATAATTGCTTATCATCGTACGGGTAAAAGTAATCGCGAAATTGCAAAAGAATTACGATTAAGTCGCAGAACCGTTGATTATAACGTTAAAAAATTTGAAGTGGTACATTTTCCAAGAAAAGAAGATCTGGACGACACAAAGCGACGACATCTGCAGATGACCGGCATCTAATACGAATAAGTAGACGCGATAGATGAAAAACAGCACCAGAAATTGCTGCTGAAATGAATAGAGCGTGTGCTAAACCAATTAGTGTGTCCACGGTACAAAGAAGGTTAAGGCAAGCGAGTTTATCCGGAAGAATTGCTCTGCGAAAACCACTACTACGAAAGCAAAACAAGATAAAACGAAGATCCGCAGGAGAAAGAGTACTGCCAGAATGTATTGCGTCTACCGTAAAACATGGAGGAGGTTCAGTAATGGTTTGGGGGTGTTTTGGTGGAAGATCTGTAGGCGATCTCGTCAAAATTGAGGGAATCCTAAGAAAAGAAGGCTACAAGGAAATTTTAGAAAATAACGCTGTTCCTTCAGGACTAAGGATTCTTGTTGAAAACTTTGTATTTCAACAGGACAACGATCAGAAACACACTTCTAGGTTGTGTGGCGATTACTTGCGTCAACTAGAAGAGCAAGGGCAAATCTCTATAATGTTATGGCCAGCTCAAAGTCCTGATCTGAACCCAATAGAGCTTCTTTGGGAAGAATTGGAACAACTTCAAGAAGCCTGGGCACAAATTACAGAAGATACACTGCAGAAATTAATTGAAAGGATGCCGCGGTTATGTGCCGCAATTATCAAAAATAAAGGTGGGCACATTGATGAGAGCAAAATTTAATAATAATTAATGATAAAGTTTTTATATAAGAAAAATATAACTATTTTATGTTTATTTTACACTATTGTATTGGTACAATAAATAAATTTTCAGTATACATTTGATAGTTTAATGATTTTGGCTAAAACTAAGGGTGGACAAATAAATATGACCGGTAGTGTACAATCGAGTCCACTCTGATACCTTTATAATAAAGGAAAGGTGCACATTTACCTTTCAGAAGACTACAATAATATGTATTTAAAATATATTATTCATCGTAACTGAGACCTGAGAGCTAATTTAATTACCTGATACTATATACTGTAACTCTTAAACAAATATTGTTCTTGTACGTCTATATTTACAAATTACAAATTACTAGACGTTTTAAATAAACTGCAGGTGAAATTCATATTAATTAGGAGAGAAAGTCAATGTTGACGTTATCTAACTTTTATTACAAAAGGGAAGAACTGTCGACTCTGTTCGTAATGGATAAAAGTAATGAACAAAAAAAATCGAAGCGAAAAGTTCTCGGTCTGACGAAGAAAACGAAATTTTTAAAAGGTTTTTAAAATTTTTCAATATAGCCCATCTTGCATTGTAACCCGTTTAGACCTACGACTTTTCAATTTTTTATTGCGATTTGTCCAACTCTTCAAAGTAAGCGATTGTCTGACTTTTAATTTCGTCATGTAAGTTAATCTTTCCCGGTGAGCAATTTTCAGGAGTTTGGAAAAAGGTGGAAATCGCTGGGAGCTAATTCAATCTAATATGGCCATGAGGAAGAACTTTAAAGCGTAGGTCACCTGAGACCTGTGTGCAGATGCGTATTATGAGAAAAAATAAATGTTGGTTTCAGGTAACTTGTATTATACGAGGAAGCGTTTTTATATTCGCGGAATGAGCGGGTTGTAGAGGGGTAAGTGGGCGCATTGGGGGCGTGGCCTGTGCAGCGACTCATGATTAGTATAAATACGAAGTTTCATTGTTATTAGACAGTTAGTCTTTGAGCTATCGTCAACCAAGTAACATAATCAGGAGTGAAAAGTGAAATATGGAAAAAATCGAATATCGTGCCGTTATAAAGTTCCTTACCAGGCAAGGAAAATCAGTCGTGACCATAATGAATGAGATGTCATTGGTTTACGGCGACTCTTGTCCAGGAAAAACCATGGTGTACAAGTGGCATAGTTTATTTAAACAAGGAAGGGAATCCCTTGAAGACGACCCGAGGCCGGGCAGGAGCATTGAGCTGACCACGCCAGCACTTATCCAAAAAGTTGAACAAATTGTACTCGAAGATGCTCGACTAAAGAAGAAACAACTCGCAGAAATGGTTGGAGTATCCGATACAACAATTTTTAAAATCCTACACGATCATCTCGGCATGTCTAAGGTCAGCGCAAGATGGGTGCCGAGAATGTTCACGCCGCCGCAAAAACAACAGCGCGTAGAGTGTTCGCGTGCATTTTTGGACCTCTGTAATGAAGACAAGGATGGTGTATTGAGTGGAATTGTTACTGGAGACGAAACTTGGGTTCATCATTATGAATCTGAGTCCTAACAAGACTCCATGCAGTGGCATAAAAAGGGCACAGCACCTCCCAAGAAATTTAAAGTGTCACAATCAGCTGGAAAACTCATGGCAACGGTATTTTGGGACTCGGAAGGAATATTGTTGATTGATTATAAAGATAAAGGTGTTTCTATAACCGGAGAATATTACGCTTCAATATTAGAGCGACTAAAAGAAGCCATTAAAGAGAAAAGACGGGGAAAATTGACAAAAGGTGTTCTGCTTTTGCATGACAACGCGCCCGTCCACAAGAGCCGCGTTGCGTTAGCTGCCCTGCATAAGGTGGGCTTCGAAATTATGAATCACCCACCCTACAGCCCAGACCTGGCCCCGAGTGATTATTACCTGTTTCCGAAAATGAAAAAAGAGCTGCGGGGTAAAAAATTTACTGCCGATGATGAAGTCAAGGAGGCAGTTTCGGCGTATTTTGCAGATAAAGAGAAATCATTAATAAATCATAAATTAATTGAAAGATGTGAAAAATGTATCCGTCTTGCAGGTGAATATATTGAAAAAGAAAAATAATTTGGTTTTTTTATTTCCACCCCTTGTCCCCCATTCCGCGAATATAAAAACGCTCCCTCGTAAGATGGAAGAAGTGTCAACTCTGTTCGCATCGGATAAAAGTAATAATCAAAAAAAAATTGGTTCGAAAAGTTCTCAATTTGACAAAGAGACTTTTAAGCTTTTTTTAAAATTTTTTTAAAATAGCCACCTTGCATTTGTAATCCAAAAAGACCAACGATTTTGCAATTTTTTTAACAAGATTTATCCAACACTTCGAAACAAGCTCTCAATTAAAGCTTCGTCGTTTGAAGTTCATATTTCCCACTGAGCAATTTTTAAAAGTTTGGAAAAAGGTAGTAATCATTGGGAGCTAATTCAATCAAATATGGCACCTAAGGAAGCACTTCCAAGCGTAAGTCACCCGCAAGAGCATTATCATGGTAAAAGCACTTTATTTTTAATAAGATATGCAACAGCACAATTAGCCAGGTAAAGAAATGGTGGTTGTTCCAGGTAGTTGATCAGCAGCACACTTCGAGAATCTTATGAAATTGTAACCTGTATATGAAATAGTTTTCGTTTTCTATGGTGCACTTTTACATGCTTCCACTCACTGTTTAGATTGCTGCCCTGGCTCACGTCTATAGCAATGAAACTATGTTTGATTTACTGTTACAAAACGTCGAAGAAATTCAAATTAAGTGTTAAGGGTATTAATTTGTGAATAATAATACAATCTATATCAATATTTAATGCATTACGCAGCATATTTCATACTTTTTTAAATTAAGGTTGAATAAAGTAGGGATCAACTTATTTTTGCTGTGGATTGTATCTTTTACATAACACGCTAAGAATCAAAACTTATAAACTATAATTGTTGTCTTTTATTATACTATAAATACTCACCTAACCACAGATCACGACTGGCACACTGATTCCTTTACTGCAACAAAATAAAATATTAATACTTTATCAGGAATAATTACTAAATATATCAGTAACCGGTATTCTTTAGTCAACACCAAAAATAGTACAACTAAACGTTTTAAATGTCACCATGACAAAACAAATTCTGTCCAATGCATTAACGACAACAAAAAAAAACATGCGATTCAAACCGTTAACTTCTAACATAAATAAAATAGTACAATAAATTTATAGATTTGTAAAATTAATTTTACAGATTCTTAGTATATAAAAAGTATGAAAGGAAGAACATAGAAACACAAGAATTTTTGGAAACAATGCAGAACATCAAAGTTACTATTTGTAATATATTACGTTGAAGGTGATTTTGATGAAGCCTGTGGTTGATTAACTTAATCACTAAAGGTTGATATATAACCCCTTTCCACATTAACTTTCGTAATTCTGAATTACGAAAATTAATGTGGAAAGGTGTTATACATATACTAACCTTTAGTGATTTAATATCTTTCGTCTTGCTGACAGGTTCTAAAAATAGAATGTACAAGATGAGCCCACCACTACTCTGATCATAAGATATTAATCAAAAAGGTAAAAAAAGCCACTTATCACATCAATGTTCGTATTCTTTATACGTATTTCGACAACTAAGTTGTCATCATCACATAATTACAATGTCTCACCTGGAGCCTCGGCAAAAGACATACAGAAACAAAACCTGCACCAAACTTATACAGTCGAAAACAAAATACACATTGAGTGTGTGTGTGTATGTTCATGGATATATACAAAAGGTTTTATTCAACAAAATATACGAGGCTTGCTTTTTAAGTAAGGGTCGTTTGAAAATGAAAACCAAACGAAGGGAAAATTTTTAAAAAACAAATTAATTTTCTGATTGTACATACATTTTTCTATTAATCATCATAGCTGCCAAGTTTGTTTAAATACTTATCAAACCTTACAACTAAATTTTGAACCCTCTTCATAGAAACTCGCCGCCTGCCTCGATAACCAAGACGGTCACGGCAGTTCTCACGTCTTCGTCATCGTTGAAGTGATTGCTGCCGAGATGATGTTTGAGATTGCGATGGAAATCGGCCGGCGCAAGTTCGGGACTGTAGGGGGAGTGGTCCAAAACTTCCCAGCAAAAGAGTCCAATATAGCTCGGACCTGAGCTGTGTGAGGCCTTGCATTGTCATAGGGTAGCAAAATTCCCTCTGTCAGTATGCTGCGTCTTTTGTTTTGAATCACTCTGCGTAGCTTTCGCAGGGTTTGGCCGTAGGGTACCGCATTTATGGTGGTGGCGGGCGATTCGATAATTTTGAACATTTTAAACACACAGAACAGACCGTACAGGTTACCTACACAGCTGCAACTGAGCACAATTGTTCCCAAGGAATGCCGGGACACGGCGCAAGCACTTTTTGCGGCGGCCGCACCACCTAATAGTGTATACAACGAAAGACCACTACTTAAAAAACACGCCTCGTATATGCTTTATGTAAAAAAGTAATCTCTGAAATTGTTCAACTCACAAAAATAGAGCATTTTTTCTATAACTATTAACGTCATTATTTATTTGATCGCAAAATAGGAAGAACTATAATAAAATGTCAGAAAGGGTAATATCTAATTGGAGAATTTTAAATATAATAAATGCATAACTGGACGAGAGAATTTATGAAAATTAATTGAAGGTATTTTATACCGCAATAATCAGGGCATTCAAATGAGATTGTGTCGTTAATGCAATAAAGTGCAATACCACATATTAGGTTTCAAAATTCAATATACATAATTACATATTTCAAATAGGAAAGGCGTATCAACGTGGCCTTATTTTGCACATTTTTCTAGTGCATGTTAACCACTAAACATATGGAAATATATTAAGGTGAAAATACCATTAACACGTAAGGTTGCGAAACATATTTTTACTTATCTGCAAAGGAAATTTAAGACTTAATCTCATTCAATTTATTTATATTTGTAACACTTTTCTTGTTGTTATTTTGAACTAATTTTCCTACTTAAAATTGAAAAATATTCAACGATAATTGGTTAAACTAAATTATCGTTTCAATAATTATAATTAATAAAGGTATCCCAAAATTAACGCAAGATTTGAATTAAATAGAAAACACAGTTTTTAGTCTTTTGATTGCTATTTTTTATTGAATCATAAAGTACATAGGATAGGGTTATTTATGGAATAACACATCGGGCAAATGGCCTCCACGGCTTTGCATGCACATACGCACTCGTTTGTCCAAATTTCCCATGACCATTATGCATAAATGTGGCTGAATTTCGTTGATGCAGCGTTGAGTCTCCTCCTTTAATGCACGGGTGGTTGTGGGCTTATTGGCATTGACCTGTGATTTCAAATATCCACATTAAAAGAAATCTAATGGTGTTAATTCACACGATCTAGGGGGCCAATTCTGATCACCGAAACGAGAGAGTACATGACCTGGAAATCTCTCATGCAGTAATTGAATTGTTTCATGGGCTGTATGGCATGTGGCACCGTCTTGTTGAAACCACATATTGGGCACATCAATATCATCCAATTTCGGCAGAAAGAACTGTGTTATCATGTCGCGACATCGAGCATCAGTAATTGTTACTGCTTGCCCAGCCTCATTTTCAGCCTTCAGCCCAAAATCCACACCAAACAGTGACACGTTGTGGATGCATCTGTTTTTCGACAATCACATGTGGGTTCTCAGAACCCCGAAAGCGGCAATTTTGGCTATTAACAAAAATATCAAGGTGAAAATGTGCTTCATCGCTTAGAATGATTTTGCTCGAAAAATCGGCATCCATTTGTTGATGTTCAGTAATCCATTCAACGAACTCTCTTCGCTGTGCATGGTCATTAGGCTTCAGTTATTATGTTAATTGAATTTTGTAAGCATGGAGACACAGATCTTTGGTGAGTATACGTTAAAGAAAGCTTCTGGAAATTTGCAATTCTTGTCCACGACGCCGAATTGAGTTTTCTGGATTGTTACCGACACTCTCAGGCACGGCTTCGATATTGACATTTGAACAGCTTGTTTTTAGACGACCAGTGTGTTTGAGTCTCCAACGGATCCAGTCTCCCTGAATTTTTCAATTAATCTCTTCACAGTTGACGAAGTTAAAACAGTATTCCGACCATATTTTGTATGAAATTTTCGAAGTGCGGCCACCAAGCTTTCGTTATTTTTTAAATATTGTTCAATAATGAAGACACGTTGTTCTATAGTGTATTTCTACTAACATTTCTACTAACCTTAAACTGTCAGCTGTCGAATTGTTTTTTTTTAGGGTTGCCAACACTTTACTGCACAAACGGCGACAAATTCAAATCTTGCGTTAATTTTGGGACACCCATTACATCGAATTAATCTATTTCCTTCTTATTGTGAACCATAAATACATTATTTCAAAAATAGTATACATATTTCCGAATTGTTTGAAATGTTAAACGTAAAGTCTTTAAAAGTAAGGTAAAAAAACATTAAAAAAACATTTTTATTTAATCCAAACGAATTAGATTTCATATCTTTGAAGGTTTTGCATTATGAGTGCAAATAATATAGAAATTTACGTCAAAGTAGTATACTAACAGGCCATTACACTATCAAAAAATTTTTTCTTTATTTTATTCAGAGGATTTAGTTTTTACCATTTACAAATAACATAAACTATGTAAAGGAAATAGAGAGATAATATATTGTTCATAACTATTGCTATATAAAAGAAACGAAAAGAGTTACAAATAAAAAAATTACAATAATTTTCTGTTTCGGACGGGACTCGAACCTACATTGGTACCGTTACCTAGACGGCCGCTCACCCAATTAAGCTACCGAGGCAGATATATGACGTTATGTCTGTTGTAGAATAATTCAATAATTTCCATTTCTGTTGTAATATGGGTCGAGCAAAACATTATTCGTAGGAAAAAAGAGCAATTATACTCGATCTATTTAATAGGGACAAAAGTTACAAGATTATACAAAATACGCTCTCATGTTCATGATTGCAAACGCTAGAGACTGGAGAAAAGTGGAAGAAAATCGTGGTGAAAAAGGGAAAGCTAGCCCTAGAGAAGACAGAACATTATAACTTGTGCAAGGCACCGTTCATAAGTTTAACTGTAATTAAAAGTGAGTTACACCTTTGCATAAGCACCTCTATTGTTAGACGAAGGTTGATTCAAGGAAAGTTGCGTGCAAGAAGGCCTAGGAAGGTATCATTACTAAATAAAGGACAAATGCGAAGCAGATTGTTGTTTGCTCATGAACAAGTACAATGGGACTAAAACAAGTGATGTAATGTACTGTGGTCCGCTGAATCGTAAATAGTTTTATTTAATTCCGGTGCATACCAACAACGCGTACGAAGATCACCATTTCAACACCAGTACACCAAAAAAGGGTAAAATTCGAAAGCTTAAGCATCATACTATGTAGGTGTTTTTCGTGGTATGGCGTAGGCCTTTTACATAACTGTGCTTCTAACATGTGCAGAGGAAGAAATGCCACTAAGATGGTTGTATATGCAGGATAACGAGCCGAAGCATGTTTCTTGTAAAGCGGAAATGGGGTTTCGAGATAGCAACGTTCGCGTTTTGAGTTGGCCGGCACAATAGCCAGACTTGAATCTCATTGAAAATTTATGGGTGGAGTTGAAAAAGACTGTAACAGTCGAACTGAAAAGTCCCCGGTCTACCATAGTAAAACACAGTTTTTTCGCAAAATTCGATTTTATTATTCAACACAGTTGCCTTCGAGGGCGATACACCGATTATAGCGCTCTTCCAACTTTTCGATACCATTTTTGTAGTACGAATTGTCTTTAGCCTCGAAATAGGCCTCAGTTTCGGCGATCACCTCCTCATCCCTGCTAAATTTCTTCCCGGCGAGCATTCTATTGAGGTCTGCAAACAGGAAATAGTCGCTGGGGGCCACATCTGGAGAGTACGGTGGACGGGGAAGTAATTCGAAACCCAATTCACTTAATTTGGCCATTGTTTTCATTGATTTGTGACACGGTGCATTGTCTTGGTGAAACAGCACTTTCTTCTTCTTCATATGGGGCCATTTTTTTGCGATTTCGTTCTTCAAACGGTCCAATAACGCTGTATAATAGTCGCTGTTGATGGACTGGCCCTTTTTAAGATAATCTATGAAAATTATTCCATGCGCATCCCAAAAAACTGACGCCATAACTTTTCCAGCTGACTGTTGCGTCTTTCCACGCTTTGGAGCCGGTTCATCTCGTGCAGTCCACTCGGCTGACTGTCGATTGGACTCTGGAGTGTAGTGATGAATCCATGTTTCATCCATTGTCACATATCGATGCAGAAACTCGGTTTTATTACGATTTAACAGCTTCAAACACAGCTCAGAATCATCAACTCGTTGTTGTTTTTGATCGAATGTGAGCTCGCGCGGCACCCATTTTGCCCAGAGCTTCCGCATGCCTAAATATTCATGCACGATGTGTCCAACACGTTCCTTTGATATCTTTAGGATGTCAGCTATCTCGATCAACTTTACTTTACGGTCATTTAAAATGATTTTGCGAACTTTTTTGATGTTTTCGTCGGTCTTTCGCCGTCTTCGGTGCTCATTTCACCACGTTTAAACTTAGCATACCAATCAATTATGGTTGATTTTCCTGGCGCAAAGTCCGGCAACTCCTCATCAAGCCATGCTTTTGCTTCAACGGTATTTTTTCGCTTCAAAAAGCAGTACTTTATCAGCACACGAAATTCTTTTTTTTCCATTTTTTTAAATAACAAAAGTAGCTTCACTCTTAACGCAATATCTCAGTAACTAATGGTCGGATTGCTGTCAAATTTTGACACGTTTCGTTTGAAGGTTAGTACTATCTAAAAAACATATGGATTTAATAACAGTAACGCCATCTATGTGTCAGACCGGGGACTTTTCAGCCGACCTGGTATCTGCTGCTAAGTCACAAAATATTGACGATCTGTGGGGAACATACCAAGCCGAATGGCTATCAATTTCAGCAGACACGTGTAGGCAACTGGTGAACTCGTTGCCCCATAAGTGTCAAGAGGTGATAAACAATAAAGGTCAAGCAACAAAATATTAAGTGTTTCAAGCCAATTAACTAAGTAAAAATGACATTTGGTTAGTATTTTGGCAAGACTGTTATTTCAATGTACAATTATTTTGTTTGTCTTAGATTATAAGCAGTTTTATTTCTCTTTGGTATTAAGAAACCTATTTATTTATTGTTATAGTTACATAACAGGTTGGAATAAAGAGTTCACTAAACTTGAATTCCTTTTATTTAATGTATAAATTGATATTCCAGCAAATTTAAGACAAGTGCTATTTTCGTACATATGAACATACACTTTTCACGACGTATATTAATAAAAATTACTTTTTCTTCTATTACATCGTTCATTAATTAATAGAAAATTTGATGAAAGAAAGGACTCGAATTTACATCGATACCGTTATCTGGACAGCGCTCTAACTAATTAAGCCGCCGAGGTAATACAACTTCTTCTTATTAGTATTTTTATTTTTTTTACACTATTATGACATAATATAAAAACGCGATAGAGATGCATAAAATATTAGCTAAATTCTTGTACCAATGTAAAACGTAAATTGGTAAAAGTATCGTCGATTTTAATTTATAGAATCCTTTCAAAATTGGAAAAATAAATTAAGGTAGTGTATCTTGGCTTGAGTAGTAGAAATTGTAACAGATACTTTAATCTGAGAACACGTCTCGGATAAGAATTCTTGAAAACAAAGGCGTGTATTTGTAATTGCGAAAACACTTCAAAACAGATGCAGTCGAGAACGTTACAAAGAAACTCATACATACAACCTATTCTACTAGATATATATACGTCTGTATACATAACAACATTTTTTACCGATATCTGACGATAACATCGTGACATTCGCGCGTTAATATAACTTCAATTTTCTATTAAAAAATCTCCAAGAATTCAATAATTATTTATTCAATTTGCTGTAACGTTCTTGTGATAATAATAATATAAAATACTGACAGTTTGTTGGAATATACAGCGTGCGTTTTGGCTTTCGACGGTATAGATCGTGTACGGAATTTGTTTCGTGCTCGTTTTGCCGTAGTTTCCAGGTGCGACACTGTTTAATTATCTGCTGATGATGACAACTTAGTTGTCGAAATAAGTATACAGAATACGAAAATTAGTGTGGATTAAATTAATCAACCACAGACTCCATCAAAATTACCTTGTAATATATCGTTTATTAAAAAAAAAATTAAATCTTTTATTTCATCAAAAGCAAAAAAAATTAAATCAGAGGTCATTATATATAAAAGTAAACAATATTCTATTTCATTTAGATTACGAATGATTACAGTATGATGGAGCAGGTCTATGATTATTATCCTTAATTCTTTCATAACTAACGAATAGGAAGTGGACGGTGTTTTGGAACGATTAGTGCTCTCATGAAATCTCAGTTAATTAGGGTGTTCCACAAGGGTCAATATTGGGGCATTTGCTCTTTTTGGATTTATGTCAACGATATGCCTTATATTACCTTGGATAAGGTTACCCAATTTTCTGATGACACATCGGTATCGGTGTGCGCTCAGTCCAGAGAGGTCTCAGAAATTTACATGGAGAAAGTGTTGAGGGAGACTGTTTAAATGGTTTGGTAGTAATCTTCTGAAACTTCATCATAAAAAAACACAACAGCTAACAATTGCAACAAGAGGAGTAGCGAGAGAAACTAAAGTCAATATTAAGTTCTCGGACCTACAAATTACAAGTAATCTGGGTTGGAACCTACATATATAGATATTTACTCTATTCGTAAAGTAAAACAAGTAGTTACATATGAAGCCACTAGAACTGTCTACTTTGCTAACTTACAAAGTAGGGCCACGTATGGTACACTGATGAGGGGCGTTTCAAATGCAGCCGAAACGATTTTCAAAATGGAAAGGAGCGCAATCAGAGCTCTTAGTGGTGAAACAAATACTGCTAGTTGTACAAATCTATTCTATAGATTCATAATATACTTACCCGCCATCCTTGAGTACGTCCACTACAAGACAAGAAATCAGAGGAGTTTGGTCATACCGTATTACCGCATTCAGAAAAGACAGTTAGTACTAATTACTTAAGTTGTGAAGATTTTCAACACCCTACCTAATAAGGTAAAAGGCCTATCCTTGAATAAACTTAAAAACTCAGTGTGAACAATTGTTAGGGAAGAACTTCTTTTGTCCTCCGCAAGGAGTCGAGAACTCTTTTCTTCTAAATAAGTTTGGAATGAAGTCCTTGGAAGTCAGACGTCAACTGAGCAGTATTAACTTTGTATTTAACTTGGTTAGAGGGAATATAGATTGTGCTCATTTGCTATCTCATCTCCAGTGTGAACAATTGCTTTTATGTTGAAACATTTAGTACGAATATTGGTTTCAATTCCCCATTAGCAGTTGCATGTCGGGCCTTCAACGCGGTTTGTCGGACCATTGTGATATAAATTTTGATTCCCGCAAGCTGTCGCTAGGGCTCGTTTGTCTTAATTTTCTTTATTTTCTTAATTATGGGTGTGTGTATAACCTATATTTATATTCATTTATATCTTTATTTTCATTTTTCTTTTTTTTTTTTTTTTCTAAAGCACTGTGAACATTAATTGGGTTACTTTTGTTTTGTTTGATTATCTGATGATTTGTATTTTTGTATATATTGGGTCTGGAAAAAAGTTCGTGGCGTTTTTCCCGATAGATGGCATTGGTTGCCGATAACTAAAGAACAACAAGTCACAGCGACACCAACGTTGTATTTAGATGACCTTCCGAACGTTAGTTTGAGCGTAGAAACATTGTAATCGGTGCAGTGGTTGGAAAGTTATTCGCACTTGAAAATGGAGAAGAATATGAGAAATTTCGCTATATTCTGCAATATTATTATGATAAGGGGAAGAACGCTGCGCAGGCTTGTGATAAAATTTGTGCTGTGTACGGTGAAGGTACTTTATCGAAATCTGCCGGAAATGGTTCGCTCGCTTTCGTTCTGGAAATTTCTTTGAAAGATGAGTCACGCTCCGGTCGTCCAATCACTGAAAAATCTGATGAAATTCTTGAAAAAGTCCAACAAGATAAGCATATCAGCAGTGTCGATATTGGCATGGAGCTAGGCATTGACCACAAAACTGTTTTGAACCATTTACACAAAGCTGGTTACAAAAAAAAGCTTGACGTATGGGTTCCTCATGAGTTGAGCGTGAAAAACATGATGGACCGAATTAACATCTGCGATGCGCTGCTGAAACGGAATGAAATCGAGCCGTTTCTGAAACGTTTAATAACCGGAGATGAAAAATGGATTACGTACGATAATCGGAAGTGTAAAAGATCGTGGATAAAGGATGGTGAGCCGTCACAAGCGTTCGCTAAGCCAACATTGACGCCAAAAAAAGTGATGCTGTGTGTATGGTGGGACTGGAGGGGAATCGCTACGAGCTACTTCCAACTGGCCAGACGATTGATTCTCAACTCTACTGTGCACAACTAGAGAGATTACGCCAGGCGATTGAAAGAAAACGGCCCGAATTGATTAATAGGAAAGGTGTTGTCTTCCATCATGACAACGCCCAACCACACACTTCTTTGATGACCCGTCAAAAATTGAGAGTGTGTGTACCTTACAGTCCGGATATAGCATTTACTATCATCTGTTTATCTCTGCAGAACTCTCTCAATGGAATTAAGTTTTTCAAAAGAAGCCTGTGAAAACTACTTGATTTTTTCGACCAGAAACCACAGAAGTTTTTCACCGATGGGATCATGGATCTACCAAAAAAATGGCGAAACATTGTCGATAATAATGGAGCATATTCGGTTTAAATGAATTCGTCCACGCGCCATGCGGGGACCAGTTGAATTTTACTGAAAAAACGCCACGAACTTTTTGTATATATATATACATATAATATGTGTGTGTATATATATATATATATATATATATTGTCCTGTTATTGGATTGTAACAATCTGTTGGACAATAAAGACTTATTATTATTATTATTATTATTATAAAATGACTTAATTATAACAATTAATTCCGCACACGATCCGTACCGCTGAAAGCCAAGACGCACACTAACAGTGTGAGTCTTGGCTTTCAGCGGAATTAATTGTTTCGTACGCGTATTTCTTGCCGTAGTTCTCCAGATGCAACACTGCTTAATTATCTGCTGATGATGACAACTTAGTTGTCGAAATACGTATACATAATTACGAAAATTAATGTGGAAAGGGGTTATATATCAGTCTTTATTGATTAAGTTAATCAACCACAGGCTCCATCAAAACCACCTACATTAATATATGTATATTACAATTTGGTATTACAAAACGTTAGATATCTCTAGCATATAGTTTTACATAAGATTAGTAAAAAAATCGTCAATCATAACACATCTTTAAAATAACCCATTTTCAAAGTAATAAGATCCCTATCGTCAAATAGTAATTACAACTGATCGTTTCTTCTCCAATATTAGGACAGCGCCATTCATTGTGTTTGTGTCTACATGCACAGTAGAGAATAGAAAAGATTCTAATGTTCCACTTGCAACATGCGGCAAACTTTAATCTTATTAAGTCGATATTTTAATAGAAACTTGATATGAAATATTCAAACGAATTATAAACGCTATGTGTCGGTACTTGTTAACTGTTACTAAGATCATTATAACGAAATAAATACATACTAATTAAAACAGACTTTCTTCTTCGATAGGTTGTGAAATATGTTGTGATGAGACTTTATATAGCCACGTATAACTTAGCCGAATAATAAGTTGAATGCATTGGCATTATAAATTCAAAAATTTGAGCTTACAAATATTATATGTGCATTTATAAAACACGAATTATTTTCTCGTAAAATGTATAGATATTAATTCAAATAATTACAATAAAATCTCTATTTGTAGAGACCGTAGTGTACAATACCTGCCAATTGAATTACAGCCATCCTTGTGTATCAAGGAATTTGTAATACAAGTCGTTTGTATTAGGTGCACAATTAAGATCTCACTGGTTTTTTGATGAAAATGCAACTTTATTGTGAAAAAATGTTTACAAATGAATCATTCGAAATATTGCCCATCGCTAGCGACAACTTTTTCCCCATCTTTCTGGCAGAGCTCGAATGCCGTTACGGTAGAAGTGTTCGTCTTTTGAGGCTATCCACGAATCAAGCCATTTTGAGATGTCTGCATGTGAGCGACATTGCTGATTAGCCAGACCATATGCCATCGAACAAAACAAGTAATAATCAGACGGCGCAATATCTGGGGAATATGGCGGGTGAGGTAGAACCTCCCATTTGAGCGTTTCTAAGTAGGTTTTAACGGGTTTGGCAACGTGAGGCAGAGCGTTGTCATGCTGTAGAATCACTTTTTCGTGTTTCTGCTCGTATTGTGACCGATTTCGCGCAGTGCTCGGCTCAATCACATCAATTGAGTTCAATACCGTTCCCCAGTGATGGTTTCGTTCGGTTTCAACAGCTCATAATAAATAACACCGCCCTGGTCCCGCCAAATACACAGCAAAACCTTGGCAGCGTGAATATTCGGCCGAACCGACAACGTAGAAACATGACCGGGCAGTCCCCATGATTCTGTTCTCTTTGAGTTGCTGTAATGAATCCATTTTCATCACCCGTAACGATGCGATGAAGAAAACCCTTCCTGCCGCTGAAGCAGTTGTTCACAGGCGAAAAAACGACGCTCAACGTTTCTTGGCTTCAAATCATAAGGAACCCAAGTTCCTTGTTTTTGAATCATTCCCAACGCATGCAATCGCTGGGAAATGGCTTGGCGGGTAACTCCTAATGCTGAAGCAAGCTCTTTTTGCGTTTGGCATGGATCCTCATCAAGCAAGGCCTCCAATTCAGCGTCTTCGAAGGTTTTTGGTCTTCCTTCATGCGAACGGTCGTCAACATCGAAATCACCATCTTTGAAACGATGAAACCAATCAGAGAACGTTGTTTCACTTAGAGCAGCATCTCCGTAAACTTCTCGATGCGCTTCAGCCGCCGTTTTCTTCGAATGAAAATAGAAAAGCAACAATTCCCGCAAATGACGATTATTTGGCACAAAATCAGACATTTTCACACAACCAAAAGTATATGACGCAAAAACAAAATCACTAATGTGTCAAAGCGGTTTGTTTACCATTTGTCTAAGCTTGGTTCATGACGTTTTGGTTATGTCACAATCGACCAGCAGTTACTACTGGAGCCATCTCTTGAAAACCAGCGAGAACTTAGTTGCGCACCTAATATTTAAACATATTTGAAATTTACAATTGTAACAATTTACTTGTTCAAAGAAGATGTATTCCTAAAAAAAAATTATTAGGAAAATTTCCTTATTAGATTTCGGGTCAAGTACCTATTATTAGGGTCTAAACACAGGAAATAAAATATGCGAAAGCACAACGAATAATATTCCATTTTAATTGAAATTTCTACGCCCTAAGGAGTGTATTAAAGTGTTTTGTTAATATATTGTGAATTTTATTACTAGTTTAAATTTTTTCGGTGAATTTTTAAGCTTTGTAGATTATTCGAAATGGTAAAAGTAAAAGATAGTAGCACGGGTAAAATGAAAATAGAGATTTTGAAAATTAAATATATTTGAACCGACAAATTGCAATAACACAAAAAATTTCTTAGCTAACAGTTGTCTGAATAACCGCATTAATTCCAGAAAATATTCCACTAACGTCGAGCGGTCGCAGTCATTGCCATGATGTCCATAACTGAACCTCTGTATTTTGTGGAGAGCGCCATGAATTAAGTGTAGTATAAAGACTTGAAAATTGTACTTTTGCTTTTCCTAAACTCACTAAATAAAAAAAAATATATTTAATTTTGTCCTCTATTAAAATAACATGATTTTGTAATCTATATATATATATGTATATATACGTATATAAATGAATATTTGTCTGTATGTTCTTTATAGAATCGTAAACTATGCATTCAATCATGTGATGATCTTTAGCAAAGTTGTTGTGCATGAGCCCACGAAGGTTTGTAAATAGGTACGACCAATTTTCGACAGTTGGCGCCACTGCCATTCCAATGAATTTCATATATTGCCGTGACAGTTTATGCTGATTTGAATTGAAACGAAAACAGCGAACGAATGATGACGTTTCGAGTTGTGGGTGACATAAGAATTTATGTAAATTGTGAAATTCATGTCCGGCTCACATTGAACAGACAATATTGTGCGTATTTTTATATTTGGAAGCTTTTTTCGAATAGTTTTGTGCATTTCATTGAAAACCAACATGCGTGTATAACTACAACGGGATGCATCGGCTGGAAATTTTGTAAAACATTTATTGGAAATGGGCGAATGCAAATTGATGAATCTACGCAACGTATCACCTTGCCAGCAAACTTCTGTAAGATCACAGAAAGCATAGACGAATTGACCAAAAACATTGATGTCAATACCATCACTTCACCATTCAGAATGGAATACCGGGCGAAACGACAACATATAAGTCCATCGATACTGTGGTGAATCAAGACGAAGTTGTCAACTATCCAACTGAATTCTTGAATTCGCTTGATTTGCCAGGCATGCCACCGCACGTTCTTACATTGAAAATTGGCGCACCCATCATTCTTCTTCGAAACATAAATCCACCACGACTTTGCAACGGAACCAGACTCTCGGTCAAGAAAATGATGAACAATGTTATCGAGGCAACAATTTTGACTGGAAAACTCAAAGGTGGTGACGTACTGTTGCCACGTATCCCAATGATCCCGACAGATATGCCATTCGAATTAAAACGTCTGCAGTTCCTGGTACGACTCGCTTTCGCAATGACTATCAACAAAGCACAAGGACAATCGTTGCAAGTGTGTGGATTAAATTTGGAGAATCCATGCTTCTCACATGGGCGGCTTTATGTGGCCTGCTCACGCGTCGGAAAACCTTCTGATTTACTCGTTTACGCACCAGATAGAAAAACAAGAAATATTGTGTATCCCACAGCACTTCAATAAATATCGAATTGAAACGAAACGCTGCAATGTCAAAATTTTTTCAAAATGAACAAAATCAGTAAAACGACTCAAAATGAATTGAATATTTGTGTAATGTTTTTCGTTCAAATTTATTTTAGTTGGTGGCGTAGCAACGCGCGCAGGGTGCAGCTAGTTTGTTATATAAAAATAATAAAAATTTAGAATTTATTTATAAATCGCCTAGTGTCGACTCAACTTCTATCGCCGACTGTAAATTAATCACTTTAAAATTATATTTTTATTTGTTCAAACAACGTATGTCAATGTAAATGCAACCATGCTATTATTACCCGGAAATAAATTCATTTCCTTAACGGAATATTGATCTAACCATAGTTTTTAATCAATAAATCATGTAACACTCGCCTTAACGAAGGTTAATGTCATGCTTTCATAAACGTCAATATTGACTAGAAACGTGTATTTAGCGATATCAAAATACACTAATGTTTCGTTAAAAATAACAACCGTTCGACATATAGTATTACCTAAATAAATCTCTACGCGTGCCCTTATTTTTCGAGACATTTATCGTTTGCGTAATATTGATTTAGACGGCTATTTTGAGCTGCAATATTACATGTTCGATTAAAAATGTTCTATGGTTTTATCAGTTGTGGTAATAATTTCGTTTTTATAGCATACGTCGGTAAAGTTTCTTAGTGATAACTTAGGCAATATAACGTAAAAATATTTTGTACGTAGGAGGGAGCGTTTTTATATTCGCGGAATGGGGGATAAGGGGTGGAAATAAAAAAACCAAATTATTTTTCTTTTTCAATATATTCACCTGCAAGACGGATACATTTTTCACATCTTTCAATTTATTTATTTTTATGATTTCTCTTTATCTGCAAAATACGCCGAAACTGCCTCCTTGTCTTCATCATCGGCAGTAAATTTTTTACCCCGCAGCTCTTTTTTCATTTTCGGAAACAGGTAATAATTACTCGGGGCCAGGTCTGGGCTGTAGGGTGGGTGATTCACAATTTCGAAGCCCACCTTATGCAGGGCAGCTAACGCAACGCGGCTCTTGTGGACGGGCGCGTTGTCGTGCAAAAACAGAACACCTTTTGTCAATTTTCCCCGTCCTTTCTCTTTAATGGCTTCTTTTAGTCGCTCTAATATTGAAGCGTAATATTCTCCGGTTATAGAAACACCTTTATCTTTATAATCAATCAACAATATTCCTTCCTAGTCCCAAAATACCGTTGCCATGTGTTTCCCAGCTGATTGTGACACTTTAAATTTCTTGGGAGGTGCTGTGCCCTTTTTATGCCACTGCATGGAGTCTTGTTTGGACTCAGGTTCATAATGATGAACCCAAGTTTCGTCTCCAGTAACAATTCCACTCAATACACCATCCTTGTCTTCATTACAGAGGTCCAAAAATGCACGCGAACACTCTACGCGCTGTTGTTTTTGCGGAGGCGTGAGCATTCTCGGCACCCCTCTTGCGCTGACCTTAGACATGCCGAGATGATCGTGTAGGATTTTAAAAATTGTTGTATCGGATACTCCAACCATTTCTGCGAGTTGTTTCTTCTTTAGTCGAGCATCTTCGAGTACAATTTGTTCAACTTTTTGGAAAGTGCTGGCGTGGTCACCTCAATGCTCCTGAAGACGACCCGAGGCCCCGGCCTCGGGTCGTCTTCAAGGGATTCCCTTCCTTGTTTAAATAAACTATGCCACTTATACACCATGGTTTTTCCTGGACAAGAGTCGCCGTAAACCAATGACATCTCATTCATTATGGTCGTGACTGATTTTCCTTACCTGGTAAGGAACTTTATAACGGCACGATATTCGATTTTTTCCATATTTCACTTTTCACTCCTGATTATGTTACTTGGTTGACGATAGCTCAAAGACTAACTGTCTAATAACAATGAAACTTCGTATTTATACTAATTATGAGTCGCTGCACAGGCCACGCCCCCTATGCGCCTACTCACCCCTCTACAACCCGCTCATTCCGCGAATATAAAAACGCAATTCTTACTATAAAACATTTTTTTATTAAAATACAATATTTTGATCATTTAAAAATAATAAACCGTAACAAAATAGTACCCAATATGTGGAGCGAACTGCACTTCCACCATTTCTAAGTTATGTTACTAACATTATTGTTTCAGAACTGAAATATTACATATTACAAATGGTAATTCAACTAATTCTTACATAGGCTTAAAAGTCTATACATTATACAATATTTATAATAGTTCATTTTTAATTAAATACATCGACGATGTTATGCATCGAAGTAAGAAAATATACACCTGAGCAGCAGTTTCTTGTTCCGATCAATACCTTCTTCGTCGCAGCTGTCAAAATTAAACTAATCAAAGGATTTATCTAAATATCGGAATGTAAACATATAAATAGGCAACCTAAATTACAATGCATTTGCTTTACCAATTAGAGCGCCACCTATGTGTCATTCTCACTACTAGTCAAACTATCCTCGTGTATATATATAATAAAAAATCGTTTCGTTTTTGTATACTTTTTATAAATATTTTAAAAAATTATTAACAAAAATTTGCAGTGTACTTGTCTATAAAATGCGTTACCTCCTAATTGTATTGGCAGACACCGAAACTATTTCTTTATTCGTTTCCGTTTGAGTGAAAAAATCAATAAAATCCCGACCCCCTGCACCCTTATTACATTACTTTTGCTCCCTCACGTGCGGTAAATACGAGTTCGTACATACATTACAAACATGGGGTTTGAACTAGTACGCCTGAATTACTCGTTCCCTCAACGCTCGTTTGTTCATGCCGTACTAGCTTTAACATAAATATGTCACATGCATGATGAATAAGATGTAATTTAAGCCAAGGTGGCCTTGAAAAGGTTCCCCGACTGCTGTTATCTTTAATAAGTAACAAGCAGCCGTGTTATCTTACGAATGTTTTGAAAGTTCTCTTCATTTTTTCCTCTCCGACCTTCCAGATGTTTCTTGTTTATTAAACGTACAACATATGCACTTTGTGTGAATAATAAACGAATTTACTCAGCACTCACAAGTTGATAAAATTTTATAAAATAATTTCCAGATCTACAAGAAGAAACATGGTTTGTTTCAAGAAGAAAGATGCGTTTGAAACGTATGTAATTGAAAAGACTTTATTCAAAATTTGATTTGCAATAATTCTAAATACAGAAATATTTAACACAACTAGAATACAAACACAAAATCCACACCATAATCTGACCACAATTACCCAGCTTGTATGCTACCTATATGTGTTAAAGCAACGTGTGTCACGGTTGGCAAAATTTATCTGTTACAAATAATGACTGCTAAAGATAATATAATTTATAAAAGCTTCAATATATACACTACAATAATAATAATAATAATAATAACCTTCATTATTTAACTTACTTTTACAGGACAAATAGAAGAATATAGATACGTATTTACGAAAAGTACATCAAATAAAACATACTACTGTGGGCAAAAAATAGTAAGACTTTGTTCATAACTTTTAAATTTTTAATTTATTCTTCCAAATCTATTTCGTCCCCCTCAAAGTAATCCCCCCTGGCCCCAATACACTTGTGTCAACGTTCCTTCCAATTCTCGAAACAGTTGTTAAAGTCAATTTCAGGAATAACCTTCAATGCGCGTAGCGATTCACGTTTAATGTCTTCAATTGACTCAAAACGGTTTCCCCGGAGCGATCGTTTGAGTTTGCTGAATAGCCAGAAGTCTCACGGAGCTAAATCAGGCGAATACGGTGGTTGCGGCACGATATTGGTTGAAAATTTGGCGAAAAACTCACGAAGAATTAATGCAGTATGCGACGGTGCATTATCGTGGTGCAAAAACCAAGAGTTGTCGGCCTATAATTCTGGCCTCTTTTTACGAATAGCATTGCGCAAACGAAGCAATAACACTCAAATAGTATTTTTTGTTGACAGTTTGGCCGGTCGGAAGGAATTCGGAGTGCACCACACCTCGATAATCGAAGAAAACTGTCAACATAACCTTGATTTTCGACTTGCTTTAACGTGGTTTTTTGGGCTTCGGCTCACCTTTGATACGATATTCGGCCGATTGATCGTCTGTTTCCGGGTCATAAGCGTAGATCCAAGTCTCATCTCTAGTTATGATGCCTTTAATGTTGTCTTGATAGTCGGAAAGCATTGTTTCACAGACGTCAACGCGACTCTGTTTTTCGAAAAAATTGAGTGATTTTGGAACAAATCGTGCTTTCACTTTTCTTAGGCCCAAATGATCTTTCAAAATGGTTTTCACTGATCCTTCCGATATTCCAACGATGCCAGTAAGGTCTCTGACTGTTAATCGTCGATTCTCAAGCACCAATTCCTTGATTCTATTGACGTGTTGATCATCAGTTGATGTTGATTGCCGTCCTGGACGTGGTTCGTCATCAACGCGTTCTCGACCCTCTTTGCATAATTTGTACCAATTAAAAACACTTACTCGCGACAAACAATTATCACCGAAGGCCTTTTGCAACATTCTGAACGTTTCGGCACCAGAAATTTGATTCCGTACACAAAATTTAATGGAACTTCTTTGTTGAATAATTTCACTCATTGTAAAAATCGCGGAATGCACTTTTTGTACTTCAGAAAGACAAGCGGTTTCACTGTTTGCGAACAGTGAAACCGAACATGGAGGAAAAACATTTAGTTTCGCAAAGTGAACTCAATGGTTTGGTTCGTGATTTGAATTTATCGAAATAAAAATCAGAATTGCTCGCATCACGGATGCAAGAATGGAAATATCTTGACACTCATACAAAAGTCATTGTATATAGAACCAGAAATGAGGCGCTTTTACAGTTTTTCAAAAAAGAGGAGAATATATGCTTCTGCTATGACATCAACGGTTTGCTTGATGCGATGAATACACCATACGATGTAAATGAATGGCGTTTGTTCATAGATGGTTCAAAATACAGCCTGAACGCTGCTCTGATACACAATGGAAATATAAAACCATCAATTCCGATTGCTCATGCAGTACAAACGACGGAATGCTACGATACAATATGTAAAATTTTGACCAAGATAAAATATAAAGAGCATCAATGGAAAATTTATGGCGATTTGAAGGTTTGAAAATAAATTTAAAATCAATTTTAAAGAATAAATGATTTATATACTATTCCAACAGGTTATTGGTCTCTTGATGGGGATGCAATCTGGTTTACCAAATTTTGCTGTTTTTTGTGTCTGTGGGATAGCCGTGCAACTGACCAACATTACGTGAAAAAAAATGGCCAAGCCGTACTAATTATGAACCAGGAAAACAAAACGTCTCTTCTATACACTTGTGAACCCACAGAACATTTTCTTGCCACCTCTCCACAGGCTTGGCCTTATAAAAAACTTTGTCAAAGCGCTCGACCGTGAAGGACCGGCTTTTGAGTACTTGACCAAGTTATTTCCCAAATTGTCGTACGTCAAAATCAAAGAGGGAATATTTGTCGGACCTGATATTCGAAAATTAATGGCCGACAGAAACTTTACAAAATGTTCAACGCCCAATGAAGCAGCAGCATGGGTATCATTTCAAGATGTTGTTCACAACTTTCTCGGTAACCGCAAATCCCCGGATTTCAAGAAGATAATCGGCAGTTTGTTGCAAAATTATTGCAAGATTGGAGCTCGAATGTCTCTCAAAATACATTTTCTGCATTCTCATCTCGAATTTTTGCTGAAAACTTGGGTGATACACGCGACGAACAAGGAGAGCGACTACACCAAGATTTGGTGAAATTCGAAAAACGATATCATGGATTTTGGGACGGGGGCATGATGAGCGACTACTGTTGGACTTTAATGCGTGAAACAGATCCCAAACAGTACAAGCGACTCAGTTCGACTGCTCTTCATTTCTAATTTAACACTTTTTAATGAATAAAATGGAGATTAATTGTCAAAAATTGTAAAAGATATGTTTATTTAATATCTCGAAAACTAGAACCAAAAAAAAAAAAACGGAGTGCAGATTCGGATTCAGGGCCCCAAATAACTTTAGAAACAGCTTTTGGTTGCTTAGATCAAAAACCGTGTATACTTGTATTATTATTATAATTTCGACTTTGCTTATGTTTATTTGCCGTTCAGCTTTCCTTTACTAACAAAGGCAGAAATTACGACATTCTTCTTTTTTATTCAGAATCCAAGAAAAATTAGGCCCAAAATAAAACTGGTCTCATACCATAATAAAAAAATCGTCACTTGTTTATTGCCAATGACAAAAGTTAGAGTTTATTGCCCCGTATTATTAATAAAACGTACTTAATTTTAAAAACGCAGCTAATTAGAAATCATTTCATTTATATTGAGTGAACATGCAATAGTTTAGAAAAGAAAATTTTAATTAATAATTATAATCATTAATACAATTTAATAGTTTAATATTTAACGGTAGTTCATTAATAAATTGAAGGTTAAATTTTATATCGATGTTATAAAATGAATTTGTACCAATTATATCGCTTAATTAATATATTGAATGGGATACAATTCATTTTTAATACATCTTTTAGCCAAATTACGAGAATATTAGTATGCATAGCATTTACGCTTCGCGTTAGAGCGGAAAAAAATGACGTTGACTTAGTTTACCCATGCAACATCTACATTTTAATTATTTTAAGTGCATTAATATTTCAGCTACCTACTTAAAAGGTAATTTATATAGATCTAACGTGCAAACGTACTAAATAAAAGTGACGAGAGTTTTAATATTTTTCATCTCCAGGACACTAAAATTGTTATTTTTGAACACATATTCAACGCTTCCAATAATGAAATATACCAAAGATTGAGTGTTGTTAAATTGGGTAATTAAATGAGCTGTCAATTCTGAGCGGCGCATCAGATTAGCTGGGAGTCAAGACAGCGCCTCACAGAGTGAAATCAGTACATCGCGTCAGCTCGGTGAGAACAGTTGTATATTGGTACGTGTATAGCGTAATATGTCAGAA
The DNA here is from genome assembly GCA_031893035.1 of Dermolepida albohirtum. Taxonomy (NCBI): domain Eukaryota; kingdom Metazoa; phylum Arthropoda; class Insecta; order Coleoptera; family Scarabaeidae; genus Dermolepida; species Dermolepida albohirtum. The sequence goes on from JAVIWB010003310.1 coordinate 411,607, forward strand.
GACGGTATTAGTGCTACAAATAGTAGCAAACAATGTAAGAAAAAGTCGTTAAATTTTGTAATATATGCGTAATATACGAATAATTCTTCTCTTTGAGTTTATTCAGAAGAAAGAGTAGAATCATTCGTATTTTTTTATTTGCAAGCTATTGTATTTTTATTACAGTACTATTTTCCACTATTCCTTTCTCCCAGAACTGCAAAATAACTTCTTAAGTTATCCTAAAATTCCTAAGTTTTCTATATGTGCCAACTATAGTGGTTAATACGTACGATGTCTTTTAAGTTTTACATAGTGGGACATAGAGGGTGCCACCAATCAAATGTCAGTACTAAAAATTAACCTCCATCTTTAGTTAACCTAAATCCAAAGTTTCAGTGCGATATGTGCAGTGTTGTATCTACAATAAGCTGTCAAAGTTGACCAGTTAGTTAAAAGGTAGAATTAACCAAGAACATTTTCACGGAATAATTTTTTATAATTTTCGAAAGCAACTATCTCAACAAGAATGCGTCGCCGAGTTGGTTTCTGTTTTTGGCAATGAAGCACCAAATCAGTCAAAAATTTCTCTTTGGTACAGAGAATTTAAACATGAGCGGACTAGTCTAAGCGATGATCCAAGAACAGGTTCACCAAAAGCGGCAGTCACTTAGGAAAACGTCGATGCTGTGTGCAAGATCATCAACGAAGATCGACATGTGACATATCGCCAGATTGAAGCATTATTGTGGATTTTCAAAACCTTAATTCAAAAAATTTTGCATAAACAATTGTGTGTAAAATATTAGTTTCCTGTTGGATACCACATCTGTTGATCGACGAACAGAAAGCAACTATGGTGAATTGGTGTCAAGAAACTCTAGATCGTTTCAACGCCGGAAACTCTAAAAACATATACAACATTGTCAGTGGTCATGAATCTTGGATTTATTCATACGAGCCAGAAAATAAACGCCAGTCGTCTGTTTGGGTATTCCAAGGTGAAGAAAAGCCGACAAAAGTCATCCGTTCTCGAAGTGTCTCCAAAAACATGGTCGCGACAGTTGTTTCGAAAGCGGATCATGTGATAGCAATTCCTCTACAAGATAAAAGAACTATTACTGCCGAGTGGTATACAACCATTTGTTTGTCGCAAGTCATCGTTACGGGTGATGAAAAATGGATTCATTACAGCAACCCAAAGAGAACAAAATCATGGTGACTGCCCGGTCGTGCCTCTACGTCGTTAGTTCGGCCGAATATTCACGCTGCGAAAGTTTTGCTGCGTATTTGGTGGGATCAGGGCGGTGTTATTTATTATGGGCTGTTGAAACCAAACGAAACCATCACTGGGGAACGGTATTGAACTCAATTGATGTGATTGAGCCGAGCACTGCGCGAAATCGGTCACAATACGAGCAGAAACACGAAAAAGTGATTCTACAGCATGACAACGCTCGGCCTCACGTTGTCAAACACGTTAAAACTTACTTAGAAACCCTCAAATGGGAGGTCCTACCCCACCCGCCATATTCCCCAGATATTGCGCAGTCCGATTATTACTTGTTCCGTTCGATGGCACATGGTCAGGCTAATCAGCAGTTCCGCTCATATGAAGACATCTCAAAATGGCTTAATTCGTGGATAGCCTCACAAGACGAACACTTCTACTGTGACGGTATTCGAGCTCTGTCGGAAAGATGGGAAAAAGTTGTCGCTAGCGATGGGCAATATTTTGAACGATTCATTTGTAAACATTTTTTCACAATAAAGTTGCATTTTCATCAAAAAAAACAGCGAGAACTTAGTTGCGCACCTGATACAAAACTTAAAAGACAACCCATGTACTTATAAGCGAGGCTGTATAAATCGAAACTTTGCATTAAAGAAAACAGTTAAGAGATCCATATTTTCTCAAGAATTTTGATGAGTAACGAGATTATATACGCCTGGGCTACTACAAAATATGTAATTAATACGAATAAATAAAAAGTTATTAAAAATAAGTATCTGCGAATCTGAAATTACAGTTTCACATTTGCAGTTACACTGTTAGTCATTTCAGAACATGGCAACAATTACAATCTTCAAGAAAGTACTTTTAATTTTATTTAATAAACGAAACAATTAGAGTGTTTTGATTTGCTTAAACTTAGGATTATAACACGTACAGTAAAAGTAATCCAACAATCATAATTCACAGACGTTTATTAAAAATTCATAAACTTTCGTTACACAGCTGAAAGACAATAAGTCTTGTATTATGCATTAACTTGTTTTCTAACATTTCTTTTCCAAACAGGTATATACAGTCAGAGACTAAAGTTTAAATACACCTCAAAAATTGTATGTTTAAAGAAAAGTAAACGTTTCAGAAAAACTTATAGTATGTTATGCAGTTTTATTTGTCTTCATAAATAACAAAAAAACGATAACAAAAAATACTTTGTACATTGCAAACATAACGGTAAGTCCCACAATAACAATAAAATATAGCGGACAAAAGTTTAAATATATCTTGCAAAACAAAAAACTCCCTTTCTCAAAAACAAAGTACAGTTATATTTTATGAATGTACATATGTTTCGATAAATTTTTTTTTTTAAAGCCACCACTTGTTATTAGTAACGGTCTTATTGTCAGCATTGGAAGTTCTATTGAAAATTATGGGCAAAGGCAAAGAAATTGAGTCCAGCGTTAAACATTTAATAATAAAACATTTTAAGGAAGGAAAATCCTATCTAGAAATAGGAAAATTATTAAATATACGATTTTCTAGTATTCAAAATATAATTAGAAAATATAAGCAAACTGACTCAGTAGAAAATATGCCAAGAAGCGGTCGACCAAAAAAACTTTCCAGTCGTGATGTTAACCATATCGTAAGAGAAGTAAAAAAGAATCCAAGAATAAGTGTCCCAAAACTTGCAGATGATATCGCTAATAACTACAACAAGCACGTGCATCTAAAAACTGTTCAAAGAGCATTGCGAGAAAATGGACATAAAAGCAGAGTTCCCCGAAAAAAGCCACTGATAAGTGAAAAAAAAAAACAGACGACTTAGACTGGAGTTTGCAAATAAGTATAAAGACAAAGACGCTGGGTTTTGGAGAACAGTTCTTTTTACAGACGAGAGCAAATTTAATTTATTTGGAAGTGATGAGCGTTCAAAAGTCGGGCGCAAGTCAAACACTGCCCTTCAAACACAAAATTTGGTTCCTTCGGTAAAACATGGAGGTGGCAATGTAATGGTTTGGGGAGCGATTGGAGCAGCCGGGGTTGGGAATTTGGAGTTTATTGATGGCATAATGAATCAACATCTTTACAAGAGTATATTGGAAAGAAATTTGCAAGTATCCGTCGACATCTTGGGCCTTGGACCCCGTTAGATCTTTCAACAGGATAAGGATCCCAAGCACACCGCACTTTTTGTGAAAGAGTGGTTGCTTTATTATGCTCCCAGGCAGCTCCATAGCCCACCTCAATCACCAGATTTAAACACAATTGAGCACGTTTGGGATTTAATGAAGCGGAAATTAGCGAAAACTGCAATAACAAGCAAAGAGTCGCTAAAAGAAGCTCTTAAAAAAATCTGGTCTGAAATATCGCCCTCTGAAACAGAAAGCTTGGTACTTAACTTGCAGGCAGTTATCGATAGCCACGGCGGTCCAACAAAGTATTGAAATGTTTTTCTTTTTTAAATTATTTAAAAAATGGAATAACATTCAAAGATGTAAATATGTTTGTATTTAAACTTTTGTCCAGTGAATCTTATCGTATTTTTAAGAATTACCGTTATGTTTGTAATGAAGTCTATACCATATTTTTTGTTATCGTTTTTTTGTTATTTATGAAGACAAATAAAACTGCATACTATAAGTTTTTCTGAAACGTTTACTTTTCTTTAAATATACAATTTTTGAGGTGTATTTAAACTTTAGTCTCTGACTGTATGTGTCTATGGTGTGTATAAATCTTTAAAGCTGTGTAACATATAAATTATATATGCATGTCTCTTAATGGTGGAAATGTAAATTGGTAATTATAAATGTATTTTTATAATAGGAACAGATTGTATGCGCATAAATTAATTTTAATTGGAAAACAATAAATTGTATATTAGTCATTCATTGTCGCATTTAACTTAATTATGTAAATTTTATTGTCGACACCGGTTTAAAAATATTGTAATTTCTACATTGGAAATATAATCTTTGATTTTATTTATTTCTAATTATAGAAGCACTTCCTTTGTTTATATGTACATATACGAGGATAGCCGTTTATATTTCGGGAACTGGCAACACTGTTAGTGTTGCCTCCAGTCTGATGATTGTATCGTGAAGTTTGTCATTTTTGACAATATATTTGACAGTTTTATTATCCGGTCGATATTTCTACTGTTGACAGTAACTTGATAATTTTATATCAGCGAAAAAATGGAATTAACTCGCGACCATTTTCGTGCATTTACTTTCCATAACTTTCAGCGTGGATTATCTCAATAAGAATGCATCGACGAGCTGAATTCTTTATAAGGTGATGAAGCACCATCGAAAACTACAGTATATTGTTGGTATAGTGAATTCAAACTTGAACGGCGTTCTTTGGACGATGAATTTCGTGAAGATCGTCCCACAAATATTGTTGTGTCGGCAAACATTAATGCAGTGTCTGAATTGATAATGCAAGGCCGTCATGTGACATACCGTGAGATCGAGGCGTCTTTAGGCATTAGTAACACCAGCGTGCATAAGATCTTGCATGAACATTTAGCCGTTACGAAGCTATGGTCACGTTGGGTACCACGTAATTTGACAACCGCTCAAAAAAGGACTCGCTTCGATTGGTGCCAAGAAACGCAAAAAAAATACAATGGCGGTGCTTCAAAGAACATTTATAAAGTCGTTACAGGTGATGAATCTTGGATCTATACGTATGAGCCCGATAATAAACAACAGTCGACTGTGTGGTTATTCCAAGATGAGCCAAAACCAACAAAAGTTTCGTGCTCCAAGCACATCAACATAAATGGTCGTCTGTTTTTTCAAAAGAACCGGTCACATTGCAACCGTACCTTTAGAGACTTGTAGAACGGTTAATTCCGAATGGTACACAACTATTTGTTTGCCAAATTTTTTTTAATAAATAAGGAAAACAAACCGAAAACGACAGATCATTCTCCACCATGACAATCATGAGCTCTCATAGGTCGGTTCAAACAATTGAATATTTGACCGGGCAAAACATTGAATTGCTGAGCCATCCACCGTACAGACCTGATCTAGCACCCTGTGATTTCTTTTTGTTCCCACACGTGAAGATTAAACTTCGTGGTCAACGGTTTTCTACGCTGGAAGAGGCAGTTGAGGCATTCGAAACTCATATTTTGGAGATATCGCCTTCACAGTGGCAGCAATGCTTTTCGGATTGGTTTAAACGAATGCAAAAGTGCATTGATTTTCGAGGAGAATATTTTGAAAAGCAATAAAACTATTTTTAATAATAAAAATTTCTTTTTTGTTTGCTATTCCAGAAATATAAACGGCGATCTTCGTATAGTACTTATAATATATATATAATTAAGTATTTGGTTACGTATTACAATAATAATTTTTTAATGTCTTAACAGATACAGACTCCAATTGCAAGAAATACATATAAGATTAATAATAAATAAGTTCATTTATTCAAACACAAAAAATTTAATAAAAATATAAAATGTTAGATATATATATATATATATATATATATATATATATATATATATATATATATATATATATATATATATATATATATATATATATATATATATATATATATATATATATATATATACATATATATACACATATATAATATAAATTATTTTAGAACTAAATATACAAAAACAAAAAATTAGTACTCAACCAAACAACAAAGTCTTTTCTAATTAAAACTATATCCTAAAGGAGTCGCTGAACAAATTATTGACGTATACTATACATGTATGTATACCAGTGGAACCTCGTAAAATACATTGATTCTTTCCCTAGGTATTAAAAAGGCTGCAGACGATCTAGTATTCAGTCTGGCTATGATATAATCAATATAAGGCAGTACCTTTGCAGAATTAATTAAGTTATGGATAATGTTGCGCATTTTGTTCGGAATGCAAGGATGTATTGTGGGGACAACCTCTCGATATGAATAACAACAGTGGGAATAGTTAGGTCCGAGTTAGTACTATGTGGATATATATCACACAGATTATTAATTATTATACTGTAAATATTATAATTATTAAAGTTAATTATATTTTGACTCATAATGCAGGGATGTATTGTATTGTGGTACAGACGATCGTACTCAATAACAGCCGTGAACGACAGTCTGAATGTAAATGTTATCGCTTTGTGAATTATTTATAAAATCACAACTGATATTATGTTGTTTTACAATTGAATAATTTCACTTTTTTTAAAATATAATAAATAATAATGATGTTTGACAGTTAAATGTGGCCCCATTAACCTTTAATGTCACTGCACTAAAAAGTAGTGCCTATACAAACGTATTATTTATTAGTAAAATTTCGATTGTTGTACAAATTACGTGTGCGAAGACCTTTTCCCGTTTTTCCGCAAATATTCACCTTGTATATTAAAATAATAAAAATTGATAGAAACATTGTATCTACTGAGTTGAAGAACCTAGCACAACCATTCGACAACTGATAATTATTAATCGATACTCCAACCATGACTATTTCACGTTTTCACTAATATTAATTCTTTTTTTCAACGTTTTGTGGAAGTTTATTTCTAAATACAAAATAGAGTAATTCGTTAAAGTTACTTCGGATGTTCCGTTTTTCTATACGGTTCAGTATCCCCCCTTTTGTCAGCGTTCATTATCTCAAAACTATTATGGTAATTTAGTTTCGGGTGTGGATGTGGAATGAAACAATTTAGCTAATTAAGAGACCTCCTAGTTTCGTAGAATAAAATGTTGGGGCGTGAGCTTACACTTTCGGATGGAATCATTTTACTGTACTGTTAAAAATATTCGTAAGTGGAGTATATGTTCTTTATTTCAAACTTTAATTAGTAAAATTAACAACCTGTATAAATAAACGCCATTATCATTTTTGTATAGCTGAACTATATATTCTCTCTGGTTATTTAAAGAATTAACTGTTTTAAACGTGGAATGGAAAATACATACATACAAATATGTAGGGAAATTCAGAAATTAATATTCTCAACACAAAAGGATACAGTTGAAATGTATCTAACAATTTTATTTTTCTATATAATTCCCAAAATGATTTAGTGTATCGATGAGCCTTGGTGAATAGAAATTGTCCAGAAACATATTTGAAGAATAAAAAAACTACTTACACACGAGAATAACATTTTAGACGGAGGCCATTGAAATGCAAATTCTTGCTAGTTGTGGTGTAATATTACGAAGAAACCAATCGCATACCGGGTGTTCCACAAAAACCTTTAAACACTATTACACCTTCATTTGATATTGAATACTTCCAAATGCAAGGTTCTGTCTTACACCCGTAGGAAATCTTTACTAAAATACAAATATGAGGTTGCTTCTGCTCCTCTCCTTAGATGTGATGTGGTAAATAAAGGATTTGGGTGTGTATTTTGATATTGAGTTATCTTTTAATATCCATGTTACCAAAGTATTGGGTTGGCAACTAAGTACTTTCGGACGTAACTTCAGAAGCAAGTAGTGCGTGATTTTTATTAAAGCTATTAGTTGTGGGTTAATTTTAAATGGGGTGCAGAAACGAACATTTTCGACATATTTTACTATTTTATTTCCGTAAAGGAAAGAAAACTGCTGCGGCTCACAAAAAGATATGTGAAGTTTATGGTGCTAATTGCTTAACAGAGCGCACGTGTCGGAATTTGTATAAAAAATTCCGTTCTGGAGATTTTTCCCTCAAAGATGAGCAAGGTTCTGGTCGGCCTACTGAAGTTGATGATGACCAAATCAAAGTTGTAATTGAAGAGGATCGTCATATAACTGTTTGAGAGGTTGCGGAGAGGCTACATGTATCGCACACAACAATTGAAAAACATTTAAAATGTGTTGGGCTAGTTAAGAAGCTTGATATTTGGGTACCTCACGAATTGAAAGAAATTCCTTTAACACAAAGAATCAATTTTTGCGATATGCACCTTTGACGAAATGAAACCGACCCTTTCTTAAAAAGAATCATCACTGGTGATGAAAAATGGGTCCTGTACAGTAACATAGTTCGAAAACGATCATGGAGCAAACACGATAAACCAGCTCAAACCACATCGAAAGCTGAATTGCATCCAAAAAAGATCATGCTGTCAGTTTGGTGGGATTACAAAGGTGTTGTGTTTTTTGAGCTGCTTCCAAGGAACCAAACGATCAATTCTGATGTTTACTATCAACAATTAATAAAACTGGATGAAGCAATCAAAGAAAAACGGCCAGAATGGTCAAATCGGAAAGGTGTAGTTTTCCACCAAGATAATGCAAGGCCTCACTCATCTTTGGCAACTCGTGGGAAACTATTGGAGCTTGGCTGGGAAGTGATGCCACATCCCCCATACAACCCCGATCTAGCACCATCTGATTACCATTTATTTCGAAGTTTGCAGAATTCTTTGAATGGTAAAACTTTCACAAATGACGATGACCTTCACTCGCACCTGGTTCAGTTTTTTGCTGATAAGGACCAGAAATTTTATGAGCGCGGAATCATGCATCATTGAGCAAAATGGAATATATATAATTGATTAAAAGCTATTCTTTGTTTAAAAAAAAAGTGTTTTATTTTATACTACAAAACCGAAAGTACTTAGTTGCCAACCCAATAGTTTCATCGGCATATGGTATAATGGGCTTTATATTGCGAAATGCTAAACAATTTAATAATATATCCACATTGACAACTGTATACATTTCACTAGTCCGTTCAAGATTGGAGTATGACTCGAAAGTGTGGAATCCTTATTACGAAGTCCAAAAAAATACTATAGAATGTGTGCAAAGACGATTTTTGAAATACCTTTGGCTTAGATATCACTGCGTCTACCCTTACAGAGGCTTTCCTTATGACACCTTATTGAGTACCTTTGCCATGCCTTCATTAGAGATGAGACGGGTTATATCCGGTTTGTCTTTCTTGCAAAGGTTAATCCATGGTCGGATAGATTCTCCGAAGCTTCTGTGTGGAGTCAATTTCTATGTGCCGCGTCTTGCTGCTTGAAATGTTTAGACTTTCTTTACTCCACTAGCACGCACCAATATACACTACCGTCTATAAGTTTAATCGCACCACAGATAATTGTAATTGCAGAAGGAAATGAAATATTTAAGTTAATATATTGAAATTTTATCCAAACTAAAATCATTTTACATATTTGCACGTTATTTAACAGGAGTATTTTGTATAAACGAATGAACTCCTTATTTTCTCTTTCAAGAAATAATATTCAGGTAAGAAATATAATGAGGGCGTCATGGAGATTATCCCTTGCTCGGAATTGTTTATTGTATGGTTTATTACGTGGACGTAATAGCCAGTCTTTACCTGATATTTGTGTGCTTGTAAGGGTATGTTTTATGTCTATTACACAGTGAATAATCAGTATTCACGTTGTTAATGCAGTGTCAGCAAGTGCTATCGAGTAAGCGTATTTCTTTTAATTGCGTTTAAAACATGACAAGGAGAAAACAACTAACTCTTGAACAAAGGGCAAGAATTATTGCTTTGCACGAAACAAAGCTTTCTAATAGAGCAATCGACCGACAACTAAAAGTTTCCGAGTATTGTGTTCGTCAAATTATAAAGAGAATGACAGAAACTGACCAACTCGGGGACAGAAAACGAAGTGGACGGCCGAGGATAACTACTAAAAGAGAAGATGAGTATATGAAATTAATGTCCTTGCGCAATCGTCGCCTTAAAGCCCCGCAAATAGCGGCACAATATAACGTGCACCACGAAGCCACGGTTAGCGTAACAACAACCAAACGCCGTTTAGCTGAAGCTGGACTTAGAGGTCGAGTAGCAGTAAAAAAACTACGTCTGTCTGCACAACACAAACAAAAAAGATTGGCCTGGGTGAAAACACACAGGTACCGAATTGTCGAAGAATGGAAACAAGTCTTATGGAGAGATGAATCCAAATTTGAAATTTTTGGAAATAAACGCCGTACTTTTGTTTACCGGCTTGTTGGAGAGAGAATGTTAGATGAATGTGTGATTAAGATAGTGAAACATGGTGGTGGAAATGTGTTGGTTTGGGGTTGCTTTGGAGGTGGGCACATCGGAAAATTGGTACAAATCACAGAAAGAATGACAAAAGAAGTCTGGGTATATTGCATGAGCATGCTCTTCCGTCAGCGGGGGTTTGTTTATCAGCAAGATAACGACCCCAAACACACAGCAAAAATTGTAAAAAGGTTTTTCGCAGACCAAACTGAAAGAGGAATCCTTACATTACATGACATGGCCACCGCAAAGTCCGAACTGCAATCCGATAGAACTGTTATAAGACTGTTTGGATCCTAAAGTGCGTAAACTACTACTAGCAAGACAGATTTTTAGGGTAAGTTGCGGAATGCGTAATTTTGAATTGATTTAGTAAAAGGAGCATTCGGCATTTTGCTAAATATTTTCAGTTTTAAATTTTTATTAATGAATGATGCTTTACGATGCGATCTGCTTCTAGGTTTGCGGGCTGGAACCGCGTCACTTGTATATCTGCCGACGTTTCGTACCCATTTGTATGGGACATCTTCAGGACTGAACTACTGCGCTAAAACGGATGCTTTACGACTTATGGTTATTTTATCAATGATGAATTTGAAAAGTAAGTAACAAAAGCAATCTCACATTGATGACAATTTAAATAGTATATTGCTGACTACAGATAAATGGCATTGCTCACCCTGTAGCTGTTAGAGTTACTGTACATGACAGGTTTCCATATTTCATTATCCAATTTCTTTTAAATTTGATATACGTTCATTATTTGTTTATTGTCGGTAATTTTTTATCATGCCATCATTTTTGCTCAATATTACACGAAACACATTGACATTTATACATTGCACGAATACGTTTGATATATGGTACGTTTCTGTTTCTTCCGAATTCTAATTTTAAAGCCTGGATCTTGTTTCCGCGCGTTTCAATTCTCCAAATAATACGCACGCTTCGTATAAAGGGTTTATACGCGGATATTTATCTTGATATGCTTCCGTTGAACTTCCGTCCTATTTTAATGATTTACAACATACAAAACTCACACATACATACCTCAAGGGTACTGCAGCTTTTTACGATTGTAATTACCTTTTAATTACGTCGCGTTTGATAGCTTTGACTAATTTTATGTCACCAGTTACTGGAAATATAAATAGTACCGTTGCTTTTATACTTTTTAATTTTTTATTAATCAAAGATTTCTTTTTCTTAATTAATTCTTGAGTAATATTATTTGTTAAATTTTGACCTTGATGATTAAGATTCCTATTTCTTCCTCGGTTATCGTCAAAAAAAAATCACTAATCAAACAACGTACCTTCATTTCTTAATTGTATTGTTAATAAATTGAAAGTCTATTAAACTCTGGCAATCTCTATCCTGGAACGTATTTTCCCAAAAGTTTCGAAATTCCTCACTGTCTACAATATTTTGTGGAATATTGCACACACTCAACATAAAAATAAAGTCATAGAAATTTATAATATAGTACATCACGTTGGGCATTTAATCAGTATTGTTCGCTATTAACATGTCTTTTATACACAAAAATAATATACGTTAAAATGTTGATATTACAAACAATACATGTAATAATAGCGCCAGTGTATTCTAATGCCGAAAATCGGTTAAGAAATCTATTAATACTCGTCGAACATAACAAAGAACCCCGTCGATTCGCCATCATGAATCTAATCCGGCATTCATACACATACTATACGCATATGAATTTCTACTTCGAGTATATCCGACCGCTTTTGAAATATATCATCGTCGCCAATGAGTGCGTACTCGTTTCTGCTGGTTTAGTAATGAATTTAGCAAGGAAGTTATTATCGAGACTGCTGTGAAGACGACGGTAGAATAACATTCGAAACGTCAAAATACCTAAATTCCACAAACGATAGAAGTACCTCAAACAACAACTCGTATAATAATTTGTAGGGCAATCTTCTTTTAAAAAACTTCCGAGAACAATAGAATATCACAGAATCTAACTTCTAAAGCACCAATATTAAAGGGTGTTTCAAATTGCGCGGTTGTTTTTAAAAATAAATAAAATATAAATGGCGCACTGAATTTGTCTGGGTATGTGGGCATTTAAAAAGTGTGATGTATGACATTTATAAAAATGGCTTCGTACACGGTACAACAACGCGTTCAAATTGTTCAATTATTTTATGAAAATCAGCGTTCTGTGAAAAGAGTTTTTAGAAAATTACGTGAATTTTATGGTTTGCATAATTGTCCATCTGAAAGCACTATTGGTCGAATTATTAAAAAGTTTCAAAGTGAAAAATACAGCCGTAGTGGTCGTTCACAAGAAAATATTGGTTTGGTTCGTGAAAGTGTTGCTGAAGATCCTGAAATGTCCATTAAACGACGTTCACAACAACTTGGACTTAGTGGATTAATAATATGGCGTATTTTACACAACGATTTAGCTCTGAAAGCATATAAGGTTCAAATAACACAGGAACTGAAGCCATTAGATCATTTAAAACGTCGTTCATTTGTCAATTTCATCAATAAACAACCAGCTGATTTTTTTCAAAAAGTAATATTTTCCGATGAGGTACATTTTGAACTGGCTACGTTAATAAACAAAATTGTCATATCTGGGGTGAGGAAAATCCACGAATTATTCATGAGAAACCTATGCATCCTAAACGAGTTACCAATTGGTGTGCATTATGGTCAGGTGGTGTAATTGGACCTTACTTCTTTGAAAATGCTGCTGGTGAAGCTGTAACTGTCAATGATGATCGATATCGTCGGATGATAACAGAATTTTTGTGGCCTGAATTAACGAATATTGATCTAGAGGATATGTGGTTTCACCAGGATGGCGCTACACCTTACTTTGCACACGAGTCAATTGATTTATTGAGAGAAAAATTTCCTGGACGTGTAATCTCAAGAAACCGTGAAGTTAATTGGCCATCAAGATCATGTGATTTGACACCGTTAGACTATTTTCTTTGGGGTTATGCGAAAAGTCAGGTTTTTAAAAACAATCCACAATCAATTCCTGCTTTGAAAGATGAAATTATTCGTGTCATTGGTGAGATAGAGCCTCAATTATGTCAAAATGTCATTGAAAATTTTAACAAAAGAGTGAACGTCTGTGGAGCTGCAAGAGGAGGCCATTTGGTAGATATTATTTTTCGCATGTAAATGTCATAACTGATACTTCAATTACCAATAAAAAGTTTTTGAAAGTGAATGCAAATTAAGTGTTTTATTTATTCTTTAAAAAACCGCGAAATTTGAAACACTCTTTACTATTAGTCATTATGAATTTATTATTTTATGTTCCACCATGTTAATTGATGACAAAAATTCATTCCTTACACCGATTACGTTTCTCATTTGCCTTGCAAGTAAGTGGCTGCCGCTTGTTTTTCACCGTTATCGCGTAAGTAAATTTGAATTTCCATCGCATAATCAATTTCTAGAGAACCGTAACCGTAGAACCGTTTGTAGGTATCATTAAAATGCACGCACACACAAATTATTGGATTTTTCGATCGTTCCGCATCATAATGTCATAAAATCAGGTAGACAGGCCGAGCGCGTCCCTGTTCCGATTTACTTCGATTCATTCAATTCATCAGTGCGACGAACAAAAATCATTTCACGTTCATCGATTCAACTCGGATTGTTGTTTTGAGCGATTTTCGTGTTTTGTATACGCGCGAGAATCGATGACCCTTGCTCGATTGCATTCAGTCTCACGCGGCGTGCCCATCGCCCGTAATGTTATTTTTGAAACACATTGCGTGCCTTCCTTTTAGATTCGATTTATTTATACGTATGTACAAAGTACATTACAATTCCATTAATTCTGTTCAAGTTTCGATTACGAGGGTCACTATAGGTGTGCGCATTATAAATATGAAATTAACTGTAGAAAGAATATGCGGTAAAATTAATTATTTACACTACCACAATACCATCTGCGTACAGTTAAAATCACAAAAATCTCTGGATTAAAGCATTTTTATTCTCATATACCAGGTGTACCGGAAAGTCATTACTGGTTTTTTCGCAAAAAAACTACATAATTTTCAAGAAAATGGAAAAATTTATTTATTCAAAGTATTTGGCCATTTAATTCTACACATCTTGCCCATCTTTCAGACAATTTATGGATGCCATCCCGAAAAAACTGTTTGTTCTTTGAGCAAAACTATTCATTTTCTAACTTCTTCGAAATTGGCGAACTGCTGCTCTGCAAGCGCCTGTCCCATTGATATGAAAAGATGATAGTCAGGCGTGTTATCGTACTGTAAGATCACTTTACCGTGTTTCCGGGCCCATTCTGGACGTATTTCTATCAATGCTTGGTTCAAATCTGGTCCCACCAAACACAGCATTGTCTTGCGACCAAAACGATTTGGCCTTGGAGTCAATGGGGCGGCTTTGCCAGGTGATAACCATGATTTTTTGCGCTTGGGGTTTTCGAAATAAATCCATTTTTTATCACCCGTCACTATTCAATGCAGAAATGACTTCCGATCATACCTTTGAAGCAGCATTTCACTGACGATTGTTCGATTTTCTATTGATTCTCCTCCATGCTTGGTGATGAATGCAATGGATGATTCGAGGGTTCGTCCTCGCGCTGATCTTCGGACAAACTTCTTCTTTTTGAACCGAATATCTCAAATTTTAATTCGTCGGTCCAGAGCACTTTTTTCCTCTTTTCCAGTATCCATAATAATTTTTTTTAGTACTTAACTAGATAAATACCAAAGAATATGCATCTAATATTAATCGATTAAAGCTAATACCACCTCATTCCACAATAATTTTCGTATTCTGTATATGCATTTCGAAAACAAAGTTGCCATCATCAGCAGATAATTAATCACATCTTTCGACGGTGTAAGAATAGTATAGACTTTTGTCTCCGTGCGGATTTTATCGTAGTTACAGGTGCGACACTGTGATTATCCGGTGATGATGACAACTTAGTTGTCAAAATACGTGTACGAAATATGAAAATTATTTTGGAAAGGAGTTATATTAACCTTAATTTATTAATTTAATCAACCACAGTCTCCATTTAACTTACCATACACGTATTATGTTTATTTTTTAATGTAAATTTAATAATCTATTGGTTTTAATTAGACTATAATATTGTTTATTTGAATAAGATGAAAATATACACGTGGGCAAAGCACTTATGGTCGGTAGTCTACTATACAGTTCATTTTTACCGTGTTTTTCTCTTTCATTCCAATATTTAACATACAGAAGAGCGACACATGCATTAACATAGTGTGTCGTAGTTTATTTATCGATATATATATATATATATATATATATATATATATATATATATATATATATATGTTTTTGATAGCCATTATAGTTTGTTAGGTTATGTAGTGTGATTATCCTTGTTTCATACTTTCATTTATCAATTGGATTATAAATACGAACAAATAAATTAATACAGTTATTGTCGATAAATTATGGGTAAGTATTTTGTTAACGATTTCACTGAAAAGTGTGTATTAGATATTAATATTTTATCTTTATATAATCTTATGTAGGGTTAGTTAATCACAGAACCCTTTTATCTATTTGCATTTGTCCGTTGCCTGATATTCATTTCAACTTGCATTTATTATAATTGTTTAGATACTTAGAAATTTTCAACCGTAATAAACCATTTAACTCTCATCATAAATTATAATATATAATTGGTTTTACCCAAGAATTAATGCTTTACCTACAATTTCAAGGTTATGTGTGTTTACCTTTATAATATAGGGTATTAAGTATTAATAAGAGTAAGCTTTTAATGCTAATTTTACTACTTTAGTGAAATTATATCTCCTGGGTATGGGAATTATATTTCCCTACAATAGTCATTTTATTGTATGGTATTTCTTAGGAGTAATTGATATTAGGAGTTCTAAACTGCCCCTTTTAATTACTTAAGGTTTGCCATACTGCAATTCTATTAGTGAAAGGGTGCATTTATGCAAAATCGGTTACATTTACCTAGACTGACTCGATATTCTCGTGAAATTTAAGTTTCATTACATCCGTCAATAGACAAGGGCTCCTCGTAAAACTGACTTTGTGAAATTGTAATTTATAATAGAAGTATAGACTTAAGAAATAAAGTAAATATTTTCAAACCTATCTTTTATTAATTTAGCAAAAATAGGTGAAAACCCACCTTAAGTAAACGCATTTTGTTTTACTTTTTTTTACAATATTTTACATAGTAATAAATGTAATAAAATAACGACTTAATGAATAACAAGTGAGCAACAATGATTGACTTGACCTTTTACTACTTTCCGCACGCCCCATATCAGTACTTACTTCCTTTTTTCTATCTGAAGTTAGCAGTTTAGTAATTTCTAGTGAGTTTTCCTACTTTATGTTTATGTCATTAACCTTTCATTGACGTACAGTGTACAGAACTTGTTTTGTGATTAATATCTGGTATTTGTTGTTTACATAGTAGCTAGCATATTTTTATTATAATTATTAGAATTGCGTGAGACACTGTCTAATTTCACTTTTAAGAGGAAGTAAATATTGAGGTGATATGCATGGAAAGAAGTGTAGGATCAGGTCACTCATTGATGCTCACATCGTATCTTTGTTGCAAATACTGCTGGGTAAAACGTTAAATTCAGTTTGTTTTAAACGTAGATTATTTTTAGTTTTAATACCATTTAAATTTGATTTTGAAACGTGTCTTAATTTGGCTGATTTAACAAATACGAAGATAGTTTGACAAGTAGTGAGAATGACACATAGGTGGCGCTCTAATTGGTAAAACAAATTCACTATAATTTAGATTGCCTATTTATATGTTTACATTCCGATATTTAGATAAATCGGTTGAGTAGTTTATTTTCGACAGCTGATTGAAAAAGAAGCAACACGTCGTTTTGTTAAAATGGAAAAAGCTGAGTATCGTGCGGTGATTAAATACTTCGTAATTAAGGGTAGGAAAGCTACCGAAATAAAAGATGAGTTATGGGAAACATTAGGTGAATCTGCTCCATCATCCGCCACAATAAGTAGATGGGTAATTGAATTTAAACGTGGTAGAACAAGCTGTGTTGATGAAGCGCGCTCTGGAGCACCCAAAATTGTGACTTCTAAGGAAATGATTATAAAGATCCATAATATTATTACGCAAGATCGACGACTCAAAGTGAGAGAGATAGCAGACATGGTAAACATTTCACCAGAACGCGTACACCACATTCTAACGAAAGAATTGGGCCTTTCCAAGCTTTCGGCAAGATGAGTGCTGCGATTGCTTACGACTGATCAAAAGTACTCTTGTTTGCGCATTTCCAATGAGTGTTTTGACCTTTATAAGCGGAATCCGGTTTAATTTTGTAGGCGATTTGTTACTTGCGATGAAACTTGGATACACTACAGTACACCCGAAACTAAACAACAGTCGAAACAATGGTTGGAACGTGGTTCTGCACCTCCAAAGAAAGCGAAAACCACTTTATCGACAAACAAGGTGATGGCATCAATTTTTTGGGATTCAAACAGCATTTTGATCATTGATTACCTTCAGAAAGGTGCCGCAATAAACGGACAACATTATGCAGAACTTCTACAAAAATTGAATGTTGAGATTCGTGCTAAACGGCCAGGAATGGCAAAGAAAAAGATTCTGTTTCACTAAGACAACGCCCCCTAGCATACCAGCACAGTTGCATGTCCAAAATCCACGAGTTGCATTTCCAATTAGTACCGCATGCGCCTTATTCGCCGGATCTAGCCCCTTCCGACCTCCAACTTTTTCCAAAATTGAAAACGGCACTAGGTGTAAAGAAATTTTCGTCTAACGACGAGCTTATCATCTTCGTAAATGAGTATTTTGCAAGCCTTCTGGAATCGCATTTTAGAGGTGGCATAAGGGCATTGGAGCACCGTTGGAATATATGTATTGCTCTTTTAGGAGAATATATTGAAAAATAAAAATTATTTTGTGTTTAAAAAATTCGTTTTACTTTTCCATTCTCACTACTTCAAACTACCCTCGTATAGTTTACTAAAATATTATACTTACTTAAGAAAGCAACATTATATTAATTAGTGATTATTTTCATGTATCAATTTAATATAGAATTTACCTTATTTCCTAATATTTTCTTTAAAATGGACCTTAATACTCACTGGGTATGGATCAAAAATGAAATACATGTAAATACTACCTTGTCTTTCATCATATTAAATTAAAGAGTATTCTAAATCAGAAATATGACTAGGTTTGAAGATTCTATTTTAAATAATTTAGTGAAGAAATAAACTTGCGTCTATAAAACTAATTCCTTCAATAATAATAACGTAATATATTAGGCAACAGTATACTACAGAGGTTATGCGAAATTTAAAAGTTTACATTTGAATCTAATATGCTAAAAATGGAATTGTTGAATTTACTAAAACAACATGAATCAAAATATGACAAGTACGAGGGAGCGTTTTTATATTCGCGAAATGAGCGGGTTGTAGAGGGGTGAGTAGGCGCATTGGGGGCGTGGCCTGGGCAGCGACTCATGATTAGTATAAATACGAAGTTTTATTGTTATTAGACAGTTAGTCTTTGAGCTATCGTCAACCAAGTAACATAATCAGGAGTGAAAAGTGAAATATGGAAAAAATCGAATATCGTGCCGTTATAAAGTTCCTTACCAGGCAAGGAAAATCAGTCGCGACCATAATGAATGAGATGTCATTGGTTTACGGCGACTCTTGTCCAGGAAAAACCATGGTGTACAAGTGGCATAGTTTATTTAAACAAGGAAGGGAATCCCTTGAAGACGACCCGAGGCCGGGCAGGAGCATTGAGGTGACCACGCCAGCACTTATCCAAAAAGTTGAACAAATTGTACTCGAAGATGCTCGACTAAAGAAGAAACAACTCGCAGAAATGGTTGGAGTATCCGATATAACAATTTTTAAAATCCTACACGATCATCTCGGCATGTCTAAGGTCAGCGCAAGATGGCTGCCGAGAATGCTCACGCCGCCGCAAAAACAACAGCGCGTAGAGTGTTCGCGTGCATTTTTGGACCTCTGTAATGAAGACAAGGATGGTGTATTGAGTGGAATTGTTACTGGAGACGAAACTTGGGTTCATCATTATGAACCTGAGTCCAAACAAGACTCCATGCAGTGGCATAAAAAGGGCACAGCACCTCCCAAGAAATTTAAAGTGTCACAGTCAGCTGGGAAACTCATGGCAACGGTATTTTAGGACTCGGAAGGAATATTGTTGATTGATTATAAAGATAAAGGTGTTTCTATAACCCGAGAATATTACGCTTCAATATTAGAGCGACTAAAAGAAGCCATTAAAGAGAAAAGACGGGGAAAATTGACAAAAGGTGTTCTGCTTTTGCACGACAACGCGCCCGTCCACAAGAGCCGGGTTGCGTTAGCTGCCCTGCATAAGGTGGGCTTCGAAATTGTGAATCACCCAGACCTGGCCCCGAGTGATTATTACCTGCCGATGATGAAGTCAAGGAGGCAGTTTCGGCGTATTTTGCAGATAAAGAGAAATCATTTTTTTAGGAGGGTATATATAAATTAATTGAAAGATGTGAAAAATGTATCCGTCTTGCAGGTGAATATATTGAAAAAGAAAAATAATTTGGTTTTTTTATTTCCACCCCTTGTCCCCCATTCCGCGAATATAAAAACGCTCCCTCGTACGTGGTAGATGAGGTTGTTTTGAGTTTTGGGACTTCCTCCATATTACTGCGAATTCAATCCTATAGAAGTAGCTGCAAATACCACATTAAAATTGAACGGTGTTCAAAATTTACTTCGTACTGCCGTTCATAATATTATTAAACAAAATTGTATAGGTGCCTTTGATCATGTCGACGATATTAAAAAATACGGAATATGGACGGAATAAGAGAAATTTTAAAAGGATTTGTCATAAATGTATGAGATTCTAGTACCACTGATGATTCTTCTAATGAATAGACTTTATTTATTATTTATTTATATTTTACACTACGACTGTGTAGTGCTTATTGAACTAATATATAAGTGCGATCGCGTTCCGCTAGATGGCGTTCGAAAGATAAGATTTCGTACTAAACGAACTTCTCAGACAGTTTTGTGATTACTTGACTTAATATTGTTTGAGCGCGCGTCAAAGATGGACACCAGCAAAGTTAAAATACGCCATATTTTACAGTTTTTCTTCGATTAAGGCGAAAACGCAACCAGGTGGCTAAAAATGTGAATAGTGTTTATGGTCCTGATACTGTAACAGTCAATCATGCGCAATTTTAGTTTCGTCGATTCCGTTCCGGTAATCTTGATGTCAAAGATGCACCACGCTCTGGAAGGCCAATTGTCGAAAATATCGATAAAATAATGGAAATCGTCGAGTCCGACCGTCATGTAAGCACTGTTTCGATTGCCCAGGAGCTAAACATTGCACAAAAAAAACGTTTGGAACCATTTAAATAAGGTTGAATACAAAAAGAAGCTTGATGTATGGGTGCCACACGAGTTAGCGCAAAAGAACCTCATGGACCGAATTTCCATCTGCGAATCGCTGCTGAATCGCAACAACTGCTTCCCTACGGCCAAACTCTTAATTCGGACCTGTACTGTCAACAATTGGACCGTCTGAAGGAAGCAATCGCCCAGAAGCGGACAGCTTTGGCCAATAGGAGAGGAATTGTGTTCCATCAGGACAACGCCAGGCCACACACATCGATAGTGACTCGCCAGAAGCTCCGGGAGTTTGGTTGGGAGGTTCTTACGCATCCACCTTATAGTCCGGACCTAGCACCAAGTGATTACTACCTGTTCCTGTCTATGGCGAATGATTTTGCTGGTGAAAAATTCGCCTCAAGAGAAGCTTGTGAAAATCGACTGTCCCAGTTTTTTTGCCAATAGGGACGAGGGTGTCTATGAGAGAGGCATTATGAAATTACCTTCAAAATGGCAACAAGTTATCGAACAAAACGGTGCATATTTGACCTAAGTCGGATAATTCTAACTATGCTAAATAAAACCTTCAATTTAATGCAAAAATAATGGATTTCTTTTTACTAGACCTTATATGTTCAATTTAGTTTTGGAATGAAAATTGTAGATGGACATGTATTTATTTTGAAATAAAAGATATTACTAATTGTTTTAAACTTTAGAAATATAATTCAATTAAAAATAAAACAAGTATTATACATGTCACGTGCTCTCACAAATAAATTCTTCATTACGATAGGTTAAATCTTTTTAAATTTGAAATAATTAATTTAATAACTCGTTTTATATATGGAATTGAGAAAAAAAATAATTTAATGTACATTTTGTTAACAAGGTTCAAAATAATCTGTATTCATTTTTTCAACATTTAATATAATAAATAATATAAACCAGTTAAACTTTCACTATTATAGTTATTATAACAACCTTTTTTGAGGTTAATTTTTTTCGATTAGAGGTAAATAAATAATACAATAATTGCGTATGTGTAAATGAGACTTTCGTAACTGATATTTTATAATGTCAAAAATATGCACGTGATTTGATCGTGATTAGTCTATCTGTTGAGGGTAGTAGTTTATATTTCGGGAACTGGCAACACTGTTAGTATTGCCTCCGATCTGATGATTACATCGTGAAGTTTGTCATTTTTTACCGGTCATGTTGCACGGTCGCTATTTCTATTGTTGACAGTAATTTGAAAATTTTATGTCAGTGAAAAAATGGAATTAATTTGCGAACATTTTCGTGCAATTATTTTTCATAAATAACTTTCGGCGTGCATTATCTCAACAAGAATGTATCGACGAGCTGAATTCTTTATATGGTGATGAAGCACCATCGATAACTACAGTATATCGTTGGTATAGTGAATTCAAACGGCGTTCTTTGGACGATGAATTTCGTGTCTGAATTGATAATGCAAGACCGTCGAGGCATCTCTAGGTATTAGTAACACCAGCGTGCATAAGATCCTGCATGAACATTTAACTGTTAAGAAGCTATGTTCACGTTGGGTACCACTTAATTTGACAACCGCTCAAAAAAGAACACGCGTCGATTGGTGCCAAGAAATTCACAAAAAATACAATAGCGGTGCTTCAAAGAACATTTATAAAGTCGTCACAGGTGACGAATCGTACAAGCCCGATAGTAAACAGCAGTCGACTGCGTGGGTATTCCATGATGAGCCAAAACCAACAAAAGTTTTTTCAGAAAAACCGGTCACGTTGCAACCGTGCCTTTAGAAAGTTGTAGAACTGTCAATTCCGAATGGTACGCAACTATTTGTTTGCCAAAACTTTTTGAACAAATATGGAAAACAAACCGAAAACGACAGATCATTCTCCACCATGACAATGCGATCTCTCACAAGGCGCTTCAAACAATTCAATATTTGACCGGGCAAAACATTGAATTGATGAGCCATCCGCCGTACAGCTCTGATCTAGCACCCTGTGATTTCTTTTTGTTCCCACACATGAAGAATAAACTTCGTGGTCAACGGTTTTCTACGCAGGAAGAGGCAGTTGAGGCATTCAAAACTCATATTTTGGAGATACCGTTTTCACAGCACGCAGCAATGCTTTTCGGATTGGTTTAAACCAATACAAAAGTGCATTGATTTTCAAGGAGAATATTTTGAAAAGTAATAAAACTATTTTCGATAATAAAAAATTTTCTTTTCTTTTGCTATTCCCGAAATATAAACGGGAGTAGCAAACTAACTCACATTGCGCGCAAACTGTCCTCATGCAGGTAACGAAATAACCATTGATAAGGATCATAATATCAATCAAACTAACATTAACCAAGAATAATTTCGCAGAAACTGCTTTCTCTTCCATTTAACAACGCATTTTCAATTCCTAGAATTTTATTATACGAATAAAAGTGGGATAATATTAAATATGGAAACGATATTGTTCTATACTTGATTTTTTTTTGCTTATGCCCACTATTGTATAGATACACTTGTTTAAAAATGAATATGTAACTACTCGAATATTCGTTGCAATTGCTCTATTATATAAATAGTAAGTAAACAAATGTAAGTTATCATTACAGTTTAATAAATGGTAAATAATACTAAGTAAAACTAACCTAAAAACTAGTTGGTGCAGGTTCCATTCTCGAATGCAATTTAGGAACGTTTCCAGAGGACAATCATTTCACAACAAATGGCTATCTTACACATTTCGTTAAGTTTCGAGTTTTTTTAAATGAACTATTTCATGAAACGAAGAAGCACAATTCTTAAATTAAAATCTAAACATCCCGATTAAGACTAGTTTATCAAAGAGCTGCGTTCATGGCCTAGAATGCTTTATGTGTTTTTTATTATTAAACAAATATAATAAATGGACGGTATAACGAACAGCGAAGTTTTTTTGAACATTTTTTTAACATGTTATTTTTGTTGAGTTGAATTTGACTCAACCATGTACCATTTTTACTATAGTTGACTGTACATTTTCTTTCATATTTTTGCGATGCAGGCAGTTATTTTATATACATTTTGACACTTACATATGTCAGTATAACTGCAATTATTTTCAATGTTTTAAGTTACCCTATGCTATTGTATTCTAAAGCATCCAATAAATTATTATTATGCTCAGATATGCAAAATCAGACTGTATACACTACCGGTCATATCTATTTGCCCACCCTTAGTTTTAGCCAAAATTATTAAACTATCAAATGTGTACTGAAAATTTATTTATTGTACCAATACAATAGTGTAAAATAAACATAAAATAGTTACATTTTTCTTATATAAAAACTTTATCATTAATTATTATTAAATTTTGCTCTCATCAATGTGCCCACCTTTATTTTTGATAATTGCGGCACATAACCGCGGCATCCTTTCAAATAATTTTTGCAGTGTATCTTCTGTAATTTGTGCCCAGGCTTCTTGAAGTTGTTCCCACAGTACAGTAGTGGATGATAGAGCACGTTCTCTCTTTCTCGAACCTTCCGGTCCAATTCTTCCCAAAGAAGCTCTATTGGGTTCAGATCAGGACTTTGAGCTGGCCATACCATTATAGAGATTTGCCCTTGCTCTTCTAGTTGATGCAAGTAATCGCCACACAATCTAGAAGTGTGTTTCGGATCGTTGTCCTGTTGAAATACAAAGTTTTCGCCTAGAATCCTTAGTCCTGAAGGAACAGCGTTATTTTCTAAAATTTCCTTATAGCCTTCTTTTCTTAGGATTGCCTCAATTTTGACGAGATCGCCTACAGATCTTCCACCAAAACACCCCCAAATCATTACTGAACCTCTTCCATGTTTTACGGTAGGCGCAATACATTCTGGCAGTACTCTTTCTCCTACGGATCTTCTTACGAATATTCGCCTTTTACTACCGAAAAGTTCAAACTTCGATTCGTCTGTCCACAACGCATTATTCCACTGATCAATCGTCCAATTCTTATGTTCTTTAGCCCAATTTAGTCGTTTTATCTTGTTTTGCTTTCGTAGTAGTGGTTTTCGCAGAGCAATTCTTTCGTATAAACCGGCTTGCCTTAACCTTCTCTGTACCGTGGACACTAATTGGTTTAGCACGCGCTCTATTCATTTCAGCAGCAATTTCTGGTGCCGTTTTTCGTCTATCGCGTCTACTTATCCGTATTAGATGCCGGTCATCTGCAGATGTCGTCGCTTTGCGTCGTCCAGATCTTCTTTTGTTGGAAAATGTACCACTTCAAATTTTTTAACGTTATAATCAACGGTTCTGCGATTTAATCGTAATTCTTTTGCAATTTCGCGATTACTTTTATCCGTACGATGATAAGCAATTATCATAGCACGCACTTCAACAGATAATTCCTTCGTCTTCGGCATTGCATTAGAATATTCACCATAACTCTCTATTTCACTGTTTTCGCAACAAAAGATGAACGATGATTGACATAAAATTTTCCTTTTTGAATAACACATCCTAATATTGTAATTAGTTAGTACAATAACACAATGTTTGTAATACCTTTCGGAAATGCAGGTAAAACTGTTAGTACTGTAGGGATTAGCCTATATAATATTTATGGTATTTTTCCAATTTATGACACCTTTACGATATATCATAAACAATTTAAGATTTTCGTAGAAATTTATATGGAATTACTTCCACTAATAATATTGTTGAATAATTATAATACAGATTTTCCGAAAGATAATCCGTATTTCAGTAAACACATAAAATTGGGGTGGGCAAATAAATATGACCGGTAGTGTACATCGCATAATTGTTCTTTACCTATCTCAGATACCAAAATTATATTATTTATTTACCAGAAATATCAAACTTCGTATATTAAATATTTGAATCTGAAATAATTTGATATTTAAAGTATGTTTCAATCTCTCTTGACTAGAGACTATCAAGATTAATCCTGGGTATTCAAAATAATAAGGTATCAGTAAAGAAAAAACGTATCGACTGTAGGCATTTCATTGTAATATTGTTCAGAATTTACTATTCTTATTAAGCAAGCGACTTAGGTCAACATGAAAATTTTGCTATGGATTGAAATAATAGAAATGATAGCAATAAATTTCCAAATTTTTTCAGGTGTTTACAAAATTTACAAATACGTGTATATAAGTTACATTAAAGAGAGTTATCAATATCAAAACACACCTTAATATTTTTCATGATTATTAAAAAAAAAATTTTTAATATTCAAATATATCACCAAAACAAGGACAATTTAAAGAAATCATTATTAAGGCATGACAAATAATATAAAAAAAAGTGCAAATGAAATAACAAAATACATACCATCCATGAAAATATCCATTCAAAATTGCAGAAATCCTGGGAACGTACGGGAAAATTTTAACAGAAACGAAATTCAAAAATCACATAACACGCGAATTTAATTCGAAAAAATTAAAAGGCTAATGCACACTAATGAACAAAAAATAATGATGATCAAAAAAAAATTGTAACAGGCCTAACATACACATGCACCACAAACACAAGAAACGGTTCAATTGGGTCTGTTTATTATTTTACTCCAGCTCTTGAATCGCTTTTGGGTGGGATATGTTCAACAGCCAACGATCCCCTTTGCGTTCGGATAGCGCGCGCAAGTTTCACTGCGTACGAAGCGAGCCCACGATACGACTGACATTGTCGTCTCTGTCCGATACGTGTGCATGCCCCAATCTATTCACCGACTGCACAAAAGAGCTTACTTCATAATGTTTTTGTATACATCTGTCGAATAACGAACGCATGACTACGGAAACTGTCATTTCGAAGTTGCGGGTGGTTGAATAATTTTATTCGTAAATTTATGGCGAAATATGACATGTTGATTTTGGTAGAAATTTTTTTACTTGTGCCAGATGAATTCTGCTATAAGAATTCCGTACACAGTCATCTGTTTTAAATAGTTTGGACCGTTATTTTTGTAATATTGCGAATTGCTCGTAAAACTAATTCGGTTCACACTTTCATATGCGATGCTATGAATCTACAGTGTTATTCAAAAATAACGAAGCATATTTAGAATTTCGAAGTGTAGATATAGAAATACGTTCTACCGGTAACCTTATTTTGTCAAGACGATGAGTATGACAGGTGTAGATGACTTTTTATTTCCGAAACAAGAAACTTTCAACTTTAAATAGTAATTAAAATTCCCTGCCGAATAAAAGAAATGAAATAGTTGTACCATATACAATTTTTCTTGCATATTTCTTTGTCATTTTTGTGGTGTATAAAAAGTAGACTAGGAAACATATTTAAAAAAAACATTATTTTTTTTCTATGCACGTTTTGCAATATACAGTACTGTCCAAAAGAAAGAAGCACCTAACAATATTTTCCAAAACTTATTTACTAAAATGTTTTCACTAATAATTATTGGGTGAATTTAATTTGTAGTACTTAATACATCTTTCCAAGAACGATTCACTTATTGGTGAAATATAATCACTGGAAATTTCGTCCAAGTTTAAAACATCATACTTATGCGTAGGGGTGAGACCGCCTGATAAGAGGATTAAAGTAATAAATTTTATTGCACCACAATGCTCTGCAATAAAATTTCACGGAAGAGTTATTTATCTATAAGATTTTTGTTTTTAATTCAGTGGTAGAAACGATACAGAGCGGTTCCACAATACTTCAGTATGATACTATAAATTTATGTTGTACAAAAGAAATAAAACACATTTCAGCGTAATACATATTTTTTAATTGATACTATTTTTTTTATTTCAAACTCTACACATCCTTAACAAAATAATTTGTAATTTTATTTTGTTTTCTTTCTTTACACAAAATATCAGTGATTTGGTTATCTAATGCATAGAAATGTGCAAAATTACAATCAGTTTTTGATTCCAAAAAACAACGTATAGTGTCACATGCTAATTTCACTTCTTGAGATGATGGAGTATCCTTTGAGTATGTATTTTCTTCTGCTTCTTCCTCCTTCTGTTCCAGTACCTTGTTTGCACAATTTTCGTCATCAAAAGAAACGAAAATGGAAAAATTTTCTCCTGTCATAGCATCCGGAAGTGGTTTTTCGATGTTGACAATTTCTTGTTCCTCTCCGAAGCAATATAAAATAGAGCTTGACCGAATAATTTTGTTAATACTTAAGGGAAATGGTTTTGTTCTTGAGATTTTAATTCCTTTAACCGATATATTCTATTAAGAGGGTTTCCAATAAACGGGTTTCACTGTATTAACAAAATTACTCGGTTATAAGAATATCTTTTAATAAAATATATTGGGTAAATGAATGGCTTTTCTAAGAACATTAATGCGATTTTGTCTTAATAAAAGAATAAATTTCTCTACCTGCTTAACTAAAGGTGGATGTAAACCAAAAGTTACTATGAATGTTTACTTTACTTTTAGAAAGCTATTATGTACATAATTACAGATAATCTTCGGATAATTACATATTGCAATAAAATCTTGTACCTATGTGATTTTGAACAGTATTTAGATAATGGTTAATTCTGTACAAATTACATACATACGATAAAAAAGGTTTTAAAAGCAGGAAATTTCTATATTTCTGGTCAGTTTGTTATTTGACATTGCAATCGAAAGTGAGTGAAAAATGACTTCTTCAACAAACTTGAAAAGAAAAGACATTGCTCTGAAGGAAAAAGTAAAATTGCTCGAGTTTTTAGAAGAAACAACTTACAGTCAGTCGGATGTTGCCAAAAAATATGGTGTGTCTCAAACACAAGTGAGTAAATTGTTAAAAAGAAAAGACAGTATTTTAAGTGATTGGCGTGATAATTTTAAATCTACTCAAAAACGAAGACGCAACGGGAAGAATGCTGACGTAGAAAATACTTTAAATCATTTGTTTATGGAAAAAAGAGCGCGTAAAGTTCCACTTGGCGGACCCATTTTGAAGGAAAAAGCCGAACAGATTGCACAAAATCTTGGCAGTGTAAATTTTCAAACAACAAATGGGTAGTTTACCAGATGGAAAAGTCGTTCCCAAATTTCCCTCAAAAAAATTGAAAATACATATTCAAAGGATAGTAAGCGGGTTTCACTGTATAAAATATCCCTTGATGGGATACTCAGATATAAAAATTAAAGCTAGAAAAGAGGGCCAACATATTAAAAAAGAAAAGAATATGATAATTTTAATGTTTCACCGTCCATGCTTACAATTTAATTGTAATATTTTCAATTCCCAGAAACGTAAATTTTGAGAATTGCTTAAGGATAAATTTTATATATAAAACATATTTTTATTTTACATACTATTAAACATTAATTTTAATATCGTCCCACATAGATATTCTATCACAATCGTCTTCATTTATCTAACGTATTATCTTCTGTTCTATCATTTTTCTTTCTACCTGTCTTTACGACATTGGCAGATTAGCTTACGGGTTTCTTTATTAGTTATTATCAGATTTATCAGTAATCTGTCATGAAATTGTAAGAAGTATTAAAGTAAGTTTTGGTACAGTTCATTTCAAGATATTTTAATTTCACTAAGTAGTCAGGTAAGTGCTTTTGAAACACCTCCTGCGGTTAGGGCTTAATGAAACGAGCCCATCTAAGATGTACGCTGTGCCTTACTTTAATAGCCAGGGTGGTATTAAATAAATTATGTCTATGTAAGCGACTTGATTTCCTTATTTTATGTAAATTAGTTCTGGGAATTAAATTTAATAGTCACTATTTAACATCGTATAATTAAAATGATATTACAGCTTATCATTTCTTACATTTAAGTATTATAGTTCAAATCAATTTTTGTTAGTAGCAAAATAGTGTTTCAAATTTCGCGGTTTTTTTTAAAACAAATAAAATATAGACGGCACACTGAATTTTTCTGAGTATGTGGGCGTTTAAAAAATGTGATGTATGACATTTATAAAAATGGCTTCGTACACGGTACAACAACGCGTTCAAATTGTTGAATTATTTTATGAAAATCAGCGTTCTGTGAAAAGAGTTTTTAGAAAATTACGTGGATTTTACGGTTTACATAATCGTCCATCCAAAAGCACTATTGGTCGAATTATTAAAAAATTTTAAAAGACCGATTCCGTGGAAGATCAAAAAAAGTGAAAAATACAGTCGTAGTGGTCGTTCACAAGAAAATATTGGTTTGGTTCGTGAAAGTGTTGCTGACGACCCTGAAATGTCCATTAGACGACGTTCACAACAACTTGTAGTTAGTGGATCAACAACATGACGTATTTTACACGAGGATTTAGCTCTGAAGGCATATAAGGTTCAAATAACACAGGAACTGAAGCCATTCGATCATTTAAAACGTCGTTCATTTGTCAATTTGATCAATGAACAACCAGCCGATTTTTCTCAAAAAATAATGTTTTCCGATGAGGCACATTTTGAACTTGGTGGCTATGTTAATAAACAAAATTGCCTTATCTGGAGTGAGAAACCTATGCATCCTAAACGAGTTATTGTTTGGTATGCATTATGGCCAGCTGGTGTAATTGGACTTTACTTCTTTGAAAATGCTACTGGTGAAGCTGTAACTGTCAATGGTGATCGATATCGTCGGATGATAACCGAATTTTTGTGGCCTGAATTAATGAATATTGATCTAGAGGATATGTGGTTTCAACAGGATAACGCTACACCTCACTTTGCACACGAATCAATTGATTTATTGAGAGAAAAATTTCCTGGACGTGTAATCTCAAGAAACGATGATGTTAAATGGCCACCAAGATCATGTGATTTGACACCGTTAGACTATTTTCTTTGGAGTTATGTGAAAAGTCAGGTTTATAAAAACAATCCACAATCAATTCCTGCTTTGAAAGATGAAATTATTCGTGTCATTGGTGAGATAGAGCCTCAATTATGTCAAAATGTAATTGAAAATTTTAACAAAAGAGTGGACGTCTGTGGAGCTGCAAGAGGAGCCCATTTGGCAGATATTATTTTTCTCATATAAATCTCATAACTGATACTTCAATTACCAATAAAAAGCTTTTGAAAGCGAATGCAAATTATGTGTTTTATTTATTCTTTAAAAAAGCCGTGAAATTTGAAACACCTTTTGTATATACGTACATATGTATGTCTATAATGGATTAATTTTATATTCTGTATGTATTTTAACATTAAGAACTTATAAATTAAATTAATGTACATAAATATATGTAAATAAATAAATAATATTACAAAGTACGACCCTGCGCATTTACAACTCAGGCTACCTGAACGTCATTTACATTATCGTTAGCTTATCGCACTTTTGCATCAGGGGATGCCATAAAGCTATTTATTAAAATATCTTGAAACGAATTATAATATTTTTCTTTTAATTTAGTTGCATACAGTAAAATGGTCGCATTTAGAATCGTGTTCGTCCAAGAAGAATTAAGTTTATTCAATACATTCATATTCTCCACATGTACTTCTACAACAGTTTGTAATGTAACTATATAAAGGTCAATGATACTGCTTTTTAATAATATTAACAAAGATAATATGTGTTTTTCTGTATGCAGTATTATAGTTTCATAATTGTAAACAAAATTTTGTACATAGGAAATATTCGTTTGTCTATGGACGAGGCCATACTTCGTCCTTCTACTTTCTAAGTCCGTATTTGACCAGAAGCATAAGTATATAAATAAATTGACATTAAATAATAATAATTACACTTTATAAATTATACAATAAAAAATTATGATAACTTTAAGGTTAATATAAACATAAAAATATAGCGATCTATTAAAAATATACCATAGAAGATATACGAGGGTAGTTTGACAAATAGTGAGGATGGAAAAGAAAAACGAATTTTTTAAATACAAAATAATTTTTATTTTTCAATATATTCTCCTAAAAGAGCAATTCATTTATTGCAACGGTGCTCCAATGCCCTTATGCCATCTCTAAAATGCGATTCCGGAGGGCTTGCAAAATACTCATTTACGAAGATGATAAGCTCGTCGTCAGACGAAAATTTCTTTTCACCTAGTGCCGTTTTCAATTTTGGAAGAAGATTGAAGTCGGAAGGGGCTAGATCCGGCGAATAAGGCGCATGCGGTGCTAATTGGAAATGCAACTCGTGGATTTTGGACATCGCAACTGTGCTGGTATGCGAGGGAGCGTTGGCTTGGTGAAACAGAATCTTTTTCTTTGCCATTCCTGGCCGTTTAGCACGAATCTCAACATTTAAGTTTTGTAGAAGTTCTGCATAATGTTGTCCGTTTATTGTGGCACCTTTCTGAAGGTAATCAATGAGCAAAGTGCCCTTTGAATCCCAAAAAATTGATGCCATCACCTTATTTGCCGATAAAGTGGTTTTCGCTTTCTTTGGAGGTGCAGAAACACTTTCTAACCACTGTTTCGACTGTTGTTTTGTTTCGGGTGTACTGTACTGTATCCAAGTTTCACGGCAAGTAACAAATCGCCTACAAAAATCAACCGGATTCCGCTTATAAAGGTCCAAACACTCATTGGAAATGCGCAAACAAGTGAACT